>CM068952.1:38659716-38676381 GCA_035128595.1 Eptatretus atami
TGGATGAGTTGAATAGGTGACAAGAACAAGCGGATTGGATTTTTGTTCGGATCCCTCCCATCAGTGGGATACAAAATGTGGTGTTCCACCTGGCAGAGGTGTGCCCTCTACCGAGTGCCATTCTACTTTGTGCTGTTTTGCCATGTTGTCACTCTCTGAGTGATTTTTCATTATCTTGCCAAAACGAAGTTTTTGCAAGATATGTTAGTCACGCTGTTGTGTTTTTTTTTATTTTTTATTTTTGTCTGTAATCACGTATCGATCACTCTGCAGAGCACAGTTATCATTGGAAATTTTTGTAACTTCGCATATCAGAGTCCTATAGAGGTCCCTTTCAGCGCATAAATTTTCAAGGTCAAGGTCAAAGGTCAAGGTCACTTTGTCGCAAATCAGGGGAGTCGACGAAACCCTTATTTTTTGAGTAATTTTGATCGGATCGTCTTCAAACTTCATGGGAATATAGTTCATGTCTGGCGCTCAGCTGATTAATTTTGGTGGCGATCGGCCTTGACCTTCATGGTTAGCGCTGGAGGTCGAAAGTTTTTGACCCCAAGGTCAAATTTTGAAATCTTAGATACCATATCGAGTAATACCTCAATTGAAAGCGCTTGATAAGTGCTTTCCAGATCTGTCAAAAGTTTGATGCTATGACGTCATTTGATGACGTCATGACGAAAAAACGGATTTTTATGAAAATTTTATTTTCTCCTTTCTCATCAAAATCTCTTGATAGTTCATGTATATGAGTCCTGGAGACATACTATCAACCATACTAAAATGTTACGGTCAAGGTCAAAGGTCAAGGTCACAAAAAGGTCAATAATCAAGGTCGACGAAACCCTTAATTTTTAAGTAACGTTGATCGAAGGATCTCTAACCTTGGTGGATATATAGGGTGTGGTATGGCGCTCAGCTGATTAATTTTTGATGTTAATCGGCCTTGACCTTCAAGTCAACCGAAAGGTCATTCTTTTTTAACCCTAAGGTCAAATTTTCAAGTTTCAGTTACATATCGAGTAGTACCTCAAATTAAAGCCTTAATGAGGGCTTTCTAAACATACAACTATTTTGACGATGTGACGTCATTTGACGATGTTATGACGAGAAACTGCATTTTTCATGTATTTTGCATTGATTTAGTTCACATCAGAAACTCTTGTTTAGGTCACTCTGTATAGCAAGTTCTCATTGGAAACTCTTGTGGTTCATATATGGTTGTCTTTTTGGAATACTTTTCAGTGCACTTAATGGTCAAAGTCAAGGTCAAATGTCAAGATCACTTTGAAGTCAATTATGTAGTTCGATGAAACCCTTCTTTTTGAGTAATTTTCATCGAATCATCTCCAAACTTTGTGGGATGTAGTAAATGGCCTAGCGCTCAGTTTATTAGTGTTTGTTTGTGATCGACCTTGACCTTCAGGGTTAGCGCCTGAGGTCGAACAATTTTCAAGTTTTAGAAACCATATCCTGTAGTACCTCAAATTGAAGTCCTCGATGAGTGTTTTCTAGATATGTCAAGCTTTAGCCATTATTGACGTCATGTGGTAACGTTATGAGGCAAACACGTATTGTTCATGGTCACTCTGTAAAACGATTATCATCGGAATCTCTCGTAGGCAGATATTCCTCAAGGAGTCGCTCCTAGTGGATAGCAGTTCTGTTCACCTCAGTGTGACCTTAAATAAGTCACTCATGTTCACATTTTGGCAAGATACTGGTCACCCTGGGGTGACATTGGTTCATTTGTTTGTTTTCTGTCCACTACCATTAATCAAATGCAGGTCAAAATTTTAAACCGATCTTCACAAAACTTCACCAAAATGGTGGAGTTAGTGGTACAACAGAATACTATTTATTTTTGAGGTCAAAAGGTCATCATAGGCCAAAGGTCAACAACTTTTTCAAATTTCTAAAATCCTCAATTTTCATCCGATTGACTTGAAATTTGAAGACCATTTGCATATGAAGTTGCTGAACTGAACCACCTACTAAATTTGAGGTCAACTTACACCAAAAGGTCAACATAGGCCAGATTTCTAAAATCCTCAATTTTAATCCGATGAACTTAAAATTTAAAGAGCATTTGCAAATCAGGTCACAGAATTCAACCGCCTATTATTTTTGAGGTCAACATAGGTCAAAATGTCAAGATAGGCCAAATTTCTAAAATTGTCAATTTTCATCTGATTGAGTTGAAATTTGAGGACCATTTGCACATCAGCTTACTGAATTCAAGCACCAATTATTTTTGAGGTCAACATAGGCCAAAAGTTTTTTGAGGTCAACATAGGCCAATAGTTCAACATAGTCTGACTTTCTGAAATTGTCAATTTTCATCCTATTGCCTTGAAATTAGCACGGAGAACTAATGTGACGTGTTAGATAGGGTGACGTAATAGACACTGGGTAAAACCACAGTAAAACACAGAATAAATTTATTTATACGCCTTTAAACCTGTGCTGTATTTAAATTGAATTTTATACTTGAAGACGATACAACAAATTGCCTTCATAATACTTCCAAGAACTATGCTATACATCAATTTCGAGCATTATAGAGCATGGCATGTGTTCCGGGTTCAAGAAGATTCCGCCATAATGGCTATGCATCATCACCTCCATCAACTCGTCTTTATCGTCACCATCATCAACATCGCCATCGTATTATTGGAATCGGTTTATCATTATTATGAAAGCTAAGTTTCATGATCTTAATAACTCAAGAAAATAAATATTATTTTAGGTTCTTCATACAGGAAAATAAGCCAGGTGTTGGCTTAACGGTTAAGGTGACTGGCTTAAGATGTTAGGGTCTTGATTTTGAGCCCCTGTAATGCCATTAAACACCACCAGGTGGGTAGACAGCCTGTTATACTGTTACGAATTTGGAAGCCTTTTGCACACAGACAGTCAGCAGTCCCATAGTTCAGTTACATTCTCGTTAAGTATATGTGGATAGTTAGAATCCCTCTCTATGTCTAATGGGTTAATTTCATGTGTGCGCTGGGTTCCTTTATAGTCAGGTTTTTTACATCTTTAAATCTACCAACGCCAACAAAACCCTCACGTCACTCCTCCTCCCACTCTGCGGGTGAACAAGCGCTTCACCCACCAACCTTCACTTCACACCACGGCGCCATAACGCACGTGTTTCTGACTACGGACGTGGGTGGAGCCCCTCACCTCGGAGCTCTGACTCCGCCACATCAAAAAAGAATGTCTCCCCTGTCGACACTGGGAAGGCAAAAGAGCCTTTCTCGGGGAGGAGCACCGAGACGCCGACACGCCCCTCCTCCAATACAGCTGGCCACGACCCGAAAACGCCCCGTCCAATCCAGAGGCGAGTTACCCGAGAGCGGATCCCTCCATCCCGACGGGGAGGGAAGAAGGATCGCAAGCGTATCCGAGGGGTTCCTTGGTTCCTTGGAGGTCGTTCCTTGCTTCTGGTCTGCTGGGCTCTCCTGGTCGTCGGTCATCGTTCGTGGCTGGCCGGGTCGTTCGTAGGATCCTGGCTGCACTCGTTGGATTCTGGTTCGTGGATTCGAGTCCACCGGGTGGGTTGTGTTGGAGCACTCGAGCTGGGATCCCCGTTCCCTTCCACGGACTCCAAGCTCCACAAGTGCGAGTCGGTAAAACCGCACGAGCGGCCAGGTACCCGACCAAACTCTAACCCCTCCTGCCTATCCTCCACGGCTGGAGGGTCCGAATAAAGGCCAGTGGCGCCATTTCTTTGGGTGTGTGTGTCCGTCTGTGGCCAGTCTTGTAAGTAAAACTGTTGAGTAATTGCCATTGTACATTTGCCTGCATTATATATTCGTGATTAAGTCTGCTCTTTGTTTCCCTCCCTATTGCCTATTGCAAATAAATAACCGTTAAATCTTCCAGTTCGTTGTTTGTGTTTTCTTTCATTGACCCAGTATGGTTCGGGCTTGAGATTAGTGAGGCCGATTGTGCCGTAAATTGTTATTTGGGCCGCGCGGCTTGTAATTCCCGCTCGGTCACGCCGGATCCGATCCGGTAACAGGACTCGGTTCGGACAAAGCCGGCCGAGGGGTGTGGTTCCACGGGAGCTAGACCGCGCGGCTAATTAGGTAATTTGGAATCAGACAAAAAGACCCTAACGCGCGGTCGAAATATTGGCGTCCACGGTCCATTAAGCGATCCGTCGACATCGGAGTTATCCGGAGTGACGACCTTCAATTCCGGTGTTCAAGGGGGAGACGGCCCAACCGCTCCGTCTAGCGGTCGTCCTCGCCACCGAACCCGGCACTATAACAATACTTCCGAGCCAGCAAAAAGAGTACAGGCTTATTGGAAACAGGGGGAATTGCATCAGCGGCATAGCCACGCTCCCAGCAATGATGCAACTGGCAGCCTGAGGCTGCATACAAAATAATAATAATAACTCAAGAAAACTAGAATGGCACTCAGTTGAGGGCATAAGTCTGCCAGGCTGAGCAGTTTACGTTTTGTATCCCACTGATAGGCTGTATCTGGATCCGGACCTGAACAAAAATCAATTCGGTTTGTTCTTGTTACCTACCCAATTCATCCACCTCGTTGCAACTGAATCCATCCATAACTTTTTGAGATATGATGCTATACAATAGTTTTTAGCCTGATCAATCAATGGTGAAGAATCACTTAAAAAATTCTCGGATTTGGATCTGGATTCAGATCTTCACCAAAATTGAAAGGATTTTTCCTTGTCACACACCCAACCTATCCACTGAGTTTCGTTGGAATCCGTTCACAACTTTTTAGACATCATGCTATATGGTTTATCGTTTTTAGTGAAGTGAAGTCTCTCAAAAGTGAAGAATCACTTAAAAAACAATTAAAATATTCTCGGATCCGGATCCGGATCTTCACCAAAATCCAAGCAATTTGTCCCGATCGCACACCCAACTTGTCCACCAAGTTTCATCTGAATCCGTCCACAATTTTTAGCCTCGTCTCGCGTAGCGAACCTGGCTCTAAGAGAGCTCGGCGTTGTTGTTGTTGTTCTTCTTCTTCTTCTTCTTCTTCTTCTTCTTCTTCTTCTTCTTCTTGTGAAGACAAAACCTTTAGACTCGGCTCTTTTATATACAGGATCCGGACCTCCTTAAATACTAAACACCTGTACACATCCTCACATTGACGGTGCCTTTTGAGAGCGTCTATCATGAACTTTTAAATATATTCGGAGATTTGCTTTAAAGTTTCGAAAAGTTCACGTTACTATTTAAAGATTATTCCATTTAATGTATTGTAATTTCGTAAATACACTATTTATTTCGTAAATACACTATATTTCGTAAATACGTAAATACACTATGACGGGTCTCGCTATTGGCTTAATCAAGGCACGTGACGAAATATCGGAAGTTGTTGTTGTTGGTGTTGTTGTTTTTTCTTCTTCTTCTTCCTCTTCTTGTTCTTGTTCTTGTTCTTCTGGTGAAGACAAAACATCTAGGACGCGGCTCTTGGACACATTTGTCCTTGTTTGAGATATCGTGCTATATATTAGTTTAGCCCAATCTCTCAATGGTGAAGAATCACCTTAAAAATTCTAGTATCCGGATCCAGATCCTGACGGAAAATGTGCGTGCTGTCCTTGGCCGTTCACCTACAAACATGTAGTCTGGTGTTAGCTTAGCGGCGAGGGTGGTGGCTTGGGATCCTAGGGTCCTGAGTTCGAGCCCCGTTGGCCACTGAATTAACACCAGGGGGTTGACTCAGCCTGTCATCCTTCTGAGGTCGGTGAAATGAGCACCAGTATACTGGTAATAGGGGCACTGCATCAGCGGCATCGCCGTGCCCCTAACCAATGATGCAACCAGCAGCCAAAAAGGCAGCACACAATGGGAACCTACAAACACCAGAAAAATCAGAACGATTGTTTGAAAACTGGACAAAAATTATGTGACAAACAGACACTACAGACCAACGTACTTGGTAAAATTATTTGGTGAGGGGGTAAAAACATAACCGCCGTCCACCTTTGCTAACAGAGGTAATAAACTTTATTTTATGTTTTTAATAACTCTTATATTCATTAAAATATTTGGCATGAAAACATGCACAAACATGTTAATTGAAGGGACACTTTGGACAAGTTGAAGTAAGTAAGGACATGTTTGGACAACAATGGACACCTTACCTTAAGGACAACTTTGCCACCTTAAAGTTGAAGTCCCAAACGTTATTTTATTTTCCCCCATTACCCCCTAAGTTTGCCGATTTGTAGTTCATGGGGATTGACAAGAATGTAACCGCCGTGAACATGTTATCTTGTTCTATTAACTCTCGAGTTCAGGAAATCAGTTCTTACATCACAGACAGATCGGCATTTCATGGATAGCCAGGATTCGAACCTCAAGGCGGTCACGCGACATATCTTGCCACCCAAATTAATTTGATTTTCGCTTTAGATTTGCAATATGTAATTAATTGGCAGCAATAATGATCAAATTATACTGAAACAGGCCCCATCGGGAAACAAAAAACATGAAGCAATCTGGGGATGATGACACCTTGGAAGCAATGTCGACACATATAGAGTCGATTATCGTTGTTTGAACTTGAATGTGCAGTGTTAATTTATACAAACACTGGAATTATAAATTGTGCTCATGCCACTCCAGGCCAACTATCGCTCAAACCACCACTGTGACCTATTTTATTAAGCATTTCAATGACTCCTATTATGTGAATAAAATGTACATCTAAAGTTTGTAGCTAAAATCAATCTCAGCCTTTGTTCATGGGAACACATCTCAGGATTGCTGTAATGTGTGGTCTATGCCAAACCTCAGAAATTATACAGTAAATTGAGACACTCATGTGGTTTTGCAAGTTTAAAAGACTTATTGTGCAACAAGTGACTGAACTTTCAAACTTGTCGCCTTTCTCAAAAAGCCGGTGGCGCCTTGTCAGGTCTATCTCTGGAGTATTCTCCCCCCTCTATCTCTTTCCACATTTAAAGGGGGCACCACGACTGACTGCTCGGAAGAAGGCCAAATGCCTCAATTAAATGTTTGCTTCCAAATATTGCATTCTCAAACCCTCGCTCTGTGCTCACCCTCCCCCAATCACACCTAACTACCTGGGCTTCGTGTCTTTTTCACCTGAGAAGGTGGAGAAGTTTCACGCAACCCTCGACTGGAGAGCATCAGTGCACGTGTCTATGAAACCGGTTAAACTGGGAAGGGACTAATAACGATGATGGAGAAAATGAACAATTCCGGCATCGCCAGACAAGCACAGAATTATTTAACTCCCTGATTTCAAAACTGTCAGTGAACTTTTGCGTTGTTATTGTTGTTGTTTGGAGGTCAACACATCCCTTGGGATGATATATGACTCAAGAACTTGTGTTGCTGAAAAAAAAACAACAACCTTAATCTGAACAGGCAACCAATATAAGGTTGGCTGGCCAAAGGTGTTTAATGAGGTAGAGCACAATGACCATATATGGTAAAATTGTTTATATTCCTCTGCTGACGAAGTCGCCGGAGGCATTATGTTTTTGGGTTGTCCATCCATCCATCTGTCCGTCTGTCTGTACATCTGTACATCCATTCTAATTTTATCTCTTTTCTCTACAACTGCTTATCCGAGTGACACAAAATTTTTCACGATAGGTGCGACTGCTCATGCAGAATGTTTTAATGATAATTATGATGTCATAGGTCACGTGGTGTGTCAGCCATGTTGGCAAAAGTTAAAAAAAAACTTTGACCTCTATCTTCGAAACTGCTCCATGAAAAAAAATTGAAACTTGACACATGGCAAGTACTTCCCATGGAAAATAAAAGCGATTTCTTGATGACGTCATAGGTGGCTTCGTTATGACGTCATAATTGCATGCATTTCAGTGTGTCTGCACATGACAGCATCTCAGGTAACTCATATATATATATATATATATATATATATATATATATATATATATATATATATATATATACCACTTACAAAAGAGCCATATTTTTTAAATATAAAACTTTTTTCTCCGAAACAGCTGAACAGATCGAGGCAAAACTTTACAGGTATGATCGCCTTATCCATGAGGAACACAAAGTTCTCCATCTATGACATCATCGGTCACATGGTTTGACAGCTATGATTTTTTGAAGAATAAACCTTTGAAAATCTTCTTCTCCAGAACGGCTGACAAATTGATGAGAAACTTCACCCACATGTTCCCCAAACCTTGGGGATACCAGGGTGTTCCCAAATAATTAATAGGTCACATGACCTGGCAACCATATTGGATTGAACAAAAAATCTTAAAAAAAAAACACATTTCACTTGAATCGCTTCATCAATCGATGTGAAATGTCACAATTATGATAGAGTAATCATGTATAATATATATTTTAAATTTTAACCTGATCAGATGCATGGTCTGGCTGCCAGAATTATTTAATATTTTAAATCTGGGTTCAGGGATTTAAATCAAACTTGGTACAAGCATGTATAATGATGTAATAATATGGGCGGAGGCAGATCTGTCCGCATTGCGACGTCAAAAAGTGTCCTTCTAGTTTGTATATTATTTGGTATGGGTGTAACTGCAATTAAACCAATTTTGTTTTGTTCAGGAATACCAAGTACATTGATCCATAGAATTAAATCCAAAATAACTCCCAATGATAATATTTAAGGAGTATCGAGATTTATGGGGCAAAAGTAATTTATCCTGTTCTCTGTCCTTTGGCGAATTCCTGTCTGAATGGGATTTCATTATAAATTTGGTCCACAAGTTGAATCATCGGTTCTCCTGGTACTCATGCCCCTTGCCCTCTTCTCGCTGCTGTCAGACATGCAAGGAGTTATTCCATGGTACCTTTGTGAGGATAAAATACTTAGCATCCACATGTGAATGCTAGCAGACGGGACAGTCTGAATGAGGGTGTAGACTGTAGACCAATATGCAATTCTCTTTTGTGCAAGTACTACCAAGTGAGCTGTACTGATTAAGCTATTTCAAGTTCTCTAAAATATATTGACCAAGAAATCATGGTATTTCTGTGATTTAATTCTATTCATGTGGTGCTGTTTGATACATATTTCCGATCCGATGTTCCATACTCTGTTCGAGAGCATTGGTGCTGCCAAAGCAGTTTGTTTGCAATGGTCATGCTGAGCAGTTTGCCATCCCTCTCCTTGCAGTAGTTCGGACAGGAATTAGAATAGCTCGCCTACTCTTTACAAAGGACACTGTGAGATGTTTAATGTTTAATGAATCACTGAGATAATAGTTTATAGCTGGGTCAGGATTCGAACCCAGGCTGGAGGGCTCAGAGGTGAATGTGCATACCTCTCGGCTACCTTGTCAGCCCGATACATGGAGAGAATTGGGGTCCTCCCACCCTCACCCTGAACTTCCCAGACTCTGGGTTTCTTTAATCCTCTAAAAACTACCATTTAAAAAACTTATTCCATCCAGCGGTTTAGGAGCACAAATAAGTCGAGCAAACAACCACACGAACAGACGCACTTCTCAAATTACAGTAGAATTCCTTTTCCACTTGTAACCACATCTCCTTCTTGCTCACAATAGTATACAACCATTTTCATAAAATGAATTAAAAAAAAATATGAAAAGATAATAAAAGGGAGCAGCTGAGAGGAAAGAAAAACGCATTTATTTATGAAACTATAGCAATGACAGACAACCAGAACATCCAAAGCGCATCCCAAAAAAGCAGTTAAAGTTACTTGAAAGTCTTTCCATGTGCGCAGGCTTCAGAAAATCTCATTGGCATCTCAGATGACTACAGGATTTATAAAAATACAGCTTGTTGAAGGAAAAGCAGGTGTTGAAAGCTCTGCAATGTCCAAAGCTATGTCGGCTCAGTCACAGCTCTCAGAAAGACCTTTTCATGGAAGAAGATTCAAGCTGCATGGCACCTGCTAACAGAGAAGGAATAATCAGGAGGCTTTTGATTTTAAAATTCTATCGTGAAGCACATATTATGTTTGTAATCAGCTTAGTCTGTAGAGGACATTGAAGTACAGAATTCAAAATGGTAATTGTTCAGTTACAATAGTATGAAATTGTGGAGGAAGAACCAATAGTGGGGCAACTTACCTAAATATAGCATAACGATTGTTATGCTAAGTTGCCCCACTACAAGTATGTAAAATCTACTCAATTTCTGTCGGAAAAAAACAATTTTAAGAGAATTTTGTACTTCATTCAAAAGAAGAAAAACAAAATTTTAAAATTAAAATCAGTTGATATCAATATTTTTTTTGGAAAATGAAATCTACATGTTTGTTATATATTATTATTCATTGCTATGTGCATGGCACACTTGTAGTTGCGGCCTTTTCGATTTTGCATAACGAATACAGCACGGGGTTAAGGAATTTCCACTTACTTGATGCCAAGCTCATAGATCCCCCAGATGTCGAATAACTCATGCCGCCACCCCCAGTGGAAAAGCCCAGCAACCCAGCACCACCAATACCACCACCACCACCAACACCACCAACACCACCAACACCACCAACGCCAAAACCAGATGATGCAATCGAAATATTATTGAGTCTGAAAATAAAATCAAGAATACATTTAATCGTTGGTATTACTGACATGTTTATGCAATGGGGATATGGGGGAAGGAGGTGGGGGGGGGGGGTACAACAACTATTATTATAAAGGGGAGGGAGACTGTGCACATGGCATTGTGTAAGATATTTCACTGACACGAGAATTCGCTCCAGGAGCGAGTGAGTCCTTCTTTTGTGAAGTAGATTGAACTGGATCACACAGTACTGTGGAACTAGAGATTTCACCTGCACTCCTCTCCCTCGAGGAGCTTCCTGTAGGTGGCGATCTCGATGTCCAGTGCCAATTTGACATTCATGAGCTCCTGGTACTCGCGCACGTGCTTGGCCATCTCCTGCTTGGCCAGCTGCAGATCATTCTCCAGGCGGGCAATGGTTTCTTTGGCTTCACGGATGTCCACCTCCCCACGTCCCTCTGCGTCGGCGATGGCCGCCTCTAGCTGAGCTCGCTGCACGCAAGATGGATATGAGGTCCGCAAACAGATTTGAGTCACAGACACCACTTACAAAAGAGCCAGAAGAGCTGAATGAGTCGTTGGAAGTGAACAGCTGTGAATGTTAGCTGATTCGATGAACGATAGTAAAATAACTAATGAAATCCTCCGATTGAGAGAATGGTTCGTGATGGCGAAGCGTATGTATTCCACAAACCTGCTTTTTCAGAGCCGCAATTTCAGCATTGATGCGCTGGATTTGACGATTGAGGTCGTTCATTTCACCCTTCATCATGCGCATTTCATCATCGGTTTTCCCAGTCATGGACGTCAAGTCAGCAAACTGGAAGATAACAGTCAGGTTATGAAAGTTTCACATCACAGCAATGTTTCAGCATTAGCACAGTTTTTAATTCGTATTGCGGTAAATGTTCTTCATAGATCATTACCTTCACTTTGTAGAAGTCCTCTGCGTCTGCCCTACTCTTGGCCGCGATGGTATCGTATTGAGCACGGACGTCAGCGATAAGACCATTGATGTCGAGGTTACGACGGGTGTCCACTTCCACGTACAGTGACGTGTCCCTGATCTGTGCCTCAAGCTGGCGTAGTTCCTGCAAAGGAATGCAAGGACTTTTGTGTGTGCTTCATTCGAAGAGATGATCCCAAGCAATATAAGCATTGAACTTGCAAAAGAGCACCGTTGAGACCGAAAATGGAATATGGAAACACTTTTCAGTTTTGTCTCTTGTCTGAAGGTGCAAAAGTTTGGTGTTGCCCAATGATACAATTGGACATCCCTTTAAGATTTCCGTTTTTAATCTCAGGAAATCTCGTTTTAGAGGAGTTTGAATACATTTTGTAAACGGCAAACCAGTTTGCATGAGTAAGTGTCTTCATTAGTTAATTAGCAAGCCATCACAATTAGCTGTAATTAGTTGCTGTCACATTTTTGTCATCATTGCAACCATTAATAGCTCAAGGAAAATCGACAAATAAACGTTTTCCACCACGAACCTCAGAAAATACTTCCTTGAGGAAGTTGATTTCATCCTGCAATCCTTCGAGCTTCGCCTCCAGCTCCACCTTGGCCAGGTAAGCATCATCGACATCCTGCGCAAACACAATTGAAGATGGATCTTCGTGATCGAGTTCATTTTTTGAATTGCAGAAGGTTCAGCACTTTTAATGGTTGTCGCATCCTTTACTCTTACCTTCTTGACCACAACAAATTCGTTCTCCACTTGAGTGCGGTTCGTGATTTCTTGCTCGTACCTGAAAAACAACACAGAGGTTCTCTTATGGTTACGTCAGTGAGTTGTTTGAAGAGCAAGAGCTTCTGGCACAGAGAGCTTCTTTTCGCATCATTTATCTCAACCAAGCTACCCCGAAGGCAAGAACATTAGCATGCCGCGTCGTGAGCGACGCCTCCTGATGCATTATGCTCCGGCTGGGACGCGTCGTTTATACGCACTTGACCTTGAAGTCTTCAACGAGAGCCTGCATCTGTTGCAGCTCGCCGTTCAGGCGCAACTTATCAGTTCCAAGACCCTCCAGCTGATTCTTGAGGCCGTTAATGTAGGCCTCGAACATGGCATCGACATTGGACGTGGCTGTTGAGCGTTCCTGCAGAGTGCGCCACTGCGCATCCAGCACTTTGTTGTGCTGCTCCAAGTATCGCACCTGCACAACAAAGAGACCTGTCAGTGCATGCTCGTACATGGCAAAAAGCATGCCAAGTGGCTTTCTAAATGCATTTCATTATGGACCAAACAATTGTCAATGAAACATGCCGAATCGACGACGGCCGTTGCATTGTACCTTATCGATGAGGCTCGCAAAGCGATTGTTCAAAGTCTTGATCTGCTCCTTTTCTTGTGCCCGCACCGGCAACACCGATCGATCGATCTCAATCTTCTGGGTAGACGCCGCGGCGAGCATGGCTGCAGTCGCGGATGTGATATTGCCACCGGAGCCATACCCGAATCCTTGGCCCATGAGGCTTCCCGTGTAGCCCGATCCACTGCGGTAGCTACTGCCGATCATGCTTCTGCGTCCACTGCTGAGGCCCATCCTGTTTCCCGTGCCCATCGAGAGGCTGCTGAAGCCACTGCGGCTGACTCCAGTACCCAGGCGGATGGACGAGGAAGGACCGCGGCCTGAGGTCCGAGTTGAACTCTTTACCTGCACAGACATGATGAGTTTGTTTTTTTTTTTCAACTAAAGAGATGCTAGCAAAGCGAAGTTGAGAGGCGTAGGTCTTTCAGCAGACGTGCTGGAGCGCTGGAGCTCGAGTTGCCAATATTTATATGAGTCCTGGCATAAAATGCTAATTGCTTTGACGGCGGGTGTGAACATTTCTCATTGGCTAATGACACCTCTGGACAAAAACTTTTTTGGTTTTGGTGTCGGCTTAAAGCTGATTCATACCTGAGGAAGGGGCAGGGTCCTCTGTTATTACTGCTTTAATTCCATTTTTGGTGAAACTTGGATAAAGCTGCCAGACATGAACAACTTCGGATGGAGTTCTGAAACTTTTATAAATCTCTCACCTTCACACAACTCGTTGTGTTTAAAACTGGAAAACACATCCACAAATCGTGGAGTTTAAAGTGATGCGGTTTGAAGGCGCAAAGCTTTTCGTAACGTCTTTGTGCAGCGAATACACGAGGGATGATCAGTAAGTCGATGGCCCAACATGTAAAAGACGATAAACTGTATTACTGGTTATTGTGGTTGTTCATGTTAAACATTCAATTGCTGTAAAATGGCTATGTTCCAAAAGTATGCAAAACGACTTGCATATAAAACATAAGAACTAGAGGGGTACTCGGTAGAGCGCGTACCTCCGCCACGTACTGCCTGATCCACGAGAACATATCTGGTCCGATACATTTTTGAAATATCAGGCTGTATATCGTTTTTGGCCCTCTCTCTCAACGGTGAAGAATCACTTTAAAAATTAAATAATTATCGTAGTCGGATCCGGATTCGGATCTTCAGCAAAATCGAATCAACTCGTCCTTGTCACACAGCCAACGTGTCCACCAAGTTTCATTCGAATCCGTCTGCAAGTTTTTGAGGTATCCTGCACACAGACAAACACCAAACAAACAAACAGACAGACAGACTGGGGGGTGATAGCATAACCTCCTTCCACCTTCGATGGCTGAGTATTTAAATATACTCTCTTTTTTTTGCAATCGTTGCTTTTGTTTTAAATCGCTTTGTTTGAGTTAAGAGATTTCTTGCTATTTTAAAATGAGTTTTAAAGAAACGAACTCAATTGGATGATTGTATTTCTTTGTACAATTGTGTTTCTATACGTCGGGGCGGTGAGCACTCTGCCAATGCACCCCCCCCCCCCCCCGCCCTATTTCACCCCGATATAAACTGTGAACGATAATTAAATTTCCATTATATGTGGATCATTTTTAACCTGCCCCAATTATTACCACCTTATGGTGGGGTCGGCTGGTAGGGACTGTTCTGGGCCAAGTCTTTCACGAACCGGTTGGCCATTCTAGCCACGCGACTGAAGGTGATTTGGGCAATAATTTTGACTCCAGATTCCGATGACAACTCACCTCCTGTTCGCGAAAGACAATTGTATTTCTGAGATCTTCAGAATCCACCCGGTGCTGGCAGACAGGTCCTCCGGCTTAACGTCCATCTGAGGGACGGCACGCACACATTGATGCCAGGATGGTAGTTTATAGCTGGGCCTTAAACTTATCCTGCCATCCCTCTGCCGAACAATGAGCATTCTTATTCATGTTCCCATTGTATGCGTTTCAATTTTCCAAGGGTAGTCCCGATATGCGCATATGGTGCACTAGAGGGTGCTTTGAGTCTTTGCAACCTGTTATTAAACAACTCCATTCAAATTGGGTCATTGTTTCTGTAAAATGAATCATTGGTCTCTCTGACGCCTATCGCATATTCACACACTGATAACTAAATTATAAAGTGGAAGGGTTGAGTGACAATTACTTTATGCAGAAGAGTTTAGGTTATCATAGGTTATGCTTGGCGCTGGCTGTCCTGCGTCGTTTGATGTTTCCTTTGTGATGGCAAAAAGATCCGATATGCCACATTTTACCATCATTAATTATCTCGATGCTTGGTGTGCTGTGCATCACTGCTCATTCCAGGTTCTCACAGGTACTTGCATTTCAGTGTTGGAACCAACTTCGCAAACTCGAAGTCGCTGCAGATGTTTGGCATTTACTTGTTGGCTTGGCGATTCAACATTTGGCACACCTGTGCAGTGCTCAAGCTTCACTGTGGCCTTGGAGTCATCAGTGAACCCTCGAAGTTTCCAAGCGAGCCTTTTTTTATTTATTAGATATTATGAGGTTAAGATCGTTACCCACCTCCATCAAAATGAGTCTTTGAGTTCGTGTGTGTGTGTGTGTTTGACTTGAATGCACTTCCAAAGCGCTGGACGGAATGAGTTGAAATTTGATGAATTTTGATGGGGTATGCGCCGGATGGTTTTAGGCAGAAAATAAAAATCATCATCTCGAGAGTTCGGGTGGAGAGGAGGGAGAAGCAGACTGACAATGAAAACTATCATCATCATAGATGTGGCCACTTGGATGTCAATCAGTGGGAATGGGCAGGAGACACATTTTCCTCCCACTTTTGGGATTGAGGGGATGACAACATGTCGATTAGCCTCTCCTTCCCCCCCCTTTTTTGATCAAAAACACAAAAGGATTACATAGCATTTTTCCTTAAAATCGATTTAATACATTTTATGAAAAGTTTGAATGAGAAATTAATTACAAAGCGAATTCCCCAAAACTAGACATCGTATGCTTTTTGGTTACATTGATTGCATCAATGCTGTACGACCAGAACATAATTATATTCATCCACAACCGCTCTTGTGTCCTGCAAAAGTACTCACCCCCTACCAATAATGGCACATTTAGAGGAATTATGAATTATGTCGTTAAACAATTTTTCCAAATAAACATTTTTATTCATAACTGAAAAGATCACTGTAATAGTGTAAGGAGGTTACATGTTAGGAATACCTGCAAAAAACATGTACCAATCAAAATTCACTGGTTGTAAAGGTATTCAGCCCCTTAGGTCAGTACTTGGTAGAAGCACCTATTGCAGCAATGACTGCTGTGAGTGTTTCTGAGTAGATCTCTACCATCTTTGCACAGTGAGATGGTGAAATCTTTGTCCATTCTTCACGTGAAAATTGCTCTAGTTCTGCCAAGTCTAATGGGGATCGTCGATGGACTGCAATCTTCAAGTCTCGCCATAAATGTTCAATTGAGTTCAAGTCAGGACTTTGACTGGGCCACTCAAGAACATTTATTTTCTTCTTATTCAGCCACTCTAGTGTGGCTTTAGCTTTGTGCTTCGAATCATTGTCCTGCTGAAATGTGAATCTCCTACCAAGATTCAGATTCATTGCCGACTCAAGCAAGTTTTCATTAATAATTCTCTTGTACTTTGCACCGCCCATTGTCTCTTCTATCCTGACAAGCTGGACAGTCCCTTCTGATGAAAAGCAGCCACATAACATGATGCTCCTACCACCATGCTTGATAGCAGGGATGGTGTTGACTGGGTGATGTACAGTGTAAGGATTGTGCCAGACATATAACGCTTTGAATTTAGACCAAAAAGTTCAATTTTTATC
>CM068952.1:38690786-38701513 GCA_035128595.1 Eptatretus atami
GACAGGATGGAAGAAAACTCACACAGCTGCAGTACCACAGCTACCACATCATGGTGAGAGAGGGCAACCACATTATGCAGATGCGATGACTCTTTCAGAAGTTTCTGGCGATGTTTACTGCAAGATCGAGACAGAGCGACTGGGCTTTATCTGCCAGGAGCAAAAAAACTTGTCTGCTGATGACTACAACAACCTCCGTGACAGCCTCATGAGCACTGATGACGAATGCTGACAACGACAAAGAAATGTGGAAATGTGTCTAAATTAAATGTGATATACCTGTATATTAAGCACCACAATTATACCCCTTTCTTATTCTATTTTTTTCCCCGGCAATGCCAGGTACTCCAGCTAGTGTATATATAATATATATATATATATATATATATATATATATATATATTATATATATATATATATATGTTGAAGCCTCACTCCTCATCTTATTTATTCATCTGCTGTTGGTATAGAATACATTTAAATCTACCCTTCACACATTTTCTTTCCTGCTTGTTCCTATCGCTTGCACTGTTTATGTTTTTGTGGTTTTCCCCTTTGTACATTTTATCTTCCTCTTCTTAGCCTCAAAAACCCTTTGCCCTCCCACCCACCCCCACCTTAATCGTCACTGCCTTCATGCATCTTGTTTGTTTACACTCTGTCTATCCTTTTGAAAACACTCCTTTTGGCCAGAAATGTTTCCCACTATTTCCTAAATGCAACACCAAGTAAATTTGTGTGTTTGTGGTATCCGCTGGTCTATGACAAAGCTATTTGCTTCCTCGACAACCATGATGAAAATCATGTTCATTTCTGGTAAATCTGGCCAGCATGCTCTCTATTTCCGCAACGTGATTAATTTTTCACTGAATGTAGTTGCAGATTCCAGCACAAAACTACGAAACTAGCAGTCTGCATTGGTGGCACAAGATAATGAAAACATAATAATGATCTGGTTAGTTATCTACCATAAAGGATCACTAGCTCAGAGTTGAAGGCCAATAAAGAGGGAGACTTGGACTAACAATGGGTGCGAGGAGGAATGAGGGGTAGGAGATGATGCATAGGGTGGACAAGATAGATACAGAAAGAAACTCTCAAGAGGGATAACTGGAAACTTGGAAGGAGGAGGAATTTGGGTGGAGTTGGGGTTGGGTTAACGAGGAGAGAAAAGATCATGGTTTTGGATTGGGGATAATCTGAGATGGTGGTGAACAGCTGTCTTGAAGACCTTGATGGAAGAATGAGATTGAAAAGAATGTGGAAGTTGGTTCCATAGGCAGGAAAAAGGAGGAACGAATGTGTGGATGTGAGCAGTGATCCTGGATTTAGGTAGTTTCATCAGCAGGGGGTTGATGGTGAACCGTGTATGCCCTGCAGAAAGCTGTGGGGGGCAAAGAAGGGCAAAGAAGGGAAAACAGGATGCAAGACCAGAAAGGAGGCAGGGGAAGACAGATAGACCATCAACCTGTCTATGATAGTGAAGTGATAGGCCTACAGACTCAGCTTCATCGTGGGAGATTCCAATGAATTTGAAGGCCTTGGTTTCCACAGCATCAAGCTGAGCAAGATGTGAGTTAGGGGAGCCAGCCCAGAGGGGAGAGCAGTACTCCATAAAGCTGCAGATGAAGGTCTTGTAGGTGGATAAGAGTTCAGCTTGGCCAAGGAAGGACTTTGTGCGACGGAGGATGCCAAGCTTGGCACTGGATTTGGAGTCAACTTTGTAATGTTGTTTGCTCAAGAAAGATCATGGCTGATAGTGAGACCCATGTTAAGAAAGTAGATTCAACCCAGGAGGTTGAATGACCAAACTTCGTCAAGAGCATTGTTCAGAAAGTGGATGTGGGTTGGGGGGGGGGGTGGGATTGGCCAGACTGTCCTTTCAGAGAGAGAGAGAGAGAGTGTTAGATTTGTCAGGATTCCATCCATTGGGACCATGCTCTATACAGAGCATCAGTACTGCCAAAGCAGTCTCCTGGGCTAACAATCCTGGACACTGGACAGGTCACCACTCCAACCCAGGATACTCAAATGACTCAAATGACTCAATCAATCCAGCAAGCTGGTACTCATTTTGCCAACCTCAGAAGGATGACAAGCTGAGTCAACCCCACCTGGTATGAATTCAACGGAAAGTGGGATTGGAACTCAGGACCCTTGATCCCAAGGCCACCACCTGAACCATTAAGTCAACACCAGGCATGTCCACCCTAACCATTTACATAGAATATTGAAAGAGATATTCCAAGTGTTTGACCATCTTGTGATTTTGTCAAGGTCTGAAGAGAGAGGGAAGAGGCTGCAGCCTGCCTGTCTGAATGATGAGGGATGTCATGACAGAGGGTGGAGTCATCAGCAAATAGATAGAGGGTATTTTCCAGAGAGTCAGACAGATCACTGATGAAGATCAGGAATGGGGCTGGGCCCACAACACTGCCTGGGGGCACTCCAGCCTCGACAGGGAGAGGAGATGAAAGGATCCCGTTGAGAGTCACACGTTGGCTACGAGGGGAGAGGAAGTCAGTACGCCATTTGTGGAGTTGGCCTTGAATGCCATAAACAGAGTTTGGAGAGAAAGGCAATATGTTAGACTGTATCAAAAGCAAGAGATGTCCAGAGAGACGGCACTCATCTCATGGCCGACATTGAGGGCCTCCATCCATTGGTGGGTGAGTAGAAGCAGTAAATGGCCACTAACTGGATGCCCTGTCCACTAGCATTAGTTGGTGGACGTTAAGATCCCATGGTGTCCTTCACTGAAAGGATACAAAATATCCCAGAACCCAGAACATAAAACAAATTGCTGTCACCTTCAGTTGAACGTTCTTTCCCACTGGTTTTAAGATACAATAATCTATATTAAAAGGAAGAGCCAAGCAATTAGCTTTGTTTTTTATAATGACAATAAGATGGAGCAACATTCACACATGGAACAAATAAGCTGACAGTGCAATGATTGAGGAGACATACACAATACTTTAATTAACAGGCGACTTCAGACGGAACACAATATGATCAACGTGTATTAAACTTGTTTGATTCTCTTGCTGGAACACTTTTCTCATTATGCTTAGATCCAGGGGTCAAATCCCACGCACTTTGTTAATTTAATTTCTTACCTACAGAGTACCCCATAAAATGATGACACAATTGTCAATGAAAAAACTTAAAATGTGTACAGAAAGCAACGAAGTGTTCATAAAATTTAACAATATTATTTGAAGATTTATTTGTCGTCAACAACATGTTCAATGTGACCATCATTTTACTTTTCCTCCAACAAAGGGATGAAATTATTCGCTACCCGACAGCACGAATTCGTGTGGATTGAGTTGCACAATTCCTCTGATTTCAGCCTCAGGTCCTTGAGAATTTGTGGCCTTTGTTTTAAGAATTTATTCCTCCAAAGGTCTCCAGAGAACATAATCATGTGGATTTAAGGCGTAAGCTACAAGTAAGCCAAAATCAGTGATTATATTTGTGCATGCAGATTACTTTTGATGCAGATTACTTATCAATAAAAAATAGTTTTACAGGCTCTTCCTGTCATTTATCTTATACAGGAAATAGCAATGGAATAAGTGGGACTGTGGCAGTCAGGCTAATCTGCAGATAGACCACAATCAACATAGTGGTGTAAAAATTAAGTACACAGTGCAAATCCAATGCCAACGACTATTCCGAAAACACGAGATGGTTGAGTTATTGGAGCCATGACATTTTATACCTGAGAGTTTTTGATGCTGTGAAGAGTTACAGGTGGTCGTCATCAGTAGCAGTGAAGGAAGAAGTGAGGGGCCTCATTGTTAAAAGACTGGCATTCTGTCGGCTTCATAAAACTTGTTTTGTTTTTTTCTGATATGAAAGTAATTTAAATTTCATTGCAGCTGTCTTACCAAATGATTTCAGATCACCTTTCATATGCGTGTAAGACAGACATCATCAATCTAACACAGAACTAGAAGGGCACTCAGTAGAGCACATACCTCCACCAGGCTGAACAGTTGACGTTTTGTATACCACTGGCCACTGAAAGGCCAGATCTGGATCCGGACCTGCACCAAAATTGAATTAGTTTGTTCTTGTCACGTACCCAACTCATCCTTCTCCAATGGCTTGATTTCCAACCATCAATTTGGATTCAGACCAGGTCACTCTACCCTGGACATGCTACTTCTGCTTTCCCAACAATGGATGGAAGTCCTCAATGCCAAATTTGAGATCAGAGCCATCTCCCTCGGCATATCAGGGGCGTTTAATAAGGTCTGGTACCCCGCCCTGCTCACCAAACTCTCTTCGTATGGTATACAAGGCGATCTGCACTCATGGCTCACGGACTTCCTCTCCTGTCGCAGTCAACTTCATGGCTCTGTCTCATCTCCTCTTCCTGTCCAGGCTGGAGTTCCTCAAAGCAGTGTTCTTGGCCCTGTGCTTTTTTGTTTTTCATCAATGATCTCTGAAATTCTGTGGAAAATCCTCTTTACCTCTTTGCTGATGACTCCATCCTCAGCCGTACCATCTCTCATCCCTCGGATGAGCAAGCAGCAGCCTCGTCACTCTATGCAGACTTGGATAAAATCACATGCTGGTCAAACACTTGGAACATGTCTTTCAATCCTGACAAATCTCACACCCTCACGCTCTCTCTCCAAAAGGAAAGTCTGGCAAACCCTCCTATCTTCTTTCTTAAAAATTATCTTGAGCAAGTTCAACCATTCAAACTCTTGGGTCTCACTATCAGTCATGATCTTTCTTGGGCAAACCACGTTTAAAAGTTGGCCTCCAAAGCCAGTCGCCGACTGGGCATCCTTCGTCGTGCAAAGTCCTTCCTTGGCATACCTGCGCTCTAACCCCATACAAAACTTTCACCTACAGCCTGATGGAGTACTACTCTCCCTTCTGGGGTGGTGCTCCTGCCTCACACCTTTCTCGGCTTCATGCTGTGAAAACCAAGGCTTTCAGAATCATTGGTATCTCCCACAATGAAGCTGAGTCTCTGGGTCTCTCACTCTCTCACTGCAGGCAGGTCAGCGGTCTTTCTGTCTTCTACCATCTCCTCTCCGGCCTTGCCCCTCCCAATCCCCGCTGTGTCTGTGCTCTGTCCCCCTTATATTTACACAGGTCGCTGAAGGTCCACCAAAACCTCCCTTCTGGTGAAACTGTCAACATTAAGAAACACTGCTCACCTTCACTCTTCCATTCCTCTTTATTCCCCACCTCTGAAGCAAACTCCCACACTCTCTTCAATCCCACTATTCCCGCCAGGTCTTCAAAACAGCTGTTCACCACCATCTCATATCTCCCCCCATCAAAAACCATGATATTTTCTACCTCCGTTAATCCACCCCAAACCCACATCCCTCAAATTCCCTTTCATTTCTGAAAGTCGCTGTAGTGTCGATATTGTTTACCCCATGCAACCCGCCCCATACTTCTCCCTTCCACAGATCATCTGATGTCTGTTCCCATTGTGTCCTTCACCATGGGAACTGATGATGAAAATTGAGGATTTTAGAAATACCACCTTAGTTGTTGACCTTGGGCCTATGTTGACCTTGTGGTCCATGTTGACCTCAAAAATAATTGGTGGTTGAATTCAGTAACATGAAATATAAATCCTCTTCAAATTTCAAGTCAATCGGATGAAAATTGAGGATTTTAGAAATCGCACCTAAGTTGTTGACATTTGGCCTATGTTGAACCTTTGGTCGACGTTGACCTCAAAAATAATTGACTGGTTGAATTCAGTGACCTGAATTATAAATCATCTTCAAATTTCAAGTCAATTGGATGAAAATTGATGATTTTAGAAGTACCACCTACGTTGTTGACCTTGGGCCTATGCTGACCATTTTGTTTTATGTTGACCACAAAAATAATAGTTCGTTGAATTCAGTGACCTGAAATATAAATCCACTTCAAATTTCAAGTCAATCGGATGAAAATTGAGGATTATAGAAACACCATCTTAGTTGTTGACCTTTGGCCTATGTTGACCTTTTAACCTCAAAAACAATAGGCTTCTCCTTTATGACAAACTCTACTATATGGTGAAGTTTCATGAAGATCGGTTTAAAATTGCGACCTGTAGTCGACAAACAGACAGACAGACAGACAAACAGACAAAGAGACAGACAAACAGACAGACAGACAGACAAACAGACAAAGAGACAGACAAACAGACAGAATAACAAATTCAATTGACCAATATACTTGAAAAATCTTCGATTTTGCAAGTAACAAGAAGAGGACGTCGTGCAGAGCTCGATACTTACAAAATCCATAAAACAAATTTGACCTCAAAAATAATTGGCGGTTGAATTCATTGACCTGGTGTGCAAATCCTATTAAAATTTCAAGTCAATGGGATGAAAATTGAGGATTTTAGAAACACCAACTTAGTTGATGACCTTGGGCCTATGTTGACCCCTGTTGGTCGATGTTGACCTCAGAAATAATTGGTGGTTGAATTCAGTGATCTCAAATATAAATCCTCTTCAAATTCCAAGTCAATCAGATGAAAATTGAGGATTTTAGAAATCGCACCTAAGTTGTTGACCTTTGGCCTATGTTGACCTTTTGACCTTTTGACCTCAATAACAACATACTTCTTCCATATGAGAAACTCTACCACGTGGTGAAGTTTCGTGATGATCGGTTTAAAATTGTGACCTGTCGGTGATAAACAGACAGACAGACAGACAGACAGACAGAGAGACAGAATAAGAAAATCGACGAACCAATATACTTGAAAAATCTTAGATTTTGCAAGGAACAAACAGACAAACAGGGGACAAAACACAACCTCTGCCCACATTCGGTGGGTGGAGGTTTTAAGGGTGCAAAAACAGATCCTCTCAACTCCAGGCTCTGCAGCTCACTTGCAATTACAAGCAGTCTTGGAGTTCATCATCACAGATGACATCAGGTCTTTTCTTTCTCCAAACTGCATCATCTCTTACCATCAGTTTGGATTTTGTCCCGCCCACTCAACATTGAATATGCTGCTGCTTCTCTCTAGTCGAGACAATGGATTTTAGTTAGATTAATAAATCTCAACAAGAAATCTCAAGCAAGTGGTCAGGGCTAAATCTCTTCACGTATCTTAACCACACAGTCTAGAACCCTAGTGTAATGTATGTTTGAAGTGCCTGCAATTCAGAAACAACTTTAGTGTTGTTGTTGTTGTTGTTGGTTATCTCAACGTAACTAGAAAAATGAATAACGCACTTCTGGCACAGCCTGGATGGCTGACAAGCCGGAGTCTTGCTTATGTTACACTTGGTATGTTTGTCAAGCCATCTGCCCATGGCCTTCTTTCCTGGCTTCCGGATTTCCACCACTCACATAGTTAGTGTGTAACTCTCAATTAAATCCTCTCATCTCCTTCCTTCTCTACTAACCTGGAAAGGATTGATTATGTTATAATGTTGGGAATGAGTCTTTCAATCCATACATATTGTTACGGTTCTAGGAATCGTATGCATACAAACATACAGTTGTCCTGAAGTTAGTTATGCCATTAAGTATATGTGTAGATAGATACCTCCTTGTGTGTAGTGGGAAAGCAAAAGGGGGTGCGTTGCGATGTTTTTTTTAGTTAGATTAATAAATCTTTATATCCCCTCCATCATGATCCACTGTCCACCTGCGTCTCCGGAGCCTCGTTGTTCCGAGGCAGAATCTTAATATCCGCAGTTCCTTTTCGGCTTCCCCAAACGTTTGCAATTCAATCTTGGTTGTACCACCGCCCACCTTCCTCAAACACGCGTGGAGTGAGCGGGCTTTCCCGGCCTGGCCAAAATCCCACCCAGAAAGGGTGGACCCCATGAAGGCCCTGTCCAATCAGGGCGGACGGTGACGTCAGCTTCGCCAAGGCCCCTCCCCGCCCAGGGGGATCTATAAATTACGACACCATCCTCAGAGTGGAGTGAGAGAGTTCGGAGGGTTCGTTGGCTAGTTGCAAAGAAAGAAAGAAGGAAGGTCGTTGGTTGAGTGGTTGAGTTCTTTGGAGTTCTGGAGTTCTGTGGTGGTCTTGAGTTCGGCGGTTGAGTTGGTCCCTTGGTTGTTGGTTGAAGAAGGAAGGTCGTGATCACGGAGTGCCTGCCTACGTCTCGCCTCAGCAGCCCATCTGTTGTGCTGGTCCGAGTACACCCGACCTTGACCGGGTCTCTCGTTTGGTCCTGTCTGCTGCCCCGTTCTACCTTGGACTCCACGCTCTCCACGCGGGCTCCTTCGCAGACACGGTCTCCACACGTGCGGCTGTGGGCCGAACTGCACGACCTTTGTCGGGTGCCGCACCACAGATCGTCCCTTCTCTCGGAACGTTCAGGTACCTAAAGAACTGCGACCTCAGCTCCCTCCCTGGCTGCAAAAGTCCTTTGCCATTCAACTCGGTTTATTTTGTCTGAGTGTGTGGCGCCTGTCTTATAAGTAGCATTGTATAAGTTATTTGATCATTGTAAATCTGGCCTGTATTATTCTCGCGACAAGTCTGCTCTGTGTCCTCTTTTGTAGGTTGCTGTAAAATTGTCGCACTACGCTTCTTTCTATCCCCTGCATAACACACCAATAAACCTGTTCCTGTACCACATGAATTTCCTCGCTTGGTGTAAATAAATTATTATAGAAATGTTTGCAGTTCGTTTTTGTCTTTTCCTTCATTGGTCCAGCATGGTTCGGATCTGAGTTAGCCGGGTCTTTATCCCCGATAATCTGTTCATTCTAGCCGGTAAGTCATTGGCAGTTCCGCTCAGCTGCATCCGATCCGGAGTTGGTAGTTGGTACTCTACCGTAGTTGGTAGAGTCATCCGCTTCGGGCAAGGCGTACCGAGGGTGTGGTTCCCCGGTAGTCGAAACCACGTGGTTAATTAGGTAAACTGATTACACCTGGCAGGAAGACCCTACGCTACGCGGTTGAGGTATTGGCGTCCACGGTCGGTTAAGCGACCCGCCGCGTCACGGAATTATCCGTGAGCGACGGCCTACAATTCCGGGAGTCTGGTGGGAGACGACGTAACTTCCCCCACCCAGTGGTCGTTCTCGCCACCGGACCCCGGCCCGCATCAATATCTAAAATTCTTCCCCTATATCCGAAGAAGGACCTTGAAAACAACACAGATACGGTATTTATTTTCGGAATCGACCACTCAAAAAGATTCAACATCTCAAACTTCTGGGTCTTACCAAGTACGTCGTCTCCTCGGACAGACCATATTTCAAAGGTAGCCACAGTCTGGGCATCCTCCATCTTAGCATGTCCTTCCTTTATTTGTTAATTTTTAACTTCTCATTATACAAGCTAACAGCTCAATGAAGTACTGCTCCGTCATACGGCTTGACGCCACCATTTTACAACTGTCACTCCTAGGCACTGTGGAATCCAAAGCTCTGAACACCTTTGGGATCTTCCACAGGGCCTGTTACCTGCTCATAGCAGACAACTTTGTTACGTCTCTTTTTCCATCACCTCTCCTCAACTCTTTTTCCTCTGCTTTTTCATCCCTCCATTCCTTCCCAGTCGCCCCAGGTTGTATGTATTCTTCCCTCAACCCCATTATTATGAAACTCCCATTATCTAGGCTCACTGGTCATCTCCACTACTTTGTTCCTCTTTCATTCTGCTTGTGAAACAATCTTCCTCAATCTCTTCAATCCCATTCTTTCTTCCAAGGAGTCAAGTTGGCAATGTACCACAACATCACATACCCCACCCCCTACCCATGATCTTTTCTATCCTTGTTAATACACACACATACACACACACACACACAATCCTTTGCCTCTCCCTGTGAATTTTCAAGATGCTATATGCTATGCTTCCTTCACTCTCGTCTCTCCATTCCTGTTCATTCATCTTAGTGTGTTGTTGTATTCATGTGTTGTCCTTCTGCTCCACTGTCAGTGTCTTTTTCCTTCTGTCACCTTTCTCTTCTGTGGCTTGATGAGGCCTACAGAATCGCTATACTTTATATATACATTAAAAAATAAATAATTAAAAAAAAAACATCTTTCTCAACTACGAACCGTCTTTGACATCTCCATTCAATTCTCCTCTTAATCTTCACAAGGGATGAACCTTCCATATTTTCACACAAGTCAAGCTCTTTTCTTCAATCTTTCAAGGAGATGATCCATCAATACATGTCTGTCCAGTTATTAATATTTTTATGGCCACGGGTACCGAGAGTATTATGAGGGGGTTAATCCCCGTTTCTCCTCGGAAGAGCCGGACCTGGGGCCACCGCTCACAATTAACTCCGTGGTGCGGCGGGTTGCTTTACAACCACGAACGCCAATCAGTTAACCACGAGTTCCAGTGTCCACCGTCTAATTTTCGTTTAACTAGCGGTCACGTGGCTTCCTGAACGGGAGCATCGCTTGCCAAAGCACCAATCTGATCCTGATTAGATCTTAATTCGGGCAGCCGAGCATTTACCGCTGGTGCGTGGTGCCGACTATGACAGGTCAATTAGTTTGGTAATTACCTCCCAGTCTATCTTGGTTCGGACAATGTTGGATCAATGGAAGGAAAGGACAAGCATGGACAGGTTGAAATGTCAGCAAGGAATTTATTAATAAGGAGAAAATAAATAAACTGAAGAACTTTTTATTTCTTTGTGGTGAAAATAAGTAAATTCAAATCAATTAAAATAATCTCAAGCAAATAGAGAATTACTCAGGTATTGATAGAAAAACAGACAAAGAGCAGATGCTTATCACTATGC
>CM068952.1:38702035-38728535 GCA_035128595.1 Eptatretus atami
CACCTTGCCTATTGGCGCATCGTTGCACATGACCAACCGTCAACCTCGCGATCATTCCTTCCTTACCAGAGTGAGATGCATCCTCAAATCAGCACAGGCCTGGCTTATGATGCCATGTTTGTGGTGCTGGACGAACGGCAGAAAGCAGCCATTTGCCAGAACTACCGAGCAAAAACATGAAGCGCTCATAAGACGTAAACAACAACCTTCACCTCTCCGTTTAGCCGAACATGAACAAGAGCCAGCCAGCATCCACAGAACTACCAAACGGGGCATCAAACGTCGATGGAAAAAGGTGGGTGTCACCGTCAGTGAAAGAGGTGGGTGTCGAACGTCGATGGAAAAAGGTGGGTGAGGTTAATGATCCACAGCCATATTTGACCGTCACAATAACTGCTCAGGAAAAGCCCGCGGTGTGCTTAATCAAATGTCCTGCAAGTCCAAGGTGTAAATATATCGTCCACCTCCATGCCAATGTGTCCTGATGGAAAGGGGGTAGACGAGCCTCCGATGGGCTAACGCTATCTCACGTGCATGAATGTGTCTGTCGTAAAGAGAAAAAGGCTATCCCATAAGAAAGGGAATCTATTCCATTCCCTTCTCAATGCATCAAGTAGAATCCCACCAGACATGGGGATGGGTCTATCCTGAACATGCATTTCGGAAAATAACTGTCTGAGGACCGAAATGTTTGTATGCATTAGTCGGATCCCATTCTGAAATCCATAACAATATTGTCACATCTGAGGCTCACTGACGTGATATTTCTCAGCACCGGGGTCATTTGTCCCATGAAACAGCCGATCGGTTTCTAACCGAATGTGTTGAGTTATTCTTCACTCTTTACCGTTCCCCAAGGTCGCTCAAATGAGCCAAAATTGATGGCACGCACACAGGAAGCAGATTATCGAACACATTTCTCACCTTTTTAATGGTTTGTTTATTATGAATCTTGGGGAAAAGGTGGATGAGACAAGAGGTTCAGAATGGTCCAAGTGAATTAACAGACATGAGCAGGGAGAAGGAAATATTCAACTTAAAAACAAGGAAATAAATAAGAAGTAAATAAAGAGCAAATCCTAACCCACACTCGGTGCCACAGATCACACTTGTACAAACATTAACATTGATGGTGAGGACTTTCCTTTAACTATTTGTGGTGTTGATGCAGGAATCCCTGCAGCCCATTTTCATTGCAGGAGTGAGCTGATGAGAGTCAGCTATGAAATGAGCCAATGACAATGCAAGCCAACGACGAAGTGAGCTAAAGATGAAGTAAAGCAGCCGTGAAGTAAACCAGCCACGAGGAGTGCCATCGATGATCAGCCCCTCGGGACGTGCACCCTCTACCAAGCCCTTGTGGCCAAACACTTCTTCCTCCGATTCCAATCCTCCTGCACGCCGGGAGCTCTGGTGTCGCATCCGTTCTCTCGGCCCCTCCTCACCCGTCTCTCAAGGTGCTCCTTCTTCATGTTCCTTCTCTATGCTGGGAGCTCTGGTGTCCCCTTTCTCTCCTCCATCTTCGAGGTGCATCTTCCTCTTGGTGTCTCCTTTGTCCTTCACTTTGAGGCCTCCTCCCCACAAGGGGCAGCCCTCATAAAAATAAATCCATTTTCTGCTTCCGGGCCTGACAGCACATTGCACGGCCGTGTCTGGTACACACTGGTCAGACGGATCGTGATGGCGTTTGGATCGATGGAAAGTCCTCACCTGGCCCCACCCACAGACAAAAGGTGTTTACGCATACAATACTACACTGACTATCCTGTCTACAAATTACATATGCTGCCTCCTTAGCATCCAAACACACGGATCTTGTTACACTTACCACAGTCCAGCTACTACGGACCCCCCCCTCATGTTGCCTTTCTTGTTGCTTCCACATAACAAACACTATATTCTTCATGACTTCATAACATTGTGTCTCCTGCTTTAACGAATATTTGCCAGCTTACAAACTACTGTTCATGTTTTTTAGTAAGTTTTTTTTGTAGTGCTTCGTATTACTTTTAAGTTGCATATACATTTGGAGCAGGATGGACAAATTGATGCTGTAATTGTATCATTTTCAAGCATTATACTGACCTTAGTCTAGCATTGTGACAGTAGCAGCTCAGTGCTGGAACACCTGGCTATTCTTGTTACAGCACATTCTGATAATATATAAAGCAGGATTTTCAGATTATCAGATTTTCAGCCAAGACAATATTATGTTTTTAATCAGCTCATGCTAATGGGTCTTGTTAAACAGTGCTAGTTTGAGTGTTTTGTGTGTTTGGTAGATCTGACATTCACGTATAAGACCTATGTTATTCAAAAGCACAATATGAGATTGTTTCTTGACTGCTTCTGGGCGAATGTGACAGTGAAATAGGAGAAGATGTCAGAAAGGCAACATACTTCAAAATGTGTTGATGTAAATTGATAGTAAAACAAGGCATAAACATAATATCACAGAGTGACTGTTTATGGTGAGTTGATAAAGTCATAGCAGTGGCAATGATTCTCGCTGACCAAGGTTTTGGTATTTTCTTGTGAGTGCAGCACCATATTTTGTACTAAAAATCTCTCCAGGTATCATGTTTGAAGAACAGGATCAAAAATTCATTCATAGTTTGTTAAAAAAAAAACTGAGGGCAACTTTTCTGTTAGCACCTGCTTCTGTTGCTGTCAATGCATCAAGCCAGCCTTCCTGCTACAGGCCCTGTCACACCTTGACGATTTAGCCAGCGTATGCCGACGTATGAAAAATTTGTCTAAAACGGTGGCACACGTCGAATACGTATGGGTAAGTTTTGTATACGTTAAGAGCACGCTGGCATACGTCGTAGTACGCCGAGCTGTTAGACAAATTTTCCATGCTTGAAATTTTTCGACGTATGCCAGCGTATGACTTACAGGTTCCGCATACGCTGGCCATAAGTTGTAGGCACGTTACCGGATCGTTGACACACGTCGACACACGTTACTTGTAAGTTACTCATAAGTCGAAACAAGTCGAGGTAATGTTAGCTCAGTGTTCCAGACTCCCTGGTTTTTTTTTTCTTCTTTCTTCGGTATGACGGTGATATTGACACTTCGATTTCTAGTGCGGTATAATGTAATAGAATTAATAGGCTGCCGCTCAACGATTTAAATCATAACCGCACTAGAAATCGAAGTGTCAACATCACCGTCATGCCGAAAAAAAAAAAGAAAAAAAACCAGGGAGTCTGGAACACTGACGCTAACCATTACGTCGATGTGTTTCGACTTATGAGTAACTTACAAGTAACGTGTGTCGACGTGTGTCAACGATCGAGTAACGTGCCTACAACTTATGGCCAGCGTATGCAGAACGTGTGTCATACGCCGAGTACGTCGCCAAATTTTCAACATGCTGAAAATTTGTCGACGTACTCGGCGTACTACGACGTATGCCAGCTGCTTCAGCGTGCTATTAACGTATACAAAATTTACCCATAACGTATTCGACGTGTGTCAGCATATTCGCCAAATTTTTCATACGTCGGCATATGCTGGCTAAAACGTCAAGGTGTGACAGTGGCTTGACACTTCGATGTCTAGTGCGGTTATGATTTGAATCGTCGAGCCGCAGCCTATTAATAGCCTATGCCACGTGATTGTGGGCGATACGCTGCCGCACGCTATGCATAAGTTAGACTATCGTGGGCATAGGTTGTGAACGCCGACAACACGCTCAGCATTCGTTAATATAAGTTATCTATATATTGTTACGGCTGTGGAAATTCGCATTACACCATAAAGGTCCCGTAGGTGAGATATATTTCTTAAGTACATGTGTAGTTAGCCCAAACCCATTGTTTAGAGGGAATTAATGTGATTCATTCGGGCTGCGATCCTTTGAGTTAGGCGTTTTTCTGTTCTACCTTTGTTTTGAGCCAACCACTACAACAACAACAACAACGCCAGCAGCCACAACCTACCTTCACCACTCGCTACCGCAAACCTCACATCACCGCCATTCCAAACAGCGCCATGGCCATCGGACCGCCGAAAACCCTCCACCACCTTCTCCTACGGCCACTCCCGCACCACCTGTGGACACCGAGCGTCGGGCTATCTGCAGCGATACACGCGAGCCGCGAGTGCAGATGGCGGTTTTTCCGAGGAGAATTCGGATCAGGAATGCTACACGCCCACATCTGATCCATCCAATTAGGAAGCGCGGGCGGCTTGGCCCCGCCTCCAGACGCATCTGAGGAAATCGGCATATGCAAATTTGAGGATCAGGAAAGATACACGCCCCTTTTCTCCATCCAATCGGCGAGCGTGGCTCCGCCCCTGAGGTCGTTTGGATCCGAGAATTTGCATATGGTGGGTTCCTGAAGCCGAAAAAGACGAGCGCAAGGCGAATCGAGGGAGTATCGGTGGGGCAGAGTCGGGAGACGGAGCTCGAAGCAGAAGTGTGGCAGTGAGTCGAGTGGGCAGAAGTGGGCAGATGAGTACGGAGGCGAACGGCTACGGAGGCAAACGGCTACGGAGGCGAACGGCTACGGAGGCGAACGGCTGCGGAGAGGAGATCGGCTGAGGAGAACCTGGAGGCTCGGGTCCGGGCGAGGAAGTCAGCGACGAGGTCGCGTTGAATCGCGCATCGCGGGACTCGAGCAAGCCAGCCATACTCCCTCCCAGAGCATCAACAATTCCCCCTTTCCCCCCGCGCTGAGAGAGTGCGACAAGGGGCCCCGTTCCCACTTTACACCAGCAGGTGCCCACGAAACCGCCGTGCAGCGACATTTTGCGGCTCGCCACGAGGGCGCGGGTAGGACCCTTCGGTCTCGTGGACCTGGCCGCTCATCCAGGTTCCACGCGCATTAGGCCCACGGGCCCAGTCTGACTCCCTTGCCTTTGAGGGGTCTTTTCTTGCTTAGGTGTGAATGCGTGTTGTGGCGCCGTGTCTTGTAAGGTAGAAACTGTATAAGTGTTGCCGAGTGTTCGTGTTTAGTCGGTCGTAGCTCTGCGTTGCTTGCATTATTGTTTTTGTCTTAAATTGATATATGTGCATTTGCTAATTGTGGCTGTAAATACGTGCTATATGTGTGCTCCGTGTCCGCGGAAATTGTGTGTGAACTGTTTTCCCGTTTCGCTTCGTCTTTTCTTCATTGACCCTCCATCCTGCTTCACGTAAAGGGTTCGTAGTGGGTGCAAAACGCCCGGTAAATAATCTGAACCGTCGAGGTCGACGATAACACCGCTCGGTATCCCGATAGTACGGAACGGGCCGCCAAGCGGCTCGTGTCCGGAGTCGACCTGCGGCGAGGTACGATCGCCCGGTTTACCATCCGCGTGGGTACTTAGGTAGGTCGATTTGCGAACAACCCTATCCTACGCGGGTGGCCGATTGGCACGATTGTGGTGAGGTCGAAAGGCCACCCGTGACTGGCTCCGGGCGATAGTTCCCGGAGGGTCACGACTGAATTGTCCGTCCGGTGGGCGACGTGCCGCGATCCGAGTTACGTGGCCGTCCGCACGCCGACGGGCGCGAATTCGCAACACTGGTGTACAGGAGTGTGATTCGAATCCCTCCTGCCTCCAAGCTAAATTCATAGGGAATCGGTCCAGGGTGAGAGGAGCGACCCCCGATTCTCTCCAAATTACGAGCGAGGTAAATTAACCCCTTACGTGGAATAAGATGGCTCTCAAGGCGAGCGGGAGCCGGGGTATTAGGAATGTATATGTGTAGTGATGTAGAATCCATGGCCCAGGATATAGACCCCGAGCAGGAAATGTTGGTTGTGCAGGAACACGAACTCCCCCAACTGAACCCAGAGCCCGAAATGGGCGCGGCAGCGGCCGCGGTGTATGACACCTCCCCTCCCCACCTCCGTCAAGTTCCCTCCCGGCCCCAGTGAAACCACGACCGACCGAGGCGATTCGGCTTCGTCGGAGTCGGCTAATCAACAGAGTGGGGGAAATGTTGATGCGGATGATGCAACAAATGAAAAACGAAAAACGGCAAAATGATGGAATGAACGAAAAAGATGGAAACGCACTCAGAATGGAAACAAACACAAACGAAATGAAGGAAGAAATAAAAGAAATGCGGGGTGAAACGCAGCAAATAGGCCAATGCCTGCAGGCGGCATGAAAGCAACAGCGAAGTGCGTAATGCGACGCCCAGCTGTGGGAGCGAACGAGCTGGGAGGGGGTGCAACGGTTGTCAGGCCCGCGGTGAAGGCGGGTGAGGAAAAAATAATTCGGGAGACGTGTTGGGCGAGAAGTGTGGAGGTGACGGAAAAAGTGACGGTGACAAGAGGGAAAAATTAATTGGGTGACGGAGTCGTGCACGAAGGAAATAAAAATAGTGGAGTTGAGAAAAGACTTCAAGACATGACGAAGAGAGTTGATAAGCTGGGACGGGAGGTAAAAACGGAGACAGAGGAACTGGGAAGACTGATAGACAAACACAGGGCAAGATGGAAGAACAGTTAGAAGCCAAAGCAAGGTCGGAGTGTGCGGGGATGAGAAAGGAATTGGAAAAAAGCTTCTGAGTTACAGAAACACCAAAACAAAGAGAAAGAACTACAAAACGAACTGAGAGTGTTAAAAGAGAACAAGAAAGAGTACTGGAAGAACAAAGAATGAGACAGGAGAAAGAAATCTGTCAGTTGAAAGAAATAACGAGATTACAGAATGAGGAACAAGAGAGACAGTGGAATAGAAAACTGAAAGAGTATGAATTTGAAACTGAACGACAAAAGGAAAAAAATAAGTTGGAATACGAGGAGAAGTTGAAGGAGCAACGAATGAAGCAGGAAGGAGAAATCAGGAGATTGAAGGACACAACGAGATTGGAGAGGAAGAACGAGAGGAACAATGGGATAGAAACAAAAAAAACATGAAGCGAGGTTGACCAATTGAAAGAAAAAGCAAGGCTGGAGTGCGAAGAGGTAGACAAAGAACAGCGAATGAAACACAAAAGGAAATTAACCACATGAAGAAAACCATGAAACTGCAGAAGGAAAGACAGGAGAAGAAACAAGGAAGAGTAATGAGAGCAGCAACTGAAACACAAGAAGGAGATTAACCAAATGAAGCAAACCATGAAACTGGAGAAGGAAGGACAGAGAGAAACAAGGAAGGGTAATGAGAGAACAGCGAATGAAACACAGGAAGGAAATGAGCCAATTGAAAGAACGATGAGATTGGAAAGTGAGAAGCATGAGGAAGAGTGGAGAGAAAACAAAAACTATGCGAGTTTGAAATTAATGAACTGAAGGAGAGAGTAAAATTGAAGTCCAGAGAGATGGAAAAACTCCAGAAAGAAACAGAAACTAACAAATGTATAGAGATGCGGAAGAAAGAGAAAATAGAGGAGAGACTGCATGATAATGACGGGGTTAAAGGAACAGAACACACACACACAGAGGTAGTGGAGGATAATGGGGTGAGCTCGCGGACTGGGTAGAGACCCGTGTGAGCAGCTGGATGGCCGCCTCTAGGAACGAGGGGAGGGAGTATGCCCCTTGAAGCGGATCACGACCAGGTGGGTTCGGTCGTGCTTCGCGGAGTTGAAGGGACGAGTGCTGTGGATAGGTGCACGTGTAGCTTGGGGGTATAGAGGCCCCGGGAACCTTGTGGGGACACGAATCCCCAGTGTGGTTGTGCAGGGTGTGTGTTTGCGAGTGTGCGGAGATGCGTGCTTTCCGGCACGCATGGTGTGAGTGAGACCCCTGGGCAGGTGAAAGGTTGGGTGTGAGTGAGAGGGTCCGTGTGAGGAGACCGTGTGTGTGAGGTCTCTGTATGTGAGGGAGATGTCGGTCGGCATGCGTGAGCATGCAGCCGCGTCTCCCGGTGTGAATGTGAGTGTGATGGAGTGGAGTCTGTGCGTCGTGACACGCAGGTGTGCGTGGGTGGAACGGAGACGACGGCGACAGAGGACAGAAGCCGGGTAGCGGCCGTAGCTGTTGTGGGGACCGTGCCGGGTTCACCCAGCACGAGCGAGCGCGAGGTCCGTGCTGTGGCAACGCACGAGACCCCCACGTGCTCGCTTGCGGGAGTGAAGCCCGGTCCGGAAACGCACGCGGTGGATGTTGCCGATCCCGCGGACGGACAAAAGTTAGGCAGGACGATGGATTTGGACCGGACGGGTTCTCCACGCGAGCGTGTTAAGCTCCAACGGGCAGAGCACATGTGTTCGCGTGGGGAGCCCCTCGGAGTGCGAGGTTTGTTTTTGGGGTGCGCAGGGTGACGTCATGGCTGCACGTGGGTTGGAATCCGGCAGGAGGTGAATCCCTGCCGGATGGTACCGTCCAAGAGGGACGAGGTACGCGTGCAGCTGCATGACGTCACGGCAAGGTGCAAAGTGCGCGAGCTGTGAGTTGCCGCGCTGGTGCTGCGCAGAATTTGGAAAAAAAAAAATTGACAAAAGCAAGCCTCGCTTTCGGTGTAACAGGATTCCCGGCATGGGGTGAAGACCCCTTGACCTGGGCACAGGATGAAACTAGCTAGGGGGAAGGGTTAGCTTAGCTAGACCGGCTCCATGGGGCAGGGGTAAGTCCTCATGGGGCCCGTGGAATGGATTAGTTAGAGAGATGTTAGTCGAGATTTAGGATGGGAAATGACATTTTGGAGACAGTGACAGACTGTGGATGTGTAAGGGGACGTAGTTTAGCTACGTAGTGTTAAAAGGAACGTGCTGTAGTGTAAGGACGACGTGGGAGCACGAGTTAGTTAGGGAGTAGTTAGAAGGATGGCAGGATTCAGCGATGTGTGTGTTGAAAAGCTGTGAGTGAGTACATGGTGAATGAGTGAGGCCAGCGGGTCTGTGTGTGTGGAGCGAATGTGGAATGCATGGTGCGATGAGTGATTGGGGAGGAGTGACTCCCGCCCAAGGACCCGGGGTCAGTGTCGAGTGAGTTAGTGGGTTAGTTAAATTGACAAAATGGAGGTCGTTTTGCTGTTGGTGGAGTGTAGGCTCGATACCCATTTGGAGGGGTGCAGGAGCTCTGTTGACGGGCTGGGAGCGTGGCTGCGAACGGTGAGTATCGCTGAGTGGGTACCCCGGGCACCGGGCTAGTCGGCCGTGTAGGCCAAGGGCCCATGGGGGCCGGTTAGCGTAGTGGGCACGGTCGCCCGCTTGGTGCGGGGCCCGGAGCGCCGTTAGCCGCGTGGCAGTGTCGTGGGCACGGGTGACCCTCGGAAAGGGGCCCGGGGCGCCAGCCTGCCACGTGTGCGTTTCAGGAGAGTTGCCATGGGGGCACTCCCGGTGTTTAGGGAGCTGGTAGGCTCGGAGGCAGTGTAGTGCCCGGGGTGCCATCGTAGGGGATTCGGCAGAGGGTCGTGCCTGCCAAAGGGAGCCACGCGTCCCAGCCACGAAACCGTGCAAGGGCACGAGGGAAAATTGGAGGGCGAGGCCCGAAATTGTGAGGACACCAACACAGGCGACGGGAATCTGGGTTGTTAGAACCAATAGATTAAGCGAGAGGCGCTTGTTGGAAGCCCCGGGTAGTTTAAAGGTTAATGGATAGGGTAGATTAGGAAGTGTACCCTCCGCACCATCCATCCTTCGCTCTCGTTGTGGGCCGCTGGACCCACTTTGGGTTAGATCGCTGAGATCTGGGGAGGCCATCCTGAGGCTTCGTTGGCCTCGACACAGGACGCTAGCTCCCCTTATTCCCTCGGTAGGAACGTAGGGTTGGAGTAGGCTAGGTGACGATAGGTTAGCCGAACAGAGACAGTAAAGGGGGTTAGGGAGACGAATTGATAGAGGGATGAAACATAAAACAACAAAAAAATAAGTTGGGGCTAAATTGGTTTTTACAAATTAAGGAGTGGGTATGGACAGTGACAGGCAAAGGCAATAGGTGGGAGGAGACCGTAGGGTAGGTCCGAGCCCGCCTTCTGCGAGTGGCCAGCACCACCGTACTCCCTCCACCAACCTGCACTGCACGGCAAGAGGCGGCCCACTTCATCGTCTGTGTGTTTTACTGCAAGGCCTGTGCCGGCCAGTTCGTCTGCCGGCTGTGGTCGCCTGCAGCGGCCTTGTTCTGCAGCTGTGTTCGCCTGCAGCGGCCTTGTTCTGCAGGCTGTGTTTGCCTGCAACGGCCTTTTCGGCAGGCTGTGTTCGCCTTCACCTTTGCCATGCCATACCCACTGCCCACATCTGCGTTGGCCCCGTTCAATTTTGCTTTGCCCCCCCCTTGTGCAATTCCATGTGCGCCAGGATCCGCAAGCAACAGTTTGCAAGCTGCAGGAACTGCCCTGTTGGCAGCTACAACACGGGCCTGCAGTGGCGGCCCGTGCACCGTGTTTGCGTTCATCCATCCATCTGCACCGCGGGACTGCATTGAGCAGCCCGTGCACCGTTTTGTTGCATGCGTCAGTGCCCTTTCAGTGTTCTGCAAGCTGCCTTGCAGGCAGCCGCACCAGGAGACTGCGTTTGTGCAGCCCATGCACCGTTGTGGTTCACTGGGTTCATTTTATAAAAGGGAAGGCCTAGGACTGCGTGTGAGCAGCCGGCCACGTTCCCTGTCACCTGCATTGTTTGAGCCAGAGACTGCATGCGAGCAGCCTGGCTCCCTGCTGACTGCTTTTCTTTTTGCAGAGTCCATTGATCCTGGGCCATGGTTTAGTGTAAAATTTGTAAGTTAAGGTGTTAAGTTGTATTGTAAATATGAGTTCGCCCCCGGCATGTCTGTCTAGCGCCGGCAATTTTATTTAAGTCGTCCGTGTGAGTGAGTTTGTTTAGTTATTACTCAGCCCTCAGGTTATTTATTTTGGGGACACGAATACCATGAATGTCGCACTCAGGGATCCGTAGGTAAAACGTACTAGGGGAGAACTACACATGATGGCACACGATAATTTGACGACTCGGGACGAGTCTGTAAAAAGGGGAGGGGTAGTGTTACGGCTGTGGAAATTCGCATTACACCATAAAGGTCCCGTAGGTGAGATATATTTCTTAAGTACATGTGTAGTTAGCCCAAACCCATTGTTTAGAGGGAATTAATGTGATTCATTCGGGCTGGATCCTTTGAGTTAGGCGTTTTTCTGTTCTACCTTTGTTTTGAGCCAACCACTACAAACAACAACAACACGCCAGCAGCCACAACCTACCTTCACCACTCGCTACCGCAAACCTCACATCACCGCCATTCCAAACAGCGCATGGCCATCGGACACCGCCGAAAACCCTCCACCACCTTCTCCTACGGCCACTCCCGCACCACCTGTGGACACCGAGCGTCGGGCTATCTTCAGCGATACACGCGAGCCGCGAGTGCAGATGGCGGTTTTTCCGAGGAGAATTCGATCAGGAATGCTACACGCCCACATCTGATCCATCCAATTAGGAAGCGCGGGCGGCTTGGCCCCGCCTCCAGACGCATCTGAGGGAAATCGGCATATGCAAATTTGAGGATCAGGAAAGATACACGCCCCTTTTTCTCCATCCAATCGGCGAGCGTGGCTCCGCCCCTGAGGTCGTTTGGATCCGAGAATTTGCATATGGTGGGTTCCTGAAGCCGATAAAAAGACGAGCGCAAGGCGAATCGAGGGAGTATCGGTGGGGCAGAGTTGGGAGACGGAGCTCGAAGCAGAAGTGTTGCAGTGAGTCGAGTGGGCAGAAGTGGGGCAGATGAGTACGGAGGCGAACGGCTACGAGGGCAAACGGCTACGGAGGCGAACGGCTACGGAGGCGAACGGCTGCGGAGGAGATCGGCTGAGGAGAACCTGGAGGCTCGGCTCCGGGCGAGGAAGTCAGCGACGAGGTCGCGTTGAATCGCGCATCGCGGGACTCGAGCAAGCCAGCCATACTCCCTCCCCAGAGCATCAACAATTCCCCCTTTCCCCCCGCGCTGAGAGAGTGCGACAAGGGGCCCCGTTCCCACTTTACACCAGCAGGTGCCCACGAAACGCCGTGCAGCGACATTTTGCGGCTCGCCACGAGGGCGCGGGGTAGGACCCTTCGGTCTCGTGGACCTGGCCGCTCATCCAGGTTCCACGCGCATGAGGCCCACGGGCCCAGTCTGACTCCCTTGCCTTTGAGGGTCTTTTCTTTGCTTAGGTGTGAATGCGTGTTGTGGCGCCGTGTCTTGTAAGGTAGAAACTGTATAAGTGTTGCCGAGTGTTCGCGTTTAGTCGGTCGTAGCTCTGCGTTGCTTGCATTATTGTTTTTGTCTTAAATTGATATATGTGCATTTGCTAATTGTGGCTGTAAATATGTGCTATATGTGTGCTCCGTGTGCCGCGGAATAAATGTGCATTGTGTGAACTGTTTTCCCGTTTCGCTTCGTCTTTTCTTCATTGACCCTCCATCCTGCTTCACGTAAAGGGTTCGTAGTGGGTGCAAAAAGCCCGGTAAATAATCTGAACCGTCGAGGTCGACGATAACACCGCTCGGTATTCCCGATAGTACGGAACGGGCCGCCCAAGCGGCTCGTGTCCGGAGTCGACCTGCGGCGAGGTACGATCGCCCGGTTTACCATCCGCTGTGGTACTTAGGTAGGTCGAGTTTGGCGAACAACCCTATCCTACGCGGGTGGCCGATTGGCACGATTGTGGTGAGGTCGAAAGGCCCACCCGTGACTGGCTCCGGGCGATAGTTCCCAGAGGGTCACGACTGAATTGTTCCGTCCTGACGTGCGGCGACGTGCCGCGATCCGAGTTACGTGGCCGTCCGCACGCCGACGGGCGCGAATTCGCAACAATATTATCGAAAAGTTCTGTGTACGTTACTAATACGTTATGCATACGTCCAACTCGTTATGAATATGTCCAAAACTGGAAAATAAAATCAATAGTTCAGCGTACGCCAGCATTTTACATACATTTTGATACCTTGCCATACGCTGGCTAAAACGTCAAGGTGTGACAGGGCCCTACCAATATATACACATCACTGCGGTCTTCTTTTACTACTTGCATATTTTAATTTTATGCTTTCATCTTGACTCACAGAAGAACTGATAAAACACATCCAAAACAGGAGCAGGGAAGGATAGCACGTGAAGACAAACAATTAATTTTATGCTTTGACTTGAAGAAATGGCCGGGTGTGAAGATGGAAGCCATTTTCAAACAATGGAAACATTAAAGGATGAAGGTGAAGTTTGAGGGAAGTCATGGGAAGAGACACCACAAACTGAGTATGGAACCTCATGGAATGTGAACTCTAAGGAAATCATCCATCCATCCATTGGGACCATACTCTGTACAGAGTGTCGGTGCTGCCAAAGCAGTCTCCTGGGCTATTGGGCACAATCCTGGACAGGTCACCACTCCAACACAGGATACCCAAATGGCTCCATCATCCCAGCAAGCTGGTACTCATTCAGCCAACCTCAGAAGGATCGCAGGCTGAGTCAAGTGTCAACCCCACTCGTGTGTGTGTGTGTATTAAATGTTGATGATGTACCATACTCTTTACACAGTGTTGTGCTACCAAAGCAGTTTCTTGGCAAGGGTTATATTTTTATCTAGATCTTCAAGGGTTATACTAGGTGGTTTGCCATTGCCTTCCCAGTATTGTTTGTCCCTGCTCTGTCCTTTTAAATGGTGAATGCAATCAAGGAAGCAGCACATACCATTTTTAAAGTCTTTAGTATGAATTTGTTTGGACCACCGACCTCCCCGACTCAAAGTGGACACTCTCACCATTACGCCACCACATCCCGTTGGTGAATAAATACAGTGTATTTATATATCAATGCAGTGTCGTCCCAACTCGGACAATTTCTGGTTAAGCAAGAGACTGTAGGCCAGAGAGACAACTACAAACATAATGATCTCTCCTTGTATCTGACGCCACTCAACATTTCTACAATTGATGGCAAAATAAATTCCCTGGCCAACTTGAATGCCAACAAAAAACATCTGCCAAATGAAACAATTTGCAAATCACCTCTAACATCATCTGCAGACTCTAGCATGCCCATTATTGAAGTTGCGGCAGAATATAGACTCCTCGGTGAAAATAATCCAATGCATCCAGCTTTGTTAACCATCCAGCTTTGATGTCACCTATTGTATGCACTGCCATTGATGGCGCTGTGTTATAGAGATGCAGAGCAGTGGTTTTCTGTACTTCATACTTCCGGCATAAAGCCTATTTGGGTCTAATTTTGATGATTGTTTGCTCTTTGCATTCCGGAGAGATGGGGTGTTGAAAGTGGTCTGAGAAATGGCACTGCAATGAACATTAAGCTGGGAAGCAACAACAGTGTGAATCATTCCCGCTTTGATCTTCCTGAAGGTGTGAGCCAACTCATTTGGTGTGAAATCATGCCTAGCCATTCCAAATGGACTTAGACCACATGAGTGGCAAATGGGTGGAGGGCAATGATGTGGGTTGTTTGCAGATGTATGAAGATTTGATGGGAGATGTGATTTGCACATGAATTTCCATGAATACTCAATTCAAGTGATTATATTCACCTCCACCAACGAAGGTGGACGAGGTTATGTTTTCATCAATCCGTTTGTCGTCTGTTTGTTTGTGAGCAGGATATCTCCAAAAGCTATGGACAGATTCGGACAAAATTTGGTGGACAAAATTTGGGTCTGTAACAAGGACAAATTGATTATATTTTGGTGAAGATCCAGATCCGGATCCAGATCCGATCATTTTATAAGTGATTCTTCAACATTGAGATATACGGCCAAAAGTGATATATAGTACGATATCTCAAAAAGTTTTGGACGGGTTATGAAAAAAAAAACTTAGTGATGAATGATTAGGTGTCAATAACAAGCTGATTGGATTTTGGTTCAGGTCCGGATGCAGATCCGGCCTATCAGTGGGATACAAAACGTAAACTATTCAGCCTGGTGGAGGTAGGCCCGCTACCGAGTTCCATTTTTGTTGTAATATGTCATGCATATCAAATTTCCTGACTGAATATATTTCCTCAATCGCCATTGTTTGACTCATTCCTAAAAAAAATTCTGAACTATGAATTGAAAGTTTATTTCACTGCAACTCCATTTATTTCCCTGCTCCAAAAGCAGCCAACAGTTTGAAAGTTGTTGCTTAATTATTGTGTGAGGAGTATATTACCTTATTCTCCCCTATAACGGATAGTGGAGTCCCCTATAATGGATAATGGAGTAAGGTGCCACAAAATATGGCTGGCCGTCATCCCCCACCCCCCAACTCCTTGGAACATCTGCAACAGTTGGTTCTCTGGCTGATGCTACATTGGGCAAGTATAAATGAGAGGTATTGAGTATATGAAACAGAAGGACTAAAGAGGATGTATATAAAGATGGAGTGGCAAAAGGAGACATCTTGCCAAAACATTCCTCATAGAAATATTTTGTCTCCACCTGAATCGATTAGAATTTTAAGAGGCAACTGTAAAGCTGAATTATAAAAAGTAGATTCATTCATTGAAAAATATGCAGCAAACTTACATCATTTTATTGTTTAAATATAGATGACTTTTGTTTCATTTTTGGTAAACTGCTAACTTAAAAGAATGCCATTCCTATTGCACCTGCTGTTGCCCTAATTTTTGGCATCACATTGAACTCTAGTCCAATTGTACAAAAGTAATAAATTTGATATATTTCTCTGGTGGTTTTGTTTTTTTACCCCTTAAACACTTTAGTACAGTTTCTGTGTATTTTAACATCTAGTCAAACTAGTGTCGTCTCAATAATGCAAGACAGTATGCCAGCGTTGCTTCCAAGTAAAGTTTTAATCATTTTCTAATTCTTGAGAGATGCATATAAAAGGCATGCAAAAAGCTGGATATTGCTGTGTAAAGCTACCACAAACCAAAGTTGCATATAAACCATCCCTATGATGCAGTTACATAAATTGATTATGATGTAACAAATATTATTTGCTCAACGTCCACCTACAAAGTCAGTAATAAAGGTCACGGGACTCTGATTAAGGTCATTAATGAGGTGCGAATTGAAAAAAATTCAACATATTCATACTTTGACTAACATCCTAAAAGACACGTTTGTAAAAGCTACTTTTAGCGAACACGATGGAGCCTTTGTGCTTCTCCTTTTGCATGGATATACGATACAATGTATAGCATCACTGCTCAACCACCTCGGACGACTCGGACACGACTTGTCCATCTTTTGTTTCAATTGTCTTGATCACGACTGTCTTCTTGGATTGGGCAGAATGCGGATTTTGCACTGCTTGAGCGAAAGAGCTGCCGTGACTGCCGAACGCGTTGCCTGCCAGGGTACAAAGAGAGCACATAAGCTTAAAAGGGGCACAATGATTTATTTTTCACAAGTATCCTATCTTCTTCTTCAGTGTGAATTGAAATATATTCTGAAGTTGGTAGAGAGAAATTTGACTATCTGACATCAAGAAATGATAAATTGAGAGTAGAATCGCTTTGTGGCTGATGATGTCATTATGTGCTATCCCAAAAGATGGATGACAATCAACGTTTAAAAGTCAAAGAACCTTTCATGAGTGACCAAGCTAAAATACAAGTAAACTCATAGCATATTGAAAAGACTTATTCAACAAACTTTCATGAATTTGAAAAGACTTATTCTTACTATTAAGAATATTGAAAAGACTTATTCAACAAACTTTCATGAATGGTTGTCTGGTAAATTGATTTGATATAAAACAAAAGCTCAACTCCATAATGAACAAAAACATTCCTGCATAATCCTGTAACAATCACAACTGATTATTTTGTTTATAGTTATTTTACGACAATGTTATACGACCTTTGTTTAATTTTCTTACCTTGATGTTCGGCCATGAACGTTCTGTATCTATCGACAGTTATAAGGAAAAATAACATGATTTTAGGCTGAAAGACATGTCGTTTTCTCTTTATTAGTAAAGACAAGTCAACGAAACAAAAACTCCCTTATATTTTGCCGTGAATAGTGAAACGATTGATTTGAAAATTTTAATTCAGTAATAGGAAAATTAATGACGTCAAAATGAGTGGTGACATACTTTTTTATTCGAAAAAGTTAAATGTAATCATCTGGAATGTAATATTATGATCGATAATTTTTTAATCAATCTCATGCAACTTTTAAAATAACTGAACCCAGGAAGTACGTACACAGCTGCCTGGTTCCAAGTTGATGAGTCAATGTCCAAAATATAAGATATAATCCTGTGACGCATGAATTACAACCTCTAAAATAGTATGTCTTTTCATCTCTGATTTGTCTCTCTTTGGCAAATTGTGGAGACTTTTGTTTCTAAAGGACCATTTTTTGACTGTGCAGAGATGGTGCTAACTTTTTTAAAATGCATATCACAATACATGTGAGATAAGAGTATTGAATTAATGGTGGTTGGTGAGTAAATCTATCAGCACACTCAAGCTGGTTTGAGAGATGGCAGTGTAGGGTTTCACAGTTGTGCATTCATGCCATGTGTGTGTGTTTTTTGTTTTTTACACAACTTGCCACTGAGTGCGACCCCCCTCATTATACACGAAAAAATGCAATTTGGTGTCTGTCTGTGTGACCGCAATACATTCGGTCGTTATTTATACAATCTCAACCAAACTTTACAGGAGGACCGGGGGTCACACGATGGAGATTCTAGCGATTTCATTTGCCCTCTTCTCCAAATGGGGTTTTCCGCCTTGAGCAAAATCCATGTTAAGGTCTATGTCCGTGTTAAGATAGCTAATTGTGGCGTTTTCACCAAGGCTGCTTCTAATAATAAAAGTAATAACAACACGAATGATAATAGCATAATATTAATGTTCTTACAAAACAATATTAATACCATACTAATAATATCCCCCCTCCCAAAGGGGTATTTCCTCCTTGGACAAACGCCGTGTTAATGTGTATAAATAGGTTATCATGGCATTTCGAGTCTAGATGTATTGTCCATTTTTTTTGTGTGTGTTTCACGTCATCTTACATCCTCATTGAGACTCACAGATAGATATGCAATATGTTTGAGAAGTGCAACATGCTATCATTTGATTAAACCCGTCAGCGAAGTAAGGGGTAGGCCAATTAATTTGACCCAATTAGTGATCATTGCAGTGGATCCAGGTACACAATCATCGCCGTGTTATAGCTGCTGATGCTATGTTGTAGCTATGTTCCGTCAGACCAGACCTTCCCATTCCAGATGGTACGAAGGCAATTCCTTCAATGGCCATGACATAATGACATAATGACTTTTGTTTCATTTTTGGTAAACTGCTAACTTAAAAGAATGCCATTCCTATTGCACCTGCTGTTGCCCTAATTTTTGGCATCACATTGAACTCTAGTCCAATTGTACAAAAGTAATAAATTTGATATATTTGACATAATGATATATATGACTTTGATATATATGACTTCATAATGACAGCCAATAAGTCGTAGGACAAACACTTTGCAAGGTTGGTGTTTTCATATCATCAGACTTCTTCGGTCATGATGGTCAGTGCTACACAGCTAAAAGTTGAGCTTGTGACAACAACGTAATAAAAATATTGGCACTTGATGGTAAGGACAAGAAGCTGAATCTCAGCAATGTCCTCTATAAAGAAATCCTTCCTTAAAACAGGAAGTGCAAAATTTTTTTCTTTAAGAAAACATCCTCAAATCTCACAAAAAATTACTTTGTTGCACAGCTCAGCTTCTTTCTTCACTGAGTCACATTCGCAGAGGGAACAGGTATTTAGTGGTATTAAAAAAGATCTGCCCGCTAACACTCCTCACTGAAACACAGACCGATTACAATAGCCTATCCCATCTCTTTGGAACGTTCAAAGCTAAATATTGCAGTCCTCTCAGCAGAAATTAAAATAACACACAAAATTAGTTCACACAGTATTAACTAACAGCCTGTATATTGATTAGTTACAAGTATGGCCCAATTGCTATGAATGATATTTTAGTTCAAAAATCACCAAATTGTACATCAACACAAATGAAGGGTTTCATTTGAAGGGGAGAGCGCATACTTCCGCCATGCAATGCCTGATCCAAGAGAACATATCAGGCCCAATACATTTTTGAAATATCATGCTATATATAATTTTTGGCCCGATCTCACAATGGCGAAGAATAACTTTAAAAAATAAAATAATTCTAGCATCCGGATCCAGATTCGGATCTTCACCAAAATTTAATCATTTCATCCTTGCCACACACAACCTGTCCACCAAGTTTCATCTGAATCCATCCACAACTTTTTGAGATATCCTGCACAACAAACAGACAAACAGACAAACACAGACAAACAAACCGACAGAAAGGGGTGAAAACATAACCTCCTTCACCTTCGGTGGCAGAGGTATCAATACGTTTGCCAAATTAAAATCATGATTACTAAACATTTTGCATTGAATTAATTGCAGCAAATAAATGTGAATTCTGTGATCTACACGAAGCCTTAAAAAGTGCAAAGCCATTATAATCTCAATTTTATTTCGATTTGCATTTGCGGCTCATTGGTGGGCTTCAGGCAATAAAATGAAATTAAACCTAATTATGTGTTTTTGTCTTGTTACAATGGATTATTTGTCATTGTGATAAACCTAATTATGCGAAATTCGAAAAATACATTAAAATTCTGGAAGAAATGCAAGTTAATATGTTGCTTTAATTTCAAGACGGTTCATTAACAAACAAAAAAAAGATGACGATGAATGATCGTAAAAACGAATTAACTGGAAGGTTGGTTTAGGTTAAACAGAAGAGCTGCTTTTAACTGGCTTCCAATCACAAGATGATCAAAATTTTGCAAACTCATTGCAATTGGGTTATGCATGTTCAATATCCAAGTTGCTGAAAGATACATTAGACATGCACCCTTTTGATCATTTTCAGATCAGGTAACCATGTCTTCACAAGCTTTGATGAATGATCATAGTTTGTCACTCAGGGTTATTTTCATGTGTCAATGTCCTATGAAGCTAGACCTCCCCCAATGGAGAAGGTTCTACCTGACGAGTGAAAGGCCAAGGCATTGGAATGGCTTGCTTCCTGTGAAAAGTACCCTCCAGAAGGATTGTGGCTTGATGTCCCATAGGTTACGCCTCCACTGGTGAAGGCTGATGCAAGGACTCCAAGTCTGAAGAGAAAACAAAACAAGATGCAGAGGATGACACCTGTGAGAGAAATTGTCATTTTTATGTACCATGACATGTACTGACATTCCTGTTGTACTTTATATTTGCATGTTATGAATGCAATGCAATGTTTTGCCATTTGGAAATCTATTATACAAAATTAGCCACCTCTGTCTGGTCTGTCTGATCTGTCATATATGCATTCCTAAACTGGTGGAAGGAATGAGTTGAAATTTGGTGGTTGTACTTGGAGTATAACCTGGAATGTTTCTGATGGTTGAAAAAAAATTCATAGCCTCGTTTGTTTTGATGTAAGTGGTGAAGCAGATTGTCTATGTAAATGTGTATCATGTAGTGCCATTCCTGCTGGGAGTGTGTATTACAAATCACAATAAAATAGGTCAATTCTCTAGAATAAAACTATAACATATCTCATTAGCCTTGTATAATACTGTCGATCTCATGTATGTCTGTCTGTTTTGTATGCACCCCTCAGCCACTGGATTGATTGAGTTGAAACTGGGTGGTTGTACACGGGGTGTGCGGTGATTTTTCTTTTTGAAAAGAAAGTTGGGATGGTTATGCTCAACTTATGTTTTAACACTAAAGTGAGTGAATTATCAAACTATATTCCAGATCATGCAGCAACAGCCAAACTTTCTCAAATGTGGTGATTTCAATTGTCACCATGCAAATTGGCTGGGTGTTGGTACCTCTCTCACCAGTCATGGCACTTCAACAAAGGACATCTGTGACTCCATGGGACTGACTCAATTTATAAACTTTCCAACCCAGATTTCTCCAAATGGCAAATCCTCCCTTCTGGAGTTGGTGATGACAAACTTTCCTGCAAATGTCTCCTGCTCTTTCTCTAATCCAATTGGGTCATTTGATCATATGCTTGTGAGAGTCAACATCTCTGGCTAATCTCAGAGAGCTGTCTCAACGCCGGCGAATCCAGCAGTTCACTCCAGAAGATTGGCAGGGACTGCATGTAGCCACCTCACTTTGGGAATGTTCTCCCACATCTACTGCCCCTGGTGTTAACTCAGCCTGGGAATTCTTCCACAGAAACTTGCTCTTGCTCTTGCACTCTCTCTCTCTCTCTCTCTCTCTCTCTCTCTCTCTCTCTCTCTCTCTCTCTCTCTCTCTCTCTCTCTCATGCCACAAATTCATCCCATCTCATCTTCAGTTATCCTTTCCTTCATTCCACCTATGGTACAAGGGATCATGTGATGAGGCAGTTGCTCTGATGCAACTTACCTAATATTCCTGGAAGGCAAATCTGACTGAAGGCAATATCAATGATTCCAAAAAGTCCACAACAAGTGTGTGTCCACTCTCAGGAAACCCAGAAAACAACATCTGTCCAACCTCAGGAATGAACTTTCAAACTTGGCTCCATCCTTTAAAACCTGGTAGCAGCTTGTTAAGTTTGTTTCTGGTGTATACTCCCACTCTTCAAATGGCACCACAGCCGACTCCACTCGTGAGAAGGCCGTATGCCTCAATTCTGTGTTTGCTTCCAAATCTTGTGTCCCTAAACCCTTTCTCAGTACCCATCCTACATCGTCACATCCAACGGCTCCTGGACCATGTCTTTTGCACCAAAGTTTCTCATAACTCTCGACTCTGGCTCTACAACTAAAATGGACGGCATCACCTCAAGTGACCTGAAACCTGCTCTGCTGCTCTTGCATATCTTCTTTCTGCTCTTTTTACCCTGTCATTTGTCTGAGGTCATCTTCCACCTGATTGGAAATCAGCCAACATCACTGCATGACTTAAAAGGTGAATAAAACTGATCCCCTTATCTACACACATATTAGCTTACTTCCAATCAACAGCAAGTTCATGGAATTCATCATTACAGTTAATATGATATCCTTCCATTTATCCAACGGCCTAATCTCAGAACACCGATTTGAATTCAGACCAGGTCATTCTGCCTTGGACATGCTGCTTCTCCTCTCCCAACAATGGATGGAGGCCCTTAATGTCAGACATGACATCATAGCCATCTCTCTGGACATATATCATGCTTTTGATGGAGTCTAGCATCCTGCCTTACTCTCCAAACTGCCTGCCTACAGCATACAAGTCGAACTCCACACATGGCTTGTTGATTTCCCCATAGCTCCTGGGGAATCAGTCACTCAAAACTCAAACTCAAACTCATAGCTCAGTCACTCAAACTCCTGGGTCTCACAATCAGCCAGCATCTTTCTTGGGCAAACCACATTTCAAAGATGGCCTCCAAAGCCAGTCGACGACTGGGCATCCTCCCTGTGCAAAATCCTTTCTTGGCACTCTTGAACTCCTATCCACTTATATTACAAGGCCTTACTCCCAAACTTGATGGAGTACTGCCAATAGACCTGAGGAAGCCGGCTGTGAAGATGGTGAAACATCGCCTATGATACGGAAACAGGTGCCACCTGCCACACGGCAGAGTTGGTAACTCGAACTTGAGTCACAGTCATTCGGTTGCAAAAATTTGTGACTTGCGAATCGACTTGAACTTGATAAAATTGACTTGAGACTCGGACTTCGGAAATGGTGTCTGGGGACTTTCGCCTTGAGTTTATAATGACTGGTTGACAATGTTCAGAAAATAATCATTGAATCAGCAATGAATTAAAATGGCGTTTAAAAGAAACGGTGTGTTGGTTTTAGTGGTGGGCGTGCACTGTTCGGTCAACGATGACATATACCATGTATGTGTACATGTACCAAGTAAGCTCCTGAGGTCGCGGTCTCTTGGTAACATAACGTTTGCCACTTGGATGACATGGTCATGATGACATTATGACTGCAGCCTCAGAAGGACCACTTGCAGAATTATATATATATATATATATATATATATATATATATATATATATATATATATATATATATATATACACACACACACATATACATATACAGTGCCTATAGAAAATCTACACCACCTTTCAAAATTTTCACCTTTTGTTGCCTGATAGGCTGGAATTAAATTCCATTAAAACAAACGTTTTGCACCTTTATTTACATATCCTAACCCACAACTTCCAAGTGAAAAACAAATTCTATAAATTTCATAATATTAATTACCTTATTCAGCCAGTCCGTGAAATTCCCTGGGAAGTCCCTGAGACTAATTCAAATTGTTCAATTTCAGTTAGTGTATGGTGCCTTCCACTGGAATAAAATGGATGGCTGAGTGATGCTGGTCATAAAAATTAACATAGAGTTCAGAAATGGTAAAAAGAAAAACAAAACAAGTGGAGGGAGGTACATTCAATGTACACTGCCCCCATGCCAAATAAATAAATAAATAAATAACAAATCCTCAAGCGCGACACTGCCGGGGTGCCTTGGCGCCCAGCAATACCACCGTGCAGCACATGGAGATGGAATTGGGAGTGAGGGTGTGCAATAATTGATTGAATAATTGATTAATTGCATAATTAAAACTAGAAGGGCAATTGGGAGGGCGCATACCTCCTCCACGTAATTCCTGATCCACGAGAACATATTGGACCAAATACATTTTTGAAATATCATGCGATATATCGTTTTGGCCTTATCTCTCAGAATGGTGAAGAATCTATTTCTTACTAAAACTCTCATCTTGTATGTATGTATGTATGTTCCCGAAATACAGCCAAAATGGTACACGATAGCAAAAAAAATTTTGGCCCACCTTACTCACCATTTGCCTGCGGTGTGCAGTATCAAGTTTCGTTCAAATCGGGCAACGAAAAAAAAATTAAAGAATCAATTCCCAATTCAGTCAAGTACTCTTCGGGAGTATTTGATCAATGCAAACAACCTCAGTGGTATAGTTCACTGGAGCTATCTTTTTTTTTTTCTTGAAATGATTTATTAAAAAATCTCAAACACTTAGTGTAGACAAAGAACGATTTATTTTTAAGCATAAAATAAACATCGCCATTTTGATCTGATACTTCTGTGTTCATTCATAAATAAAATTGTGTTTCGAAGATTACGCACAATAATTTATTCGACTTTCTTTTCTCCGTTTTTTTTTTCACATTGACGCGCAATATCAAGTTTCGTTCAAATCGGGCAACGAAAAAAATTATTAAAAAAAATCAATTCCCGCTTCAGTCAAGTGCTCTTCGGGATTATTTGATCAATACAAACAACATCAGTGGTACAGTTCGCTGGAGCTATCTTTTTTTTTTGGAAATGATTTTTTTTATCATCCGCTGTCACAATGGGAACCCAACCCAATCTGGCACACACACACACCTCACAATCTACTTTCTTAACAATCCTCTTGAGGAAGTTCGGGATTGTGAGACTCAGTCACTCAAACTCCTGGTCGTCTAGTCACTTCACGGGTCGTCTAGTCACTTTTAAAATTCTCGTAGCTGGATCCGGATCCGGATTCGGATCTTCACCAAAATCTAATCAGTTCGTCCTTGTCACACATCCTACCTGTCCACCAAATTTCATCCGGATCCGTCCGCAACTCTGAGATATCCTGCACACGTGCGCGTGCACGCACGCACGCACGCACGCACACACGCATACACAACCTCCTTCACCTTCGGTGGTGGAGGTAATAAGTAATTAATAAATCGATAACAATGAAGTGATGAATCAATTAATTGCTTAATCAAAAAATAAAAATACTGTTTTTTCCAAAGCACATCTTCACTTTTGTCCCCAAATTTCAGCTTCCAAGCTCAAAGAAAGACTGAGATATCCCCCAGTCAAACAAGAAAGAAAATAATTATTCGATTAATTGATTAATCAATAAATTAAAAAAATCCTTTATAGCCAAATCACTTCTTCACTGTCATGTCCAAATGTCAGTTTACCAGCTCAAAAGGTGCCCGAGATATTGCCCAGATGAGAAAGAAAATAAATTATTAATAAATAATTACATAATTAATCAATTAATTTATTATTAAAATAATACTGTTTTTGCCAAAGCAAACCTCCACTTTGGTCCCCAATTTCAGCTTCCTAGTTCAAAGAATGGCCGAGATGTCGCCCAGACAAACAAACAAACAAACAGAGTAAAAACTGAGTACTCCCTTCCTTCGGCACCCAGCGATGACATGCATCGCCTGGATACGGAATTTGGAATTAGTGGTGTACACCAGACAACCAAGAAAACAAACAAGTAGAGGTACATTCAAAGAATACCGCCCCCATGCCAAATAAATAAATAACAAATCTTCCAGCGCAGACATTGCCGGGGTGCCTTTGGTTCGAGGCAATGCCGCCATGCAGCACATACACAGCATTGGAGGGAGCGGTGTACGATAATTGATTAATTGGTTAATTTCTTATTCAATATAAATAAATAATAATCGTAAAATAATTAATTTCTTCATCAATTGGCTAATAGCATACCGAAACAACCAATGTATCATCTAAATCTGTAACTTTTTGAAAATCAAGGAATCAATCGAAAAATTAAATAATTAATCGATTAATTGATTAATCAGTAAATCAAAAAAATTACACTTTATAATCAAATCACTTGTTCACTGTCTTGTCCAAATATCAGTTTTCTCGCTCAAAAGGAGTCTGAGATATTGCCCAGATGAGAAACAAAATAAACTAGAAGGGCACTCGGTGGAGCGTGTACCTCTACCACGCAATGCCCGATCCATGAGAATATATTGGGGCCCATACATTTTAAAATATCATGCTATATATCGTTTTTGGCCCTATCTCTCAATGGTGAAGAATCACTCAAAAAAATTCTCAGATCCGGTGCTGTCCTTTGCCAGTCAACTCCACACACAAAAAAATTCAGAACGATTGCTTGAAAACTGTGGCCAAAAATCGTGTGACAAACAGACAGACAAATGCTACAGACCAACATACTTGGCCCAAAAAAATTTCACCAAGTAAAAACTGAGTAGCCCCTCCTTCAGCATCATCAGGCGATGACGTCATGCATCACCTGGATATGGAATTGGGATGGAGCGGTGTACAATAAAATGTAGCACGATATAGAAATATATAAATAAAGAAAAAAGTAACAACACTGTTCCGATGTGCTCGCAGGATGGAGTAGCGGTAAGCACCCTCACTTCTAAGCTGTCTACCCTGGGTTAAGTCTTGGCCCAGCTATAAACTGTCATCTCGTGTTTCACAGTGAGGGTGATTCATAATGTGTGTGCTGTCACTCGGATGGACGTTAAACTGGGTGTCTCGTCTGCCGTCATTCGTTGGTGGATGTTAAAGATCCCACTTTGTCCTTCGTGAAGAAAAAGCAAGCTATCCCTCGCACCTTGGCCAAATTTCAAATTCCTGCAGGCACGTAAGACACCAGGAATTATAAAGCTTGCAGCATTAATGTGACAAATTCCTGAGATTATCCTCAAGACTCAGTAGCTCAGTGGGCTGTCACCGCAGGTCCTTGGGTTCAACTTGTGAGTTGAGTCAGGATTTTTCACACCAGCCCAACGCAGGAATTTATTCCTGATTATAAAAGTGTATACACACACACACACACACACACA
>CM068952.1:38728560-38736060 GCA_035128595.1 Eptatretus atami
AAGAGAGAGATCTAAATGAGGCGATCGCCATGCCTTTTAGTGGGAAGCTAATTTCTTTCCCTCTATTTCTTACAATTGATGTAGTTGTCAGTTTTAAATGCAATCTGCTGGGAAGAACGAAGAAGAATTGCGCCTCATTAAGCACGACATCAGTGAATACCGGCAGCTTCAGCGATGAAGGCAGCAGATTTGAGGCACTGAAGAAGCAGGTGTGGATAAAACAGATTCATACACATCGGGTAAAGATTAATATTGGTGGCATTTTGAAGTGGTTTTTTTTGAAGTGGTGATTTACAGGTTGTTCTCCTCCCACTCCCACCGCCCTCCAGTCTTTTAAAACCTGTACATAGTTGGGTCCTCCATTTCCAAAGTCAAGTTTCATTCTACTTGCAGTGTTTCAAAGCGATCATTGCCAGAAATTATACAAAAAATATTTGTAAATAAATGTTATCCTGTTGTCTTTCATCGTCTGTTTAGCGATTCAATTGGTTGGTTGGCTTGGATGCCATTGCTGAACTCAAAGCAACAGCTTAAATGACCCCAGTGAAAATGCTACAGCAAAAGAGGAAGATGGTGCTCCGAATCCAGCACAAATGCGAGTAGCCTTATCTGACAGGTTTGTCGGGTTGATTTTGATGGTCCCTGCTCTAAACTCGGCAGACAAAATGGTATAGGATGTGTGCCAGGTAATTTTGGAACTTGCTCGTGGAGACGGTCATAGCATGCCAAATCTGTATGACTAAGCTTTCAGTTAGATTTCAACCCATGACTTCTGAAGATGCAAGTCCAGCATCATAACCGATAACCATAAACCCTTCATTGAGTACACAAGTGTTGCATCAAAAGTAACAACTGTTTTTAAAGGAAACGTGCTTCAACATGGCGTGGCAGGGTTTTGTCAAAAGTGTAACAGTTGTCTTTGAGCTGTTTTGTCTGGGTTAAATTAATGACACAACTATAAAATGGTCACCTTTGTGCTTGCATCAACGAGTGGTGCCATCATTCAGAGGGTGTTTAGCTGTGTGTCCTATCTACTTAGCATTTGTGGGGTGATGTTAATCATCTCACAAGCATCTTTTGCAATGAGTAGGTTATTAACGCCAGCACCCCGGCCATAATTCAAAATTCATCCCTCAATCTATCGCACCCTAAATGTGTGGAAACAAGTCCAAGATTGGGTTCTCAGACAGTTAACATTACAAGTTGTCATGAGCAATCTCTGTCAAGAATCATGTGGCAATACCTTGATCTTGGCCTGTACTTTCTGCCATGTATTAAGAGCATAGTCCCTTTGCAAACATTTAAACTTCCCATGTTATTTTTTTTAGATGTTACCAGGGGCAGCATAGAAGGCAATGATTGATTTATTTTTGTGAACTCCTCATATATGATAAGTTCTTCCTTTGTATGAATTTACCATTATAATTCTGCTTTTTTTTATCATTCTAACGAGGACTTTACTGTAGCTATAAATGTCATCTTGCACTTTTATCACAGCAAGCTCACTTGGAAACGGCAGTCGCATGAGACAGAGGAACGAGGTGAGAAACTGGATATTAGAGGGCAAATCAACCATGTCACATCTGGAAACGAGCTGCAGTGCACCAATGCAAGAGATGGCTCAAGCACTGTGCGTGACTACGCAAGAGCTCATGAATGTTAAGTTGGCAACGTGGACAATCGAGAATTGCTAACCTACAGAAGCCCTCGAGGGAGAGGATGTGCAGGTAATTAATAAGAAATTTCTGATCTTTATGCAATAAGATAGTGGTAGCAACGTAATAATTCCACACCCAGTCGTTGCATTGATGTTACTACGGGCACTCCCCACCTCTTGGGCAGGAGTACCAGCTCTCGGCTCCCTTCGGCGGGCAAATGTCCTGTGGCACATTCTTCGAATGCCATTTTTATAAATTTTTTTTGTCATTTTTGACCGAAATTTATTGATGCACAACATCATCATACACTCCTCCATTAATTTTGAGAAGGTCCATGACATTATGAACGATGAAGTAGAATATGAATTTGTAATAACTAGCTACCACCAGGAGGGTGGGCACTATTTCACAACTACACAGGCACTCCTTGCTAGGCGCAATCCCGCTTAACGCATTTTCGCTGATAAGCAATTCATAAAGAAACGTAACACTTTGCAATTCATATGCACGTACTTTCGCTGATAAGCGTTTTTTCCCCGCTGCCAGTCTATAAGGGTAAATATGTGCTGCAACCGTGGGAAGGAAGGGGAAGCATATGTGCTCACAAGGATGAGGAATGTCATTATTCCATTGTAAAGCAAAGGGTATGATATATCAGTAATACAATGCTATTTTATTGTAATCATATCCATTAATCGCGGTTGTCATTAAAATGTTCTTTTTTATGTTTTTTTAAATGTCCCCCCGCCCAACCATGTCCAGGCTTCAACCCACAATATTACCGATTATAAATTGGTCAGTAAGTAATGTAGCTCATTCCTTTTTCTTCAATTTGATGTATTTATGGTGGCTATCCCACTATACATTTGCAATTGTAATGGCTTTGGACACCAATACTAATTTTAGTTAGCGGACCGAAGCTCAAAAGCTACACTATCTGAACAAACAGTTTTCAAATACATCACGGCTGCACCGCATTGGAGCATTATATTGGCAATCAAATGGTGGCAATGAAATGTGAATGGTTACTCCAGCTTGCCGGCCGATACACAAGACGCCATTTGCATTTTGCTACTCCTGCCTCCTCTGTTTAGAATCCTGTGTGGGCACGTGCAATTGTTCATTTATTACACCATTTAGTGATGTCCTGTATTGATTACCGACTTTTGGAGTTAGTTAGGTGTCTGAACATCAGCTCCCAGGAACCATCTTCGATTTACAACACTTGCTATGGAAAAATATTTTTCACGAACACATCTGGTTTTCGTGGACACATCTTGTTCATAGAGTGAGGAGTGCCAAGATATGCATACATATATATATATATATAATATATATATATATATATATATATATATATTTAATATTGTTACGATTACGCGGTTCGGACGGCACGCACGACCGTTCAGTCCAAACGCAGTCGCGCGCCCGCCAAAAACCGGAATTCAGTCGTAGCCTTCCGGATAACCCGAAAACCCCGCTAGGGTGACTTAACACACCATAACTTGTCAATATCCTGTCCGCGTGTACAGGGTCAATCGCCAATCTCGATATACCTAATTATCCACGCAGACAGAAATACCGAGAATTTATACCTCGACGGAGACTTGTACGGAATGAGCCGCTAAGCGCGCTCGTCCGTGTGTGTTTGCCACGAGCGTTTTAAATCGCAAGTTCGTCGGACCAAATTATCACGTTATCGGCCTTAATAGCCAGTTAACATCCGAGCGCGCCGTGGCAGTCAATGGAGAAATGACGCAACGAGCAGGTTGACATTCAAAATGGGGCATTTTATTTTATGCAGCAGGCAAGCAATCGATGGGGGATAGGGACAGACACGAGAGCAGATTTAAACGATATAAGCAAGGCAAAAAATATACAGCACAGGCACTTATACAATTCACTACTTATTAGACGGGGCCACACACAGACACACACACGCAGACAGAAATGGACCAAAATGGTCTTAATGGACCTCCAGCCCGAGACAGTCGGGCTGAGGTCAGGGTAGCTGGCTCCTCGCCAGCGAGCGCGCGTGGACGTGCCACTCCTTCCCAGAGCTCCGGCCACGTCGGACAGACCAGCGCAGCTGAACCCAGCGAGGGTAAATTGGGGTCGTCGCCCCAGCTCACGATCACTGAAGGAGGAGGGTGGGGTGAGATGAGGACGAGGACGAAGGGCTGATGGCGACGAGCAAAGCCAGCCAGCGCGGACTCCTGAGGATCTCCCTTCGTGGATCCTCTCTCTAAAAATCTCCTCAGGAACCTTCTATCCCTGCTTCTCTTTCTCCCTTCGCGGACCTTTTATTCTGAGGTCTCGCCTCCAGAAAGCGCACTGCATGGCTCACGGTTTAAGGATAGTTCTTCTCGAGCTCCGTCTTCTTCGCACCGGACACCTTCTGTCGTGAGCCCCCGCATTCCTTGAGGCGCGCCTTTTCTCCGGCGTGACTCATCAACTGCCGGTGGGGGCTGTGCATCCCATTCCCCCGTGAACTGCTTTTATGCCCATATTGGTAAGGAATTCAGATTGGGGATGCAGTCTGAATACGCCCGCATCCAGAGAGCGCGCAGAGGGATGCTCACTGTTCCGCAGCGGTCCTCCGCACCACGAACGGACATTTTGTGGCTGTTGATGTTGCAGATGTTTCCGAATACAATCGCAGCGCATTTATTTACCCATTAAACAAGGGACGGACCTAACTGGCAACATGTACTTACCGATATAACTGAGCTAAAGGACCTGAATGTTGAGTGCGATAGCTTTCCAAACCGCAACAAATATATATATTATATATATATATAATATATATAATAATATATTATATAATATAATAACATCATATACAAGCATGCAAGCATGCAGAAATATCCAGCAACCACCGGCCACTGTATCTTCTTCATCTGCCATTGCACAGCACCAGGTGCACACCCTATCTGGTTCTGCCCGATCGACGAACTCTGCTCCAGCAATGGGAGCTTGAAGTGAACATGATGAGCCGACAATGGGCATTAGGATTAATTGACGTCATTACGGTTGAACCAATCAGTGTCTACCTATTTGAGACCTGCGTATAAAGCACGCGCCTTCACTTCCTCCTTCACTTGCTGCGATTTTTTACCCTGAAGAGTGCAGCACGAAAGCTTTGTCACTATTATGTCGTGTTTGTTTGTATCAGATTGAGTTCTTGCAGTACCAAACATCTGTTTATTTATCTTAACCGACGGTACTCCACATGTCAAGTCGAGCAGCTTATGGCTTGTTGCTTAATGGTAAGTCAGGCAGTCAGGTATGGAGCATGTGCCAGAACAGCGCGTCGCTGCGTCCACTTTCCGCCGGTACTCCAGGGGCCTCCGTCTGCCTTCCCCCAGGCAGTGCCAGGCCCATCCCCATCTCCTTGAGATGCCGATCAACCTGCTGCAACCATGAGGCACGTGGTCGGCCCATTGGCCTCCTCCACCCACGAGACTCCCTCGCTGAGAGAATCTGGTGAGCAGGATCAGCATCAGGAAAACGAGCCACATGTCCATACAGCCGCAACTGACGCTCACGGACCATGCAGGTAACAAATCTCATCCGAGTCTCTTCTAGCAACCGCTCGTTGGACACAAAATCTGACCAGCGATAGCCAAGGATCTCCGAAAGACCTGTTACCAAAGGAATTAAGTCTCCGTTCAGATCCTTGGTCAAGTCCAAGTCTGCATCCATAGAGCAAGACTGGAAGCACCAAAGGACCTGAAGACACGGACTTTCGTCTCCCGCACAGGTACCAGCAGCACACACCCATGACCAGTGAATCCATGATCCCCAGGCCCGACCCAGACGTCTATTGACCTCTGACTCACAGCCAGCAGACTGAATATCACTGCCAAGGTAAGTGAATCTCTCCACGACCTCAACATCCTCACCAACAACAGACGCAGACAGGACAGCAGCATCAAGATGTCCATTGAAAGCCTGGACTTAGTTTTGACCCAAGAAACCCGTAATCCAGCGGCTCCGACCTCATTCAGCACCTCGAGGGTCCCCCAAAAGGATATCTAAAGTCTCCGCAAAGATGACTGCATCATCTGCGAAATCAAGGTCCAAGATCTTGACATGTCCCAGCGATGCACGAGCTTGATCTTTCCGACATCCTCCCTAAAATCCAGTCCATACAAGTGCTGAAAAGTGTGGGGCCAGTACACACCCTGACGAACTCCAGTAACAACTGGAAATAAGTCAGAGACGGTACAACACATTTCACAGCACTCTCAGTACCAGAGTAGAGTTCAGACATCAGATCGATCAGTTTGGTGGCACCCACGAAGACCAAGAATCCCCAGAGGGCATCCCGATTCACTGAATCGAACGCTTTACAGAGATCAACATAGGCTGCAAGCAGCCCCTGCCGAAACTCTCGGCTGCATTCGTGAGGACACGAAGAGCAAGGATACAGTCTATCTGTTGACCTCTTTGGTGTAAAGCCTGACTGCCTCTGGACGCTGGTGCTCAAGCAGATGGTGGCGAACCCATCAATAATTATACCGAGCAAAGACCTTGCCCGGCATGAGAGCAGCTTCCCCTCGGTAGTTGTTGCAGTCTTGGCGATCACCTTCCTTCAGAGAGGGACAACAAGGCCCTCTTCCAATCAGTTGGGATGATGCCTGTGTTCCAGGCAGAGCACAGAACTGCATGCAACGACACGAGTGCAGCATTCTACCAGCCTTGAGAAGTTCAGCATGGATGCCACAGATCCTGGAGCTTTACCCATTTCAACCGGTTCACCGCAGCCCGTGTTTCCACAAGCGAAGGTGGACACAGTTGATTGAGGGTCAGCACAGGGATTGTAACACCTTGACGTCCAACTCGACAGCTGGGGATCAGCCTGGTACAACCGCTCAAAGTAACCGGCCCAGCGGGCCTTCACTTCAGACTCCTCTGTCAAGAGCCTACCACTCTCTGCTCTAACTGCAGTGCTCCGAGGATGGGCTTGGATGAACGCAATGCGCGAATTCCCTGTAGCGGGACGAGAATCACCTGTCCACAGGTGATGCTCTACCCCTCACAGATCTCGCACATAGGTCTCCTTGTCCACCTTAGTGCACGTACAGTTTATGCCTCAGCTCCCTGAACAGCTCAGCTCTGCCATTCAGCCTGGCCCTGCAACTCTGGTCAATGGTATCCAGTGTCCCTTGAGAGACAAAATTCTTCTTTGCCCTGCGGTGAGTTCCAAGACATCCACGGCAACATCAAGGACGGTGGTCTTGAAGGCACTCCACAACTCTTCAGGACCCCCCAAAGCACCCGACACCCAAATGTCCACTCAGCCTGTCGCAAACTCTCAGCTACTCTCTATCCTTGAGCTTGCCAACATCCAGCCTAGGCTGGGATGTACATTCTCCAGGATTTAAGGTGCAGCTTTAGAGTTGCTACAACAGCCGGTGGTCAGTATTGAGGAACTGAGCACTTCGGTAGACCTGCAATTCTGGATCATCCTCCAGCGAACGTCAACGAGGACATGGTCAATCTCCTTTGCCACACCGCCGCGCCGTTGGAATCCAAGTCCAGCGATGACTTGTGTGCGCTGAAACCATGAACCAGCTACCTAAGTCCATGACTTCTTGCAAAGTCATGGAATAGTGCTATTCTGGTTCACTAGTTCCTGACCCATGGGGACCAACACTTGTGTCATAACCATCCTATCAGTTCCAGTCGATGCATTGAAATCCCCCAAGACAAGAGTGTATCTCGTCTGGGCACTAATCAACCACAGACTCGAGCGTGCGTAGAATGCATCCTTCACGGTGAGGTCACTCGCCTCAGTCGGAGCATAGACAGAGACAGGGAAATGACACCTAAGGAG
>CM068952.1:38743822-38754004 GCA_035128595.1 Eptatretus atami
AAACGTGATAATCTGGTCCGACGGGATTTGGCGAATTAAAACCGCTCGGATTCGCACACGGAATGAGCACACTTAAGTGGCTCGTTTTCATACAGGTTCCGTCGAGGTATAAACTCTCGGTATTTCTGTCCGCACGAATAGTTAGGTATATCGACAATTCGGCGATTGTATATATATGCAGGGGGCGCAAAAGTAGGTATATATATATATCTATATACAGGGGCTTCATTACTGTATACCTACTTTTGAAGCCCATATATATATATATTATATATATATATATATATCTATATATATATTATATATATATATATTGTTATTGATTTCCGCCACGTTCGGCGTGCGGACGCCGCTTCAGCCCAATCACGGTCGGCGCCCACCGAAGGCGAAAATCCAGGCGTGACTTTCCGGACCAACCCCGAAATCCAGCCACGGATCCTTAACGCATCATAAACTAGTCAATTATTCTGTCCAAGCGCTGCAGGGTCATTCGCCGAATTGTCGATATACCTAACTATTGTGCGGACAGAATACCGAGAGTTTATACCTCGACGGAACCTGTATGAAAACGAGCCACTTAAGTGTGCTCATTCGTGTGCGAATCCGAGCGGTTTTTAATTCGCAAATCCCGTCGGACCAGATATCACGTTGTCGGCCTAATAGCCAGTTAATTCCCGATACGGTGCCGTGGCAGTCAATGCAGGAAAATGACACAAATGAGCAGGTTGACATTCAAACAATGGGCATTTAATTTCAGTAGGCATGCAGTCAATGAATGGGAGGATGGGGTCGAGACACGAGCAAAGCCTACAGCGATGCCTTTCATCATGTACACAATCATGCACTTAAACAGTTCTACTTAGAAAGACAAGGCGTCACAGACTGTCATCCAAAACCAAAGAAAAGAATAGGGCTTGCGAGCCTTTATTTCAAACTCGGAGCCTGGTTGACCGAGGGGCTCCAAGAGGCCGGGCAGGCTACCGCCCCCGGTGGCGACTCGATGGTCTTCGGATCGGCGACCCTTGGTGTCTCCGTTCGGTCTGGTGGGCGTCGCGAACGGCCAGTGCTTGGCGGTTTAACGAGCAGCTTGAACGGCTGCTTGGTCGGCCTTGGTGACCCGGCTTCGTCGCACTCCTTTTGGCGAGCCTGGCCGCGACACTTCGGAGGAGCGAACGGGTCCTCTGCTCTTTCAGAGTTGATGCTCCTCTCGACCCCGTTCACTCCTCGCGTCGCCCGACCGTATCAGGGCTGTCTGCCCCCACACTCCGCCGCCAGCCCGACTCCAACTTCTGATCTCACCGGGGAACGACCCGTGAACAACGACGAACAACCACGAACACTTCTCTGACACTCTCTGACACGACACGACCGACTCTCTGAATCTGCTCGAGTTTCCCTTATATCGCCAGGAGCTAGCCGTCCCTTGATCTCCAACCGAGGCCAGGCTCCGCCCACTGTTCACCTCCGACCTTTCACTCCTGGTGAGCTCAGGGAACCCCAATTTGACGTCACCCGTGGGTTTCGGGGAAGTCGCTCTGTGATCCGGTTATGCAAATTAAGTTCGTGCCGCGGCGCACAATGGCGGCTTTGAGCAGTGGTGCAGTGGGGAGCGTTGCTCGTCGATGGTGAGGAGTTTTGGTATGATGTTTCGAAATTAAAGACAGGAAAGAATAACGGCTAACTCAAGATGCACAGCCCGGCACACGAATAATTCCCTTACACATCGGTGGGGAATCTAACCTAAAACACGTACTTATCGAAATAACTGATCTCTGGGGAACCTGAATGGTGTTCTGTGAATTTCCACCACTATAACAATATATATATATATTATATATATAGTGTGTGTATACATATATATATATTAATATATTATTTATATATATATGTTTGTGGTCGCTAGACTACGTTATTCTCAGGTTTCCGCTGTCTGTATGTACGTAATGGACAGCTCTGGAGGCCAGAGGATTCAACCGTTTTGATGAAACTTGACTGGTAGGTTCATACCAGGATCTAGTTGTATGCTTTTGAGCACCGTTGCTATGAATGCCACCGTTGCCTAGCAATGGGCACTTTGAAATTTTTGAAAAAATCCGAAAAATATTTATATATATATTTTTTCGAAAATCAAAATCGGCTTCCGCGCTTTTATGCGCACTATAATCAACCTCTTTGTCAAAAAGTTTCAGGCCCGATCGGTCAAAAACTGTATGACTAGTTGCAATATATAGCAACCACCCATGTCGCCTACCGGCTTGTATATATGTGTGTATACATATATATATATATATATATATATATATATATAATATATATATATATGTATATGTGTAAACAGATGTTTGGTACTGCAGAACTTCAATATGGATACAAACAAACACGACATAATAGTGACCGAAGTTTTTCGTGCTGCTGCACTCTTCAGGGTAAAAATCGCAGCAAGTGAAGGAGGAAGTGAAGGCGCGTGCTTTATATGCAGGTCTCAATAAGGTAGATGCTGATTGTTTCAACCGTATAAAGCACGCGCCTTCACTTCCTCCTTCACTTGCTGCGATTTTTACCCGAAGAGTGCAGCACGAAAAACTTCGGTCACATATATGTGTGTTTGTTTGTACACACAAACAACACACACACTATATATATATATATACACACATATATATATATATATATATATATATATAATATATATATATATTATTATATGTATTATAAGCAATGGCAAACCAACCATATTACTTTCGCCAAGAAGCTGCTTCGGCAGTCATGGTCATGCCTTCGGAATAACACCAGAATTGGTGTGTGTTGTGTGTGTGTGTGTGTGTGTATACACTTTTATAATCAGGAATAAATTCCTGCGTTGGGCTGGTGTGAAAAATCCTGACTCAACTCACAAGTTGAAACCCAAGGACCTGCTGGTGACAGCCCACTGAGCTACTGAGTCTTGAGGATAACTCAGGAATTTGTCACATTAATGCTGCAAGCTTTATAATTCCTGGTGTCTTACGTGCCTGCAGGAATTTGAAATTGGCCAAGGTGCGAGGATAGCTTGCTTTTCTTCACGAAGGACAAAGTGGGATCTTTAACATCCACCAACGAATGACGGCAGACGAGACACCCAGTTTAACGTCCATCCGAGTGACAGCACACACTATTATGAATCACCCTCACTGTGAAACACGAGATGACAGTTTATAGCTGGGCCAAAGACTTAACCCAGGGTAGACAGCTTAGAAGTGAGGTGCTTACCGCTACTCCAATCCTGCGAGCACATCGAACAGTGTTGTTACTTTTTTCTTTATTTATATATTTCTATATCGTGCTACATTTTATTGTACAACGCCCATCCCAATTCCATATCCAGGTGATGCATGACGTCATCCCCTGATGATGCTGAAGGAGGGCTACTCAGTTTTTACTTGGTGAAATTTTTTTGGGCCAAGTATGTTGGTCTGTAGCATTTGTCTGTCTGTTTGTCACACGATTTTTGGCCACAGTTTCAAGCAATCGTTCTGAATTTTTTTGTGTGTGGAGTTGACTGGCAAAGGACAGCACGGATCTGAGAATTTTTTGAGTGATTCTTCACATTGAGAGATGGCCAAAAACGATATATAGCATGATATTTTAAAATGTATGGGCCCAATATATTCTCATGGATCGGGCATTGCGTGGTAGAGGTACACGCTCCACCGAGTGCCCTTCTAGTTTTTTTGTTTCTCATCTGGGCAATATCTCAGACTCCTTTTGAGCGAGAAAACTGATATTTGGACAAGACAATGAACAAGTGATTTGATTATAAAGTGTATTTTTTTGATTTACTGATTAATCATTAATCGATTAATTATTAAATTTTCGATTGATTCCTTGATTTTCAAAAAGTTACAGATTTAGATGATACATTGGTTGTTTCGGTATGCTATTAGCCAATTGATGAAGAATAATTATTTTACGATTATTATTTATTTATATGAATAAGAAATTAACCAATTAATCAATTATCGACACCGCTCCCTCCATGCTGTGTATGTGCTGCATGGCGATTGCTCGAACCAAAGGCACCGGCAATGTCTGCGCTGGAAGATTTTTGTTATTTATTTGGCATGGGGGCGGTATTCTTTGAATGTACCTCTACTTGGTTTGTTTTCTTGGTTGTCTGGTGTACACCACTAATTCAAATTCCGTATCAGGCGATTGCATGTCATCGCTGGGTGCCGAAGGAAGGGAGTACTCAGTTTTTACTCTGTTTGTTTGTTTGTTTGTCTGGGCGACATCTCGGCCATTCTTTGAACTAGGAAGCTGAAATTGGGGACCAAAGTGAGGTTTGCTTGGCAAAAACAGTATTATTTTAATAATAATAATTGATTAATTATGTAATATTTATTAATAATTTATTTTCTTTCTCATCTGGGCAATATCTCGGGCACCTTTTGAGCTGGTAAACTGACATTTGGACATGACAGTGAAGAAGTGATTTGGCTATAAAGGATTTTTTTAATTTATTGATTAATCAATTAATCGAATAATTATTTTCTTTCTTGTTTGACTGGGGATATCTCAGTCTTTCTTTGAGCTTGGAAGCTGAAATTTGGGACAAAAGTGAAGATGTGCTTTGGAAAAAACAGTATTTTTTTTTGATTAAGCAATAATTGATTCATCACTTATTGTTATCGATTTATTAATTACTTATTACCTCCACCACCGAAGGTGAAGGAGGTTGTGTTGCGTGTGTGCGTGCGTGCGTGCGCGCGCGCACGTGTGCAGGATATCTCAGATTGCGGACGGATCCGGATGAAATTTGGTGGACAGGTAGGTGTGTGCAAGGACGAACTGATTAGATTTTGGTGAGATCCGAATCCGGATCCGGATCAGCTACGAGAATTTTAAAAGTGACTAGACGACCCGTGAAGTGACTAGACGACCAGGAGTTTGAGTGACTGAGTCTCACAATCCCGAACTTCTCAAGAGATTGTTAAGAAAGTAGATTGGAGGTGTGTGTGTGTGGCCAGATTGGTTGGTTCCATTGTGACAGCGGATGATAAAAAAATCATTTCAAAAAAAAAGATAGCTCCAGCGAACTGTACCACTGATGTTGTTGTATTGATCAAATAATCCGAAGATACTTGACTGAAGCGGGAATTGATTTTTTTAATAATTTTTTCGTTGCCCGATTGAACGAAACTTGATATTGCGCGTCAATGTGAAAAAAAAAACGGAGAAAAGAAAGTCGAAAATTAATTATGCGTAATCTTCTAAACACAATTTTATTATTATGAACACGGAAGTATAGATAAAAATGGCGATGTTTATTTTATGCTTAAAATAAATCGTTCTTTGTCTAACTAATGTTTGAGATTTTAATAATAATCATTTCAAGAAAAAAAAAAAGATAGCTCCAGGAACTATACCATGAGGTTGTTTGCATTGATCAAATATCTCCCGAAGAGTACTTGACGAATTGGGAATTATTCTTTAATTTTTTTTCGTTGCCTATTGAACGAAACTTGATACTGCACACCGCAGGCGAATGGTGAGTAAGGTGGGCCAGAATTTTTTTTTGCTATCGTGTACATTTTGGCTGTTTTGAACTACATACATACATACATACATACATACATAAACAGATGAGAGTTTTAGTAAGAAAGAATTCTTCACCCATTGGAGAAAGGCCAACAAGATTATCGCATGATATTTCAAAATGTATTTGGTCAATATGTTCTCGTGGATCAGGAATTACGTGGAGGAGGTATGCGCCCTCCCAATTGCCCTTCTAGTTTTAATTATGCAATTAATCAATTATCAATCAATATTGCACACCCTCACTCCCAATTCATCTCCATGTGCTGCACCGGTGGTATTGCTGGGCGCCAAGGCACCCGGCATGTCGCGCTGAGGATTTGTTATTTATTTATTTATTTGGCATGGGGGCAGTGTACATTGAATGTACCTCCCTCCACTTGTTTTGTTTTTCTTTTTACCATTTCTGAACTCTTATGTTTTTTTATAGCCAGCATCACTCAGCATCCATTTTATTCCAGTGGAAGGCACATACACTAACTGAAATTGACAATTTGAATTAGTCTCAGGGACTTCCCAGGGAATTTCACGGACTGGCTGAATAAGGTAATTAATATTATGAAATTTATAGAATTTTATTTCACTTGGAAGTTGTGGGTTAGGATATGATAATAAAGGTGCAAAACGTTTGTTTTAATGAATTTAATTCCAGCCTATCGGGCAACAAAAGGTGAAAATTTTGAAAGTGGTGTAGATTTTATAGGCACTGTATATGTATTGTGTGTGTGTATATATATATATATATATATATATATATATATAATATATATATATATATATATATATATATATATATATTCTGCAAGTGTCCTTCTGAGGCTGCAGTCATAATGTCATCATGACCATGTCATCCAAGTGGCAAACGGATTACCAAGAACAGCGACTCAGGAGCTTACTTGGTACATGTACACATACATGGTATATGTCATCTTGACCGAACAGTGCACGCCCACCACTAAACCCACACACATCTTTTAAACGCCATTTTAATTCATTGCTGATTCAATGATTTTTCTGAACATTGTCAACCAGTCATTATAAACTCAAGGCGAAAGTCCCCAGACACCATTTCGAAGTCGAGTCTCAAGTCAATTTTATCAAGTTACGAGTACTCGCAAGCCACAAATTTTTGCAACCGAATGACTGTGACTCAAGTTCGAGTTACCAACTCGGCCGTGTGGCAGTGGCACCTGTTTCCGTATCATAGGCGATGTTTCACCATCTTCACAGCCGGCTTCTCAGGTCTATGGCAGTACTCCATCAAGTTTGGAGTAAGGCCTTGTAATATAAGTGGATAGGAGTTCAAGAGTGCCAAGAAAGGATTTTGCACAGGGAGGATGCCCAGTCGTCGACTGGCTTTGGAGCCATCTTTGAAATGTGGTTTGCCCAAGAAAGATGCTGGCTGATTTTGAGACCCAGGAGTTTGAGTGACTGCAGTATGAGTTTGAGTTTGAGTTTTAGTGACTGATTCCCCAGGAGCTATGGGGAAATCAACAAGCCATGTGTGGAGTTCGACTTGTATGCTGTAGGCAGGCAGTTTGGAGAGTAAGGCAGGATGCCAGACTCCATCAAAAGCATGATATATGTCCAGAGAGATGGCTATGATGTCATGTCTGACATTAAGGGCCTCCATCCATTGTTGGGAGAGGAGAAGCAGCATGTCCAAGGCAGAATCATTGGTCTGAATTCAAATTGGTGTTCTGAGATGAGGCCGTTGGATAAATGGAAGGATATCATATTACTGTAATGATGAATTCCATGAACTTGCTGTTGATTGGAAGTAAGCTAATATGTGTGTAGATAAGGGGATCAGTTTTATTCACCTTTTAAGTAATGCAGTGATGTTGGCTGATTTCAATCAGGTGGAAGATGACCAGACAATTACAGGGTAAAAACAGAGAGAAAATATGCAAGAGCAGCAGAGCAGGTTTAGGTCATTGAGGTGATGCCGTCATTTTAGTTGAGAGCCAGAGCGAGAGTTATGAGAAATTTTGGTGCAAAAGACATGGTCCAGGAGCCGTTGGATGTGACGATGTAGGATGGGTAGTGAGAAAAGGTTGGGACACAAGATTTGGACGCAATACAGAATTGAGGCATACGGCCTTCTCACGAGTGGAGTCGGCTGTGGTGCCATTTGAAGAGTGGGAGTATACACCAGAAACAAACTTAACAGCTGCTACCAGGTTTTAAAGGATGGAGCCAAGTTTGAAAGTTCATTCCTGAGGTTGGACAGATGTTGTTTTCTGGTTTCCTGAGAGTGGACCACACTTGTTGTGGACTTTTTGGAATCATTGATATTGCCTTCAGTCAGATTTGCCTTCCAAGGAATAGAAGGTAAGTTGCTCAGAGCAACTGCCTCATCACATGATCCCTTGTAACGAAGTGGAATGAAGGAAGGATAACTGAAGATGAGATGGGATGAATTTGTCATGACATAGAGAGAGAGAGAGCAAGAGCAAGTTTCTGTGGAAGAATTCCCAGGCTGAGTTAACACCAGGGGCAGTAGATGTGGAAGAACATTCCCAAAGTGAGGTGGCTACATGCAGTCCCTGCCAATCTTCTGGAGTGAACTGCTGGATTCGCCGGCGTTGAGACAGCTCTCTAGATTAGCCAGAGATGTTGACTCTCACAAGCATATGATCAAATGACCCAATGGATTAGAGAAAGAGCAGGAGACATTTGCAGGAAGTTTGTCATCACCAACTCCAGAAGGAGGATTTGCATTTGGAGAATCTGGGTTGAAAGTTTAATAAATTGAGTCAGTCCCATGGAGTCACAGATGTCCTTGTTGAAGTGCCATGACTGGTGAGAGAGGTACCAACCCCCAGCCAATTTGCATGGTGACAATTGAAATCACCACATTTGAGAAAGTTTGGCTGTTGCTGCATGATCTGGAATATAGTTTGATAATTCACTCACTTTAGTTGTTAAAACATAAGTTGAGCATAACCATCCGAACTTTCTTTCAAAAAGAAAAATCACCGCACACCCCGTGTACAACCACCCAGTTTCAACTCAATCAATCCAGTGGCTGAGGGGTGCATCACAAACAGACAGACATACATGAGATCGACAGTATTATACAAGGCTAATGAGATATGTTATAGTTTTATTCTAGAGAATTGACCTATTTTATTGTGATTTGTAATACACACTCCCAGCAGGAATGGCACTACATGATACACATTTACATAGACAATTCTTCACCACTTACATCAAAACAAACGAGGCTATGAATTTTTTTTCAACCATCAGAAACATTCCAGGTTATACTCCAAGTACAACAACCAAATTCAACTCATTCCTTCCACCAGTTTAGAATGCATATATGAACAATCAGACAGACCAGACAGAGGTGGCTAATTTTGTATAATAGATTTCCAAATGGCAAAACATGCATTGCATTCAATAACATGCAAATATAAAGTACAACAGGAATGTCAGTACATGTCTTGGTACATAAAAATGACAATTTCTCACAGGTGTCATCCTCTGCTCTTGTTTTGTTTTCTCTTCAGACTTGGAGTCCTTGCATCAGCCTTCACCAGTGGAGGCGTAACCTATGGGACATCAAGCCACAATCCTTCTGGAGGTTATTTTCACAGGAAGCAAGCCATTCCAATGCCTTGGCCTTTCACTCGTCAGGTAGAACCTCTCCATTGGGGGAGGTCTAGCTTCATAGGACATTGACACATGAAAATAACCCTGAGTGACAAACTATGATCATATCAAAGCTTGTGAAAGACATGGTTACCTGATCTGAAAATGATCAAAAGGGTGCATGTCTAATGTATCTTTCAGCAACTTGGATATTGAACATGCATAACCAATTGCAATGAGTTTGCAAATTTTGATCATCTTGTGATTGAAGCCAGTTAAAGCAGCTCTTCTGTTTAACCTAAACCAACCTTCAGTTAATTCGTTTTACGATCATTCATCGTCATCTTTTTTTGTTTGTTAATGAACCGTCTTGAAATTAAAGCAAATATTAACTTCATTTCTTCCAGAATTTTAATGTATTTTTGAATTTCGCATAATTAGGTTTATACAATGACAATAATCCATTGTAACAAGACAAAACACATAATTAGGTTTAATTTCATTTTATTGCCTGAAGCCCACCAATGAGGCCACAAATGCAAATCGAAATAAAATTGAGATTATAATGGCTTTGCACTTTTTAAGGCTTCGTGTAGATCACAGAATTCACATTTATGCTGCAATTAATTCAATGCAAAATGTTTAGTATCATGATTTTAATTGTCAAACGTATTGTACTCTGCCACCGAAGTGAAGGAGGTTGTTTTCACCCCTTTCTGTCGGTTGTTTGTCTGTGTTTGTCTGTTTGTCTGTTTGTTGTTGTGTGCAGGATATCTCAAAAAGTTGTGGATGGATTCAGATGAAACTTGTGGACAGGTTGTGTGTGCAAGGATGAAATGATTAAATTTTGGTGAAGATCCGAATCTGGATCCGGATGCTAGAATTATTTTATTTTTTAAAGTTATTCTTCGCATTGAGAGATTTTTTTTCGGTCGGGGTCGGTCTTCTTTCCTCGGTTTTTTTTCCGGGTTTATTTTTTTTCGGGGGGTTTTCGGGGTTTTTTTCGGG
>CM068952.1:38754029-38780608 GCA_035128595.1 Eptatretus atami
GCCGCCCCGATTGACACAAGACGCCATTGCATTTTCTACTCCTTCCTCCTCTGTTTAGGAACCGGTGGCACGTGCATTGTCATCAATACCACACATTTAGTGATGTCCTGTATTGATTACCGACTTGATATTAGATGTGAAAATCAGGCCTCCAGCACCATCTTCGATTTAACAACACCTGTCTATGGAAAAATATTTTCACGGAACACATGGTTTCGGGAACACATCTTGTTATAGAGTGAGAGTCCAAGATATGCGATACATATAATATATATAAAATATATATATATAATATTTATATATATATGTTACAATTACCCGGTCGGAACGGCACGCACGACCTTCAGTCCAAACGCATCGCGCGCCCGCAAAACCGGAATTCAGTGTGCCTTACCGATAACCCGAAACCTGCAGTGACTTAACACACCATAACTTTCAATATCCTGTCCTGTACAGGTCAATCGCCGAATCTCATATACCTAATTTCACGCAGACAGAAAATACCAGAGAATTTAACCCGACGGGAACTTGTACGGAATGGAGCCGCTAAGCGCGTGTCCCGGTGTTGCCGAGCGTTTAAATCGCAAGTTCCGTCGACCAAATATCACGTTATCGGCCTTATAGCCAGTTAACATCCCATGCGCGCCGTGGCAGTCAATGCAAAATGACGCGCAGACGAGCATTGACATCAAACAATGGCATTCTTTATGCAGCAGCAAGCAATCGAGCAGGGATAGGGACAAACACGAGAGCAGTTTAAACGATATAAGCAAGCAAATAATATACAACAGGCACTTATACAATCACTACTTATTAACGGGCCACACACAGACACACACACGCAACAGAAATGGACCAAAATGGCTTAATACCTCCAGCCCGGACGTCGGCTGGAGGAGCTGCTACCTCCCACGGCGCGCGGACGTTCCCTCCTTCCCAGAGCTCCGGCCACCCGTCGGACAGACCACGCGCACTAACCCAGCGAGGTAAATGGTCGTCGCCCCAGCTCCGTCAGTGAAGAGAGGGTGATGATGAGGACGAGGACCGGGCTGATGGCGAGAGCAAAAGCCAGCCAGCGACTCCAGGATCTCCCTTCTGTGGATCTCCTCTCTAAAAATCTCCTCGGAATCTTCTAGCCTCGCTCTCTTCCTCCCTTCGCGACCTTTACTTCTTGAGGTCTCGCCTCCAGAAACGCATGCATTGGCTCACGGTTAGGATAGTCTTCTCGACTCCGTCTTCTTCGCGACCGGACCACCTTCCTCGTGAGCCCCCGCATTCCAGAGCGCGCCTTCTTCCGCGTTACTCATCCACTGCCGGTGGGGCTGTGCATCCCATTCCCCCCAGAACTCTTTATTGCCCATATGGATAAGGATTCAGATGGGGGATGCAGTTGAATACGCCCGCACTCAGAGAGCGCGCAAGAGGAGCTCCGTTCCGCAGCGTGTCCACACAACGGACATTTGGGCTTTAGTTGCAATGTTTTCCTGAAATACAACGCAGGCATTTATTTACCCTTAAACAGGACGCCCTAACTGCAAAACATTTGACTTACATGATAAGAAGCTAAAGACCTGAAATGTGGTGCATAGCTTCAATCCGCAACAATAAATATATATATAATATAATAAATATATATATATATATATCATAATATATACAAACATATACAAGCATGCAAGCATGCAGAAATATCCAGCAACCACCGCCACTGTATCTCTTTTCATCTGCCACGCACAGCACCAGGTTGCAACCCTATCTGGTCGCCCATCGACGACTCTCCACAATGGACTTGAAATGAACATGATGAGCCGACAATGGATTGGATTAATTTGACGTCATTACGGTTGAAACCAATCAGTGTCTACCGTAATGAACCTGCGTATATAAAGCACCGCCTTCACTTCCCCTTCACTTGCTGCATTTCTTTAACCCTGAAATGGCAGCACGAAAAGCTTTGGTCACTATTATGACGTGTGTTGTATCAGATTGAAGTTTCTTCAGTACCAAACATTCGTTATATCTTAACACGGGTACCCATTCTAAAGCGAGCAGCTTAGGCTTTGTCCTATGGAATTCAGTCAGTTCCAGGTAGGAGAGGCCAGAACAGCGCGTCGCTGCTCCACTTTCCGCCGTACTCCAGCCTCCTCTGCCTTCCCCCAGGCAGATGCCAGCCCATCCCCATCTCCTTGAATGCCATCAACCTGCTGCAACCATAGGACGTGGTCGGGCCCATTGGCCTCATCCACCCACGAGACTCCCTCGCTGAGAGAATCTGTAGCAGGATCAGCCAGCAGGAAAACGAGCCACATTGTCCATAACGCCGCAACTGACGCTACGGACCAGCATACAAATCTCCATCAGTCTTTCAGCAACCGCTCGTTGACACAAAATCGACCAGCGATAGCCAAGGATTTCCCGAAAAATCTGGTACCAAAGGAATTAAAGTCTCCTCTTTCAATCCTTGGTCAAGAGTCCAAGGCTCGCACCATTAGGAGCCAAGACTGCGAAGCACCAAGACCTGAAGACACGGACATTTCGTCCTCCCGCACAGGGTACCAGCAGCACCACCCCCATCATCCCAGTGGATCCATTGATCCCCAGGGCCCGACCCAGACGTTCTAATTGACCTCTGACTCACAGCCAGCAACATGAATATCACTTGCCAAGGTAAGTGAAATCTCTCCACACCTCAAACATTCCTCCACCAACAAACAGACGCAGACAGGAACCAGCAGCAGTCCAAGATTCATTGATAAGCCTGGATTAGTTTGACCCAAGAACCCGTATCAGCGGCTCCGACTCCTCATTCAGCACCTCGAGGGCCCCAAAGTATCTAAAGGTCTCCGCAAAAGATGGACTGCATCATCGCCGGAAATCAAGCGATACCAAGATCTTGACATGCCGCGATGCACCGCAGCTTATCTTTCCGACATCCTCCCCTAAAAATCCAGTCCATACAAGGCTGAAAAGTGTGGGGGCCAGACAGCACCCCTTGACGAACTCCAGTAACAACTGGAAATAAAGTGCAAGACGAGTACAACCACATTTCACAGCACTCTCAGTACCAGAGTAGAGTTCAGACATCAGACATCAGTTGGTGGCACCCCCGAAAGACCAGAATCTCCAGGGGCATCCCGATTCACTGAATCGAACGCTTTACAGAGATCAAATTAGGCTGCAAGCAAGCCCCGCCGAAACTCTCGGCGCATTCTGTTGAACACGAAGAGCAAGGATACATCCTATCAGTTGACCTCTTTGGTGTAAAGCCTGGGACTTTGCTTCTGGACGCTGGTGCTCAAGCAGATTGGTGCGAACCCATCAATAATTATACCGAGCAAAGGACCTTGCCCGGCACTGAGAGCAGGCTTCCCCCTCGGAGTTGGTTGCTCTTGGCGATCACCCTTCCCTTTCAGAGAGGACAACAGGCCCCCTTCCAATCAGTGGGTATGATGCCTGTGTCCAGGCAGAGACAGAACTGCAGTGCACGGACACGAGTGCAGCATTTCTACCAGCTTGAGAAGTTCAGCAATCGGATGCCCACAGACCTGGAGCCTTTACCCCATTTCAACGTTCACCGCAGCCCGTTTCACAAGCGAAGGTGGGACCACAGTGTGAGGTCTCAAAACAGGGAGTAACCCTTGACGGTCCAACTCGACAGCTGGGGATCAGCCTGGTACAACCGCTTCAAGTAACCGGCCCAGCGGCCTTCACTTCAGGACTCCTCTTGTCAAAGAGCTACACTCTCTGCTCTAACTGCAGTGCTCGAGGGATGGCCTTGGATGAACGCAATGGCGCGAATTCCCCTGTAAGCGAGCGAGATCACCTGTCCACAGTGATGCTCTACCCCCTCACAGATTCTCGCACATAGGTCTCCTTGTCCACCGCTTAGGCACGTACAGTTTATGCCTCAGCTCCCTGAACAGCTCAGCTCTGCCATTCAGCCTGGCCCTGCAACTCTGGTCAATGGGTATCCCAGTGTCCCTTGAGAGACAAAATTCTTCTTGCCCTGCGGTGAGTTCACAAGACATCCACCGAACATCAAGGACGGTGTCTTGAAGGCACTCCACAACTCTTAGGACCCCCCAAAAGCACCCAGGACACCCCAAATGTCCACTCAGCCTGTCGCAAACTCACTCAGCTACTCTCTATCCTTGAGCTTTGCCAAACATCCAGCTAGGGCTGGATGTACCATTCCAGATTAAGTGAGCATTAGAGTTTGCTACAACAGCCGTGTGGTCAGTATATGAGGAACTGAGCACTTCGTAGACACCTGCAAGTCTGATCATCTCCAGCGACCAGTCCCGAGGACATGGTCAATCTCCTTTGCCACACCGCCGCGTATTGGAATACCAAGTCCAGCGATGAGCTGTTGCGCTGAAACCATGACAGCTACCCTAAGGTCACAGACTCTTGCAAGTCATGGACGTAGTGCTATTCTGGTTCATATCGTCCTGACCATCCATGGGGACCAACCTTGTGTGTCATAACCATCCCCTATCAGTTCCTAGATCGAGTGCATTAAATCCCCCAAACAAAAGTGTATCTCGTCTGAGGCACTAATCAAACCACAGACTCGAGCGGCGTAGAATGGCATCCATTCCCGGTGAGTCACTCCCTCAGTCGGAGATAGACAGAACCAGGGAAATGACACCTTTAAGGAGTGACGAATCCTTAGTCTCATAATACGCTCGTTGACCGTGTTTACCTCAATTATCATTGCGGTCAGCTTATGGACACAGCTACAGCAACTCCTGTGTTAGAACCATCAGAGCGGACCAGGACCAATAGTAGGTGTAACCACCCACCATTATCTCGCCGCAATCCGTCTCGCGAACTCGAGAAGAGTGCCGCAATACGAGTCCAAAACGCTTGATGCTCAGATGATAACAGAGACAGTGAGATTCACCTCTTAATAGGACATTCAGGCCACCCACCCGAAGGTCCGCCTCAGGTTAAACCCAAGGAACCGCCGTCTGGTGCGGACACCTCAGCACCACTCCGGACACACTCATCCCGCAATTCTACCCAGAGGTTACCCCTGGTTTCCTTCCTATTCATCAAAAGATTGGGGGTCCCGAAGGCTTTGCCCCAATCCCGTCATCCGCTTGACGTGCCCTTGCGAAGGAACTGCACAGGAGTACTCCAACCGAGTGGGTTTTCAGATATTTTTTGCACGTTTTTGTGTTTTGCGAGATGAGTATCTACGGGCCGTGAGCTGCAATCTCCACCAACTCTAATAAAAAACGTAACCCAACCAGCATGAGGCCGGTCCGAGCAACAGTTGGGCACAGATATGGATGGCCGATTGGCTGCACAAGGAGCATCCTCGCCCTTGAAGGTTCTTGCTTTTATTCCTGCTGGGGTTCCATATCCAAAGCACCTCTCCTCACCAGAAAAACCGTGGGGGAGACGGTTTAGTCGCCGACAAGCCCGACCATGGAACATAGTACAGGTTATACATGTGTACCTTAGCAGGTCAACAATCTAACCTGAACCTGACAATTGGTTAGATGTCTACAGGTAAGGTATCCGAGAGGTTTTCCGGCTTGTCTGTTGCACAACTGGTCCCAGGCTTTTAACAAAGCGCATTATCAGTTCGAAATGAAGCACAGCATGACAGTGGAGCGGATGTTTATTCTGGATGAGATCGGTCACTTGAATCGCACACGGTCCGCGCTACGTCGCGCCCGACGTAATGCCTGGAACGAAGCAGGTTCATGTCGCTGTGTGACACAATCAGGTTATGTGGATCCATTACAGCGATTGACCAACGTGCAGAAATGTGGCACAGAAGAAATGTGATCGAACAATCGACTGGTTGAAGGGGAAACGATTCGGTTCCTGATCAAAGACTCATTCCGGCATGTCCTCAATAAAATCGACTATAAGCTGTCTGACACGGAAAAGGTTCGCGTTGGCGCATGGTTTTAACTTCGGCATTCCCAACCAGAATATCAGAGAGAGACATTTTTACCAAGTTTGAACTCCTGTATGCTAACTATCAACACATCAGCTGTGTCAAACGAAGCAGACACAGCGCTGAGGGCCAGACTATCGACCTCGCGCATGCGGTACTGTGATCCGAATGTCGTGGATTTTCACATGCAACGGGATTTCTCTTGGCAAATACAAGATTGAGAGGAATGCTTTCACATCTGCAAACCGGATAAAGGCACCGGAGTGGTAATCATGACAGATGATTACGTCGACACACAAGATGATGGACATCCTGAAAGACGAAACCAAATTTAAACATCTGGCGGTGCAACGGAACATTGATCGCACGCTCAGTTAGAAGTCAGATCGTCAAACGACTGTTACAATCAATTTTCATATAAAATCGTCAATTTTCATCTGATTAACCTGAAAATTAAGCAGCTATTGTTACAGTGAGTGCATCACTGAATTAGGAAAACCATCTTATTTTGAGGACACAAAGGTCAAAGATCAACTCAAAGTCAAACTTCTAAAATCATCAATTTCAATCGAAAAAATAATAAATTTTCATCCGATTGACCTGAGCTTGGATAACATTGTCAATTTTAATCTTAATGAAATGGACAATTTGATGAATCCATGGAACTTTGGAGAGGTGGTGGATTTGCAGCATCGTGCTCTGCATGACGTCTTTTCTTGTTTGTCAATGCGCCTCAGGTTACAATTTTAAACCGATCTTCATAAAACTTCACCACATGATTGAGTTTGTCATAGGCAAGAAGCCTATTGTTTTTGAGGTCAAAAAGGTCAACATAGGCCAAGGTCAACAACCAAGATGAGATTTCTAAAATCCTCATTTTCACCCCGCATTGACTTGAAATTAAGAGGATTTGCAAATCAGGTACTGAATTCAACAGCCAATTATTTTTGAGTTCAACATTGGCCCAAAGGTCAACATAGCCAAAATTGGTTCTAAAATTGTCAATTTTCATCTGATTGACTTGAAATTTGAAGAGGAGTTGCAAATTTGCGTCATTTAAATCAACCACCAATTGTTTAGTCATATTTGTTTTCTGGATTTTGCAAGTATCATGCTCTGCATGACGTCTTTCTTGTTTTATTATTTATTTATTTATATTTTCATTATGGATGCTATCTAATGATTCTATGATTTTTTTTCTGGTGTGATGGCTTGGATGTCCATCGGCTCGCAAAATTCAGCTTTCTACGCACCCGGAAGCACCGATCTTAAATATGAGTCAGTCAGTGGTTAGAAAGGAGCTAGAAAGATATATATATAATATATATATGTATATGTATGATATGCATCTACTCCATTATATATAGACTCATGGGCACTCTCACCCTCTGGCAGAAGTACCCTTCTCGGCCGACGTTTGGTGCGGCACATTCTTGGAAACGTAACTTCATAATTTTTGTCATTTTTGAAAGACTTTTATTGTCACAACTTATCTATACTCCTAATATATTATTTCATATGCAACCGATGGCTGCTGGTTGCATCACTGCGGGGAGCACGGCTGTCTGCTGAACTCCATATCATAAGACAAAAGGAAGATGATTTGTCATACCACGACCACCAAAGGTGTGCCACTATATATATAATATATATATATATATATATATATATATATATATATATTATATATATATACATATATATATAATATGTATATGATATAACTTTCGAACCACTGACTGACGAACTCATTGACTCATTGACTGAAATTAAAGATCAGTACCTTCTGAGTGAGGTAGAAAGTTGAAGTTTTGCGAGCTGATGGACATCGAAGCCGGTATACCGGAAAGACCGCAGAATCGTTGACAACATCCATAAATGAAAATATTAGTAAAGATGGACAAATGAAAAAAAATGCAGTGAGTGACATGAGACAATGGGGAAGCACAATAATGTTGTGTGCTGACAGACATCAAGCCACACACCAGGAAGATTACAGAACTGTCAGAAGCAATCCGTAAATGAAAATATATATAAATGAAAAAGAAAAATCAAATGCAGGTAGCGATCCGAGACAATGGGAAGCACAGTTCATATGCTTACACAATGTGTAAGCATACCCCGCCGTGTATACATATATACAGATATATATATATATATATATATATATATATTTATATATATATATATATATATTATATATGCAGGGCTGCCAAAAGTAGGTATATATATATATCTATATACAGGGGGCTTCATTACTGTATACCTACTTTTGCAAGCCCATATATATATATATATATATATATATATATATATTATATATATATATATATATATATTGTTATTGATTTCCGCCGTTCGGCGTGCGGACGCCGCTTCAGCCCAATCACGGTCGCGCGCCCACCGAAGGCGAAAATTCCACGCGGACTTTCCGGACCAACCCCGAAATCCAGCCACGGATGCCTTAACGCATCATAAACTAGTCAATTATTCTGTCCAGCGCTGCAGGGTTATATATATATATATATATATATATATATACTGTATATATGTATACACGAGCGGGGTATGCTTACACATTGTGTAAGCATATGAACTGTGCTTCCCCATTGTCTCGGATCGCTCACCTGCATTTGATTTTTCTTTTTTCATTTATATATATTTTCATTTACGGATGCTTTCTGACAGTTCTGTAATCTTTCCTGGTGTGTGGGCTTTGATGTCTGTCAGCACACAACATTATTGTGCTTCCCCATTGTCTCATGTCACTCACCTGCATTTTTTTTCATTTGTCCATCATTTACATATATTTTCATTTATGGATGTTGTCCAACGATTCTGCGGTCTTTCCCGGTATACCGGCTTCGATGTCCATCAGCTCGCAAAACTTCAACTTTCTACCTCACTCAGAAGGTACTGATCTTTAATTTCAGTCAATGAGTCAATGAGTTCGTCAGTCAGTGGTTCGAAAGATTATACATATACATATTATATATATATGTATATAAAACGTCAAAGGTCTGACAGGCACCTACCAAATATTACACATCACTGCGGTCTTCTTTTTACTACTTGCATATTTTAATTTTATGCATTTCATCTTGACTCACAGAAGAACTGATAAAACACACCAAAACAGGAAGCAGGAAAGAATAGCACGTGCAAGACAAACACATTAATTTATGCTGTTGACTGAAGACAAATGGCGAGGTGTGAAGAGGAAGCCATTTTCAAACAATGGAAACATTAAAGGATGAAGGTGAATTTGAGGGGAAGTCATGGGAGAACAGCCACAAACGAGTATGGAACCTCACTGAATGTAACTCTGTTAAGAAATCATCATCCATCCAATTGGACCATTTACTCTGTAACAGAGTTCGGTGCCTGCCAAAAGCAGTCTCCTGGCTAATGGGCACAATCCTGGACAGGTCACCACTCCAACACAGGATACCCAAATGCTCCATCATCCCAGCAAGCTGGTACTCATTCAGCCAACCTCAGAAGGGATCGCAGGCTGAGTCAAGTGTCACCCCACCGTTGTGTGTGTTTATCTAAATGTGATGATGTTACCATACGTCTTTACACAGTGTTGTGCTACCAAAGCAGTTTCTTGGCAAGGGTTATATTTTATCTAGATCTTCAAGGTATACTAGTGGTTTTGCCATTGCCTTCCCAGTATTGTTTGTCCCTGCTCTGTCCTTTAAATGGTGAATGCAATCAAGGAAGCAGCACATACCATTTTTAAATGCTCTTAGTATGAATTTGTTGGACCACCGACACTCCTCCGAACTTCCAAAGGGGACACTCTCACCATTACGCCACCACATCCGTTGGTGAATAAATACAGTGTATTTATATATCAATGCAGTGTCGTCCCAACCGGACAATTTCTGGTTAAGCAGAGACTGTAGGCCAGAGAGACAACTACCAAACATAATGATCTCTCCTTGTATCTGACGCCACTCAACATTTCTACAATTGATGGCAAAAAAATTCCCTGCCAACTTGAATGCCAAGCAAAAAACATCTGCCAAAATGCGAAAACAATTTGCAAATCACCTCTAACATCATCTGCAGGACTCTAGCAGCCCATTATTGAAGTGCGGCAGAATATAGACCCTCGGTGAAAATAAATCCAATGGCACCAGCTTTGTTAACCATTCAGCTTTGATGCAACCTATTGTATTGCCACTGCATTGATGGCGCTGTGTTATAGAGATGCAAGAGCAGTTGGTTTCTGTACTTTCATACTTCCGTATAAAGCCTAGTTGGGTCTAAATTTTGATGATTTTGTTTGCTCTTTTGCATTCCGGAGAGATGGGGTTGAAATGGTCTGAGAAATGCACTGGCAATGAAACATAAGCTGGAAGCCAACAAACAGTGTGAATCATTCCTGCTTTGATCTTCCTGAAAGGTGTGCAGCCAACTCATTGGTGTGAAATCATGCCTGCCATTCCAATGGACTAGACCACATGAGTAGGCCAAAGGGGGAGGCAATTGATGTGGGTGTTTGCAGAGTATGAAGATATGAGATGTGATTTGCAATGAATTTCCGATAATACTCAATTCAATTGATTATTATTCACCTCCACCAACGAAGGTGGACGAGGTTATGTTTTCGATCAATCCGTTTCTCATTTTTTTTGTGCAGCAGGATATCTCCAAAAGCTATGGACAGATTCGACATAAATTTGGTGGACAAAATTTGGCGGTCTGTAACAAGGACCAAATTGATTTATATATTTTTGGTGAAGATCAGATCCGGATCCAGATCCGATGGCATTTATAAGTGATTCTTCAACATTGAGATATACGCCAAAAGTGATATTATAGTACGATATCTCAAAAGTTTTGGGACGGGTTTATGAAAAAAAAAGACTTAGTGATGAAGCATAGGGTGTCAATAACAAGCTGATTGGATTTTGGCTCAGATCGGGATCAGATCCGCCTATCAGTGGATACAAAAACGTAAAACTATTTCAACCTGGTGGAGGTAGGCCGCTACCGAGTTCCAATTTTTCGTTGAATATTCATGCATATCAAATTTCCTACTGAATATATTTCCTCAATCGGCCCATGTTTGACTCATTCCTAAAAAAAATTTTCTGAACTATGAATTGAAAGTTTATTTCACTGCACTCCATTTATTCCCTGCTCAAAAAGCAGCCAACAACCCCCCTGTTTAAAGTTGTGCTTAATTATTGTGTGGGAGTATATTTGATACCTGTATTCTCCCCTATAACGGGTAGTGGAGTCCCCTGATATGGATAAATGAGGAAGTGCCCAAAATGAATGCTGGCCGTCATCCCCCACCCCCAACTCCTGAACATTGCACAGTTGGTTCTCTGGCTGATGCTCCACATTTGGCAAGTATAAATGAGAGGTATTGAGTATATGAAAAGAAGACTAAAGAGGATGTATAAAGATGGAGTGGCAAAAAGAGACATCTGCCAAAACATCCTCATAGAAATATTTTGTCTGCCACCTGAATCGATTGAATTTTAAGCAGGCAACTGTAAAGCTGAATTATAAAAGTAGATTCTTCATTGAAAAATATGCAGTCAAATTACATCATTTTATGTTTAAATAGCATGACTGTTTTTCTGGTACTGCATATACTTAAAAGAAGATGCCATTCCTATTGCACCTGCTGTTGCCCTAATTGTTGGCATCACATTGAAACTCTAAGTCCAATTGGTACAAAAGTAATAAATTTGATATATTTCTTCTGGTGGTTTGTTTGTTTTACCCCTTAAATCACTTTAGTACAGTTCTGTGTATTTACATCTACGTCACTAGTGTCGTCTCAATAATGCAAGACAGTATGCAGCCGTTGCTGCCAAGTAAAGTTTGTTTAAAATCATTCTAATTCTTGAGAGATGCATATAAAGGCATGCAAAAAGCTGGAATATTGCTGTGTAAAGGCAACAAAAACCAAAGTTGCATATAAAACCATCCCTATGATGCAGGTTACATAAATTGGATTAATGATGTACAAATATTATTGCTCAACGTCCACTACAAGTCAGTAAATAAAGGTCAGGACTCTGATTAAGGTCATTAATGAGGGTGCGAATTGAAAAAAATTCAACATATTCATACTTTGACTACCAGTCCTAAAGACACTTTGATAAAGCATTACTTTTAGCGAACACGGATGAGCCTTGTGCTCTCCTTTGCAATGACTATACGAACAATGTATAGCAATCATGCTCAAGCCACCTCGCGACGACTCGACACGACTTGTTCATCTTTTGTTTCAATGGTCTTGATCAGACTGTCTTCTTGGATTGGGCAGAATGCGGATTTGCACTGGCTTGAGCGAAAGAGCTGCCTGACTGCCGAAACCGTTGCCTGCCAGGTACAAAAGAGGCACATAAGCTACAAAGGGGCACAGATTATTTTACAGTATCCTATCTTCTTCTTCAGTGTGCAATTGAAATATATCTGAGGTTGGTATGAGAGAAAATTTGTAGCTATCTGACATCAAGAAATGATAAATTGAGAGTTAGAATCGCTTTGTGGCTGATGTCGTCATATGTGCTATCCCAAAGAATGGATGACCAAATCAACGTTTAAAAGTCAAAGAACCTTTTCATGAGTGAACCAAGCTAAATAAAGTAAACTTCATAGCATATTGAAAAGACTTATTCAAACAACTTCATGAATTTTGAAAAGACTTATTCTTACTATAGAATATAATTAAAAGACTTATTCAACAACACTTTCATGAAGGTTGTCGGTAAAATTGAATTTGATATAAAACAAAAGCTCATACTCCATAATGAACAAAAACATTCCTGCATATCCTGTAAACATCACAACTGATAATTTTGTTTATAGTTAGTTTACGACAATGGTTATACGACCTTTGTTTAATTTTCTTACCTTGAAGTGTCGCCGATGAACGGCTTTCTGTATCTATCGAACAGAGTAAGGAAAAATTAACATGATTAGGCTGAAAAGACCATGTCGTTTTCTCTTTATTAGTTAAAAGACAAGTCAACGAAACAAAAACTCCCTTAATTTTGCCCGTAGATAGTGAAACGATTGATTTGGAAAATTTTAATTCAGTAATAGGAAAATTAATGACGTCAAAATGATTGGTGACATACTTTTTTTATTCGAAAAGATTTAAATGTAAATCATCTGGAATGTAATATTTATCGATCGATAATTTTTTTAATCAAATCTCATCGCAACTTTAAAATTTAACTGAACCAGGAAGTACGTACCACCAGCCTGCCATGGTTCCAATTGATGAGTCAATGTCCCAAAATATAAGATATAACTGTGACGCATGAATTAGCAGACCTCTAAAATAGTAATGATCCTTTTCCGAATCCTGGATTTTGTCTCTCTTGGCAAATTGTGAGACTTTTGTTCTAAAGGACCATATTTGACTGGCATGAGATGGTGCTAACTTTTTTAAAATGCATATCACAATACATGTGAGATAAGATATTGAATTAATGGGTTGGTGATAAACTATCAGCACACTCAAGCTGGTATTGAGAGGATGGCAGTGTAGGGGTTATCACAGTGTGCATTCTGCGCATTGGTGTGTGTTTTTGTTGTTTTTACGATCATTGCCACTGAGTGCACCCCCTCATATACCAACGAAAAAAGGCAATTTGTGCGTGTCTGTTTGACCGCAAACATTGCGGTCGCTTATTTAATACAAATCTCAAACCAAACTTTACAGGAGACCGGGGGTCACCAACGATGGAGACTTCTAGCGATTTCATTGCCCTCTTCTCAAATGGGGTTTTCGCCTTGAGCAAAATCCATGTTAAGTCTATGTCCCGTGTAAGATAGCTAATTGTGGCGTTTTCACCAAGGCTGCTTCTAATAATAAAGTAATAACAACACGAAGATATAGCATATATTAATGTCTTACAAAACAATATTACATACATACTAATAATAATCCCCCCCTCCCAAAGGGTATTTCCTCTTGACAAAACGCCTCCGTGTTAATGTTGTATAAATAGGTTATCATGGGCATTTCGCGAGTTCCTGATGTGTATTGTCCATTTTTTTTGTGTTGTGTTTTCACGTCTCTTACATCCTCATTGAGAAGCTCACAGAAGATATGCAATATGTTTGAAGAGTGCAACATGCCTATCATTTGATTAAACCCGGTCAGCGAGAGTAAGGGGTAGGAACAATTAATTGACCCAATTAGGAGCATTGCAGTGGACTCCAGGTACCACAATCATCCGCCGTGTATAAGCTGCTGATGCTATGTTGTAGACTATGTTCCGTCAGACCAGACCTTCCCATTCCAGATGGTACGAAGGCAATTCCTTCCAATGGCCATGACAGTAAATCATATGCTTTTGTTCATTTTGGTGAAAACTGCTAACTTAAAAGAAAGCGCATCCTAGTTGCACTGCTGTTGCCTAATTTTTGGCATTCACATTGAACTCTAGTCCATTGTACAAAGTAATAAACATCTTGATATATTTGACATAATGATATACAGCAACCCCCGCTTCATCGCGGTTCACTATGCGCCCCCGGTTCATCGCGGGGTTCCCTTGGAACGCTAACTAATTTTTTCTGCGGGATTCCCCCGGTACATCCCGGTAATAATGTATACAATTATTAAATTATTAAGCAATAAATTATAACGCGTGGTGCTCGACCCCAGGCACACAACGCGACGAGACAAAATTGCGCTTGTGAACTAGAATATTTTCTTCGTTTTTTCTCCAACCCCACGATGGCGCCCAAACGCCCTGCAACCTTCTAAGGCTTCTGGCAAGGACCTAAGCGCCAGAGGAAAGTCCTGGACGCCTTCCAGGGAGAAGGTTAAGTTAAAGGTGCTCGATATATGCTTTGGGAAGGAAAAAGGTTGCCGCCGTTGGACGAGCACTGCTCATACCAGCACCTCAAAACCGACCAGACCAGACTAGTGCGATCTCCGGCACCTCAAACCCAATCACTCCAAACCGACCAGACCAAGACCAGTTCGATCTCCGCACCTCAAACCCACTCACTTTGCCAAACCGGACCAGACCAGACCAGTCGATCTCCGACCACCTCAAACCCACTCACTGCCAAAAACCGACCAGACCAGACCAGTCGATCTCCGGCACCTCAAACCCAATCACTGCCCAAACCGATCAGACCAGTCGAATCGATTTTGCGGGGAGGCGATCCATTCATCGCGGATTTCGTCACTATAGCGCAGGGGAGGTTTGGAACGTAACCCCCGCGAGAAACGGAGGGATTACTGTATATGACTTTGATATATATGAGCTTCATAATACAGCCAATAAGTCGCTAGGACAAACACTTTGGAAGGTTGTGTTTTCATATCATCAGACTTCTTTCGCGTCATGGATGGTCAGTGCTACCAGCTAAAAAGTTTGAGTCTGTGACAAACAACGTAATAAGAAAAATATTGGCACTTGTATGGTAAGACAAGAAGCCTGGAATCTCAGCAATTGTCCTCTATAAAGGAAATCCTCCTTAAACAGGCAAGTGCAAAATATTTTTTCTTTAGAAAACATACCTCAAATCTCACAAAAAATTACTTTGTTGCACAGCCAGCTTCTTTCTTCACTGAGTTCACATCGAGAGGGAACAGGTATTTAAGTGGTATTAAAAAGATCTGCCGCTAACACTCCCTCAACTGAAACACAGACCGATTACAATAGCCTATTCCCATCTCTTGCGAACGTCAAAGCTAAAATATTGCAGTCCTCTCAGCAGAAATTAAAATAAACACACAAATTAGTTCACACAGTATTAACTACAGCCTGTATATTGATAGTTTACAAGTATGCGCCCAATGCATGAATGTATTTTAGCTTCAAAATACCAAATTGTACATTCAACACAAATGAAGGGTTTCATTTGAAGGTGAGAGCGCATACTTCGCCATGCAATGACCTGATCCAAGAGGAAATTATCAGCCCAATACATTTTTTGAAAATGATCATGCTTATATTATTTTTGCGCCCGAATCTCTCAATGGCGAAGAATAACTTTAAAAAATAAATAATAATTCTAGCATCCGGATCCAGATTCGGATCTTCACCAAAATTTAATCATTTCATCCTTGCACACACAACCTGTCCACAAGTTCATCTGAATCCATCCACAACTTTTTGAGATATCCTGCACAACAACAACAAACAGACAAACAGACAAACACAGACAAACAAACCGACAGAAAGGGGTGAAAACGATAACCTCCTTCACCTTCGGTGGCAGACGTTACAATACTTTGCCAAATTAAAATCATGATTACTAAACATTTTGCATTGAATTAATTGCAGCAAATAAATGTGAATTCTGTGATCTACACGAAGCCTTAAAAAGTGCAAAGCCATTATAATCTCAATTTTATTTCAATTTGCATTTTGTGGCCTCATTGGTGGGCTTCAGGCAATAAAATGAAATTAAACCTAATTATGTGTTTTTCTTTTACAATGGATTATTGTCATTGGTCATAACCTAATTATGCGAAATTCGAAAAATACATTTAAAATTCTGGAAGAAATGTAAGTTAATATATTGCTTTAATTTCAAGACGGTCATTAACAAACAAAAAAAAGATGACGATGAATGATCGTAAAACGAATAACTGAAGGTTGGTTTAGGTTAAACAGAAGAGCTGCTTTAACTGGCTTCAATCACAAGATGATCAAAATTTGCAAACTCATTGCAATTGGGTTATGCATGTTCAATATCCAAGTTGCTGAAAGATACATTAGACATGCACCCTTTTGATCATTTCAGATCAGGTAACCATGTCTTTCACAAGCTTTGATATGATCATTAGTTTGTCACTCAGGGTTATTTTCATGTGTCAATGTCCTATGAAGCTAGACCTCCCCCATGGAGAAGGTTCTACCTGACGAGTGAAAGGCCAAGGCATTGGAAGGCTTGCTTCCTGTGAAAATACCCTCCAGAAGGATTGTGGCTTGATGTCCCATAGGTTACGCCTCCACTGGTGAAGCTGATGCAAGGACTCCAAGTCTGAAGAGAAAACAAAACAAGACGCAGAGGATGACACCTCTGAGAGACAATTGTCATTTTATGTACCATGAATGTACTGACATTCCTGTTTGTACTTTATATTTGCATGTTATTGAATGCAATGCAATGTTTTGCCATTTGGAAATCTATTATACAAAATTAGCCACCTCTGTCTGGTCTGTCTGATCTGTCTATATGCATTACTAAACTGGTGGAAGGGAATGAGTTGAAATTTGGGTGGTTGTACTTGGATATAACCTGAATGTTTTCTGATGTTGAAAAAAAATTCATAGCCTCGTTTGTTTGATGTAAGTGTGAAGCAAATTGTCTATGTAAATGTGATCATGTAGTGCCATTCCTCTGGGAGTGTGGTATTACAAATCACAATAAAATAGGTCAATTCTCTAGAATAAAACTATATAACATATCTCATTAGCCTTGTATAATACTGTCGATCTCATGTATGTCTGTCTGTTTTGTATGCACCCCTCAGCCACTGGATTGATTGAGTTGAAACTGGGTGGTTGTACACGGGTGTGCGGTGATTTTTCTTTTTTAAAGAAAGTTGGATGGTTATGCTCAACTTATGTTTTAACACTAAGTGAGTGAATTATCAAACTATATTCCAGATCATGCAGCAACAGCCAAACTTTCTTCAAATGTGGTGATTTCAATTGTCACCATGCAAATTGGCTGGTGTTGTACCTCTCTCACCAGTCATGGCACTTCAACAAAGGACATCTGTGACTCCATGGGACTGACTCAATTTATAAACTTTCAACCCAGATTTCTCCAAATGGCAAATCCTCCTTCTGGAGTGGTGATGACAAACTTCCTGCAAATGTCTCCTGCTCTTTCTCTAATCCAATTGGGTCATTTGATCTATGCTTGTGAGAGTCAAAATCTCTGGCTAATCTCAAGGAGCTGTCTCAACGCCGCGAATCCAGCAGTTCACTCCAGAAGATTGGCAGGGACTGCATGATAGCCACCTCACTTTGGGAATGTTCTTCCACATCTACTGCCCCTGGTGTTAAACTCAGCCTGGGAATTCTTCCACAAGAAACTTGCCCGCTCTCTCTCTCTCTGATGTGCCAAATTCATCCCATCTCATCTTCAGTTATCCTTTCCTTCATTCCACCTATGCGTACAAGGGATCATGTGATGAGGCAGTTGCTCTGACGCAACTTACCTTCTATTCCTGGAAGGCCAATCTGACTGAAGGCAATTTCAATGATTCCAAAAAGTCCACAACAAGTGTGTGTCCACTCTCAGGAAACCAGAAAACAACATCTGTCCAACCTCAGGAATGAACTTTCAAACTTGGCTCCATCCTTTAAAACCTGGTAGCAGCTGTTAAGTTTGTTTCTGGTGTAATACTCCCACTCTTCAAATGGCACCACAGCCGACTCCACTCGTGAGAAGGCCGTATGCCTCAATTCTGTGATTGCTTCCAAATCTTGTGCCCAACCCTTTCTCACTACCCATCCTACATCGTCACATCCAACGGCTCCTGGACCATGTCTTTTGCACCAAAGTTTCTTCATAACTCTCGTCTCTGGCTCTGCAACTAAAATGGACGCATCACCTCAACTGACCTGAAAACCTGCTCTGCTGCTCTTGCATATTTTCTCTCTGCTCTTTTCACCCTGTCATTTGTCTGAGTCTCTTCCACCTGATTGGAAATCAGCCAACATCACTGCATTACTTAAAAGGTGAATAAAACTGATCCCCTTATCTACCACACATATTAGCTACTTCCAATCAACAGCAAGTTCATGAATTCATCATTACAGTAATATGATATCCTTCCATTTATCCAACGGCCTCATCTCAGAACACCAATTTGAATTCAGACCAATTTGAATTCTGCCTTGACATGCTGCTTCTCCTCTCCCAAACAATGGATGGAGGCCCTTAATGTCAGACATGACATCATAGCCATCTCTCTGGACATATATTCATGCTTTTGATGGAGTCTGGCATCCTGCCTTACTCCCAAACTGCCTGCCTACAGCATACAAGTCGAACTCCACACATGGCTTGTTGATTTCCCCATAGCTCCTGGGGAATCAGTCACTGAAAACTCAAACTCAAACTCATAGCTCAGTCACTCAAACTCCTGGGTCTCACAATCAGCCAGCATCTTTCTTGTGGCAAACCACATTTCAAAGATGGCCTCCAAAGCCATCGACGACTGGGCATCCTCCTGTGCAAAATCCTTTCTTGGCACTCTTGAACTCCTATCCACTTATTACAAGGCCTTACTCCCAAACTTGATGGAGTACTGCCATAGACCTGAGGAAGCCGGCTGTGAAGATGGTGAAAACATCGCCTATGATACGGGAACAGGTGCCATCTGCCACACGGCAGATGGTAACTCGAACTTGAGTTCACAGTCATTCGGTTGCAAAAATTTGTGACTTGCGAATCGACTTGAACTTGATAAAATTGACTTGAGACTCGGACTTCGGAAATGGTGTCTGGGACTTTCGCCTTGAGTTTATAATGACTGGTTGACAATGTTCAGAAAATAATCATTGAATCAGCAATGAATTAAAAATGGCGTTTAAAAGAAATGTGTGTGGGTTTTAGTGGTGGGCGTGCACGGGTCAATGATGACATATACCATGTATGTGTACATGTACCAAGTAAGCTCCTGAGTCGCGGTCTCTTGGTAACAAACGTTTGCCACTTGGATGAACATGTCATGATGACATTATGACTGCAGCCTCAGAAGGACACTTGCAGATTATTATATATAGTATATAATATATATAATATATATATATATATATAATATATATATATATATATATATATATATATACACACCAACAATACAAATTACAGTGCCTATAAAAATCTACACCACTTTCAAAATTTTCACCTTTTGTTGCCCGATAGGCTGGAATTAAATTGCATTAAAAACAAACGTTTTGCACCTTTATTTACATATCCTAACCCACAACTTCCAAGTGAAGATAAAATTCTATAAATTTCATAATATTAATTACCTTATTCAGCCAGTCCGTGAAATTCCCTGGAAGTCCCTGAACTAATTCAAATGTTCAATTTCAGTTAGTGTATGTGCCTCCACTGGAATAAAATGGATGGCTGAGTGATGCTGTCATAAAAAATAACATAAAGTTCAGAAATGGTAAAAAGAAAAACAAAACAAGTGGAGGGAGGTACATTCAATGTACACTGCCCCCATGCCAAAAAAATAAATAAATAACAAATCCTCAGCGCGACACTGCCGGGTGCCTTGCGCCCAGCAATACCACCGTTGCAGCACATGGAGATGAATTGGGATGAGGGTGTGCAATAATTGATTGAATAATTGATTAGAATTGCAAATTAAAACTAGAAGGGCAATGGGAGGGCGCATACCTCCTCCACGTAATTCCTGATCCACGAGAACATATTGACCAAATACATTTTTAAATATCATGCGATATAATCGTTTTGGCCTTGTCTCTCAATGGTGAAGAATCTATTTCTTACTAAAACTCATCTTGATCTATGTATGTTGTATGTATGTATGTATGTATGTTCCCAAATACAGCCAAAACGGACACGATAGCAAAAAAAAATTCTGGCCCACCTTATACCATTCGCCTGCGGTGTGCAGTTATCAAGTTTCTGTTCAAATCAGGCAACGAAAAAAAATTAAAGAAAAATTCCCAATTCGTCAAGTACTCTTCGGAGAATTTGATCAATGCAAACAACCTCATGGTTATAGTTCGCTGGAGCTATCTTTTTTTTTTTCTTGAAATGATTTATTTTAAAATCTCAAACATTAGTTAGACAAAGAACGATTTATTTTTAAGCATAAAATAAACATCGCCATTTTTTATCTAATACTTCCTGTTCATTATAAATAAAATTGTGTTTAGAAGATTACGCATAATTAATTTTTCGACTTTCTTTTCTCCGGTTTTTTTTTTCACATTGACGCGCAATATCAAGTTTCGTTCAATCGGGCAACGAAAAAATTATTAAAAAAATCAATTCCCGCTTCAGTCAAGTACTCTTCGGGATTATTTGATCAATACAAACAACATCAGTGGTACAGTTCGCTGGAGCTATCTTTTTTTTTGGAAATGATTTTTTTATCATCCGCTGTCACAAGGGAACCCAACCCAATCTGCCACACACACACACCTCACATCTACTTTCTTAACAATCCTCTTGAGGAAGTTCGGGATTGTGAGACTCAGTCACTCAAACTCCTGGTCGTCTAGTCACTTCACGGGTCGTCTAGTCACTTTTAAAATTCTCGTAGCTGGATCCGGATCCGGATTCGGATCTTCACCAAAATCTAATCAGTCTCCTTGTCACACACCTACCTGTCACCAAATTTCATCCGGATCCGTCCGCAACCGAGATATCCTGCACACGTGCGCGCGCACGCACGCACGCACACACACACACAACCTCCTTCACCTTCGTGGTGGAGGTAATAAGAATTAATAAATCGATAACAATACAGTGATGAATCAATTATTGCTTAATCAAAAAAAAAATTGTTTTTTCCAAAGCACATCTTCACTTTTGCCCCAAATTTCAGCTTCCAAGCTCAAAGAAAGACTGAGATATCCCCCAGTCAAACAAGAAAGAAAATAATTATTCGATTAATTGATTAATCAATAAATTAAAAAAATCCTTTATAGCAAATCACTTCTTCACTGTCATGTCCAAATGTCAGTTACCAGCTCAAAAGGTGCCCGAGATATTGCCCAGATGAGAAAGAAAATAAATTATTAATAAATATTACATAATTAATCAATTATTATTATTAAAATAATACTGTTTTTGCCAAAGCAAACCTCCACTTTGTCCCCAATTTCAGCTTCCTAGTTCAAAGAATGGCCGAGATGTCGCCCAGACAAACAAACAAACAAACAGAGTAAAAACTGAGTACTCCTTCCTTCGGCACCCAGCGATGACATGCATCGCCTGATACGGAATTTAGAATTAGTGGTGTACACCAGACCAACCAAGAAAAAACAAACAGAAAGAGGTACATTCAAAGAATACCGCCCCCATGCCAAATAAATAAAACAACAAATCTTCCAGCGCAGACATTGCCGCGGTGCCTTTGGTTCGAGCAATGCCGGCCATGCAGCACATACACAGCATGGAGGGAGCGGTGTACGATAATTGATTAATTGGTTAATTTCTTATTCAATATAAATAAATAATAATCGTAAATAATTAATTCTTCATCAATTGGCTAATAGCATACCGAAACAACCAATGTATCATCTAAATCTGTAACTTTTTGAAAATCAAGGAATCAATCGAAAAAATTAAAAATTAATCGATTAATTGATTAATCAGTAAATCAAAAAAATTACACTTTATAATTCAAATCACTTGTTCACTGTCTTGTCCAAAATATCAGTTTTCTCGCTCAAAAGGAGTCTGAGATATTGCCCAGATGAGAAACAAAAATAACTAGAAGGGCATCGGTGGAGCGTGTACCTCTACCACGCAATGCCCGATCCATGAGAATATATTGGGCCCATTACATTTTAAAATATCATGCTATATATCGTTTTTGGCCATCTCTCAATGTGAAGAATCACTCCAAAAAATTCTCAGATCCGGTGCTGTCCTTTGCCAGTCAACTCCACACACAAAAAATTCAGAACGATTGCTTGAAAACTGTGGCCAAAAATCGTGTGACAAACAGACAGACAAATGCTACAGACAACATACTTGGCCCAAAAAAAAATTTCACCAAGTAAAAACTGAGTAGCCCCTCCTTCAGCATCATCAGGCGATGACGTCATGCATCACCCTTGGATATGGAATTGGGATGGAGCGGTGTACAATAAAATGTAGCACGATATAGAAATATATAAATAAAGAAAAAGTAACAACACTGTTCGATGTGCTCGCAGGATGGATAGCGGTAAGCACCTCACTTCTAAGCTGTCTACCCTGGGTTAAGTCTTTGGCCCAGCTATAAACTGTCATCTCGTGTTTCACAGTGAGGGTGATTCATAATGGTGTGGCTGTCCTCGGATGGACGTTAAACTGGGTGTCTCGTCTGCCGTCATTCGTTGGTGATGTTAAGATCCCACTTTGTCCTTCGTGAAGAAAAGCAAGCTATCCCGCACCTTGGCCAAATTTCAAATTCCTGCAGGCACGTAAGACACCAGGAATTATAAAGCTTGCAGCATTAATGTGACAAATTCCTGAGATTATCCTCAAGACTCAGTAGCTCAGTGGGCTGTCACCACAGGTCCTTGGGTTTCAACTTGTGAGTTGAGTCAGGATTTTTCACACCAGCCCAACGCAGAATTTATTCCTGATTATAAAAGTGTATACACACACACACACACACACAACACACACACCATTCTGGTGTTATTGCCGAGCATGACCATGACTGCCGAAGCAGCTTCTTGGCGAAAGTAATACTGGTTGGTTTGCCATTGCTTATATACATATAATATATATATATATATTATAATATATATATAATATATATATATATTATATGTGTGTATATATATAATATATGTGTGTGTGTTGTTGTGTGTAACAAACAAACACGACATAATAGTGACCGAAGTTTTCGTGCTGCACTCTTCGGGTAAAAATCGCAGCAAGTGAAGGAGGAAGTGAAGGCGCGGTGCTTTATACGGTTGAACCAATCAGCATCTACCTTATTGAGACCTGCATATAAAGCACGCGCCTTCACTTCCTCCTTCACTTGCTGCGATTTTTACCCTGAAGAGTGCAGCACGAAAAACTTCGGTCACTATTATGTCGTGTTTTTTGTATCCATATTGAAGTTCTGCAGTACCAAACATCTGTTTACACATATACATATAATATATATATATATATATATATATAGTATATTATATATATATATAGTATACACACATATATAACAAGCCGTAGGCGACATGGGTGGTTGCATATAATTGCATACTAGTCATACAGTTTTTGACCCATCGGGCTGAAACTTTTTGACAAAGAGGTTGATTATAGTGCGCATAAAAGCGCGGAAGGCCGATTTTTGTTTTCGAAAAAATATATATATAAATATTTTTCGGATTTTTTCAAAAATTCAAAGTCCCATTGCTAGGCAACGGTGGCATTCATAGCAACGGTGCTCAAAAGCATACAACTAGATCCTGGTATGAACCTACCAGTCAAGTTTCATCAAAACGGTTGATCCTCTGGCCTCCAGAGCTGTCCATTACTACATACAGACAACGGAAACCTGAGAATAACGGTAGTCTAGCGACCACAAACATATATATATAAATATAATAAATATATATATATGTATACACACACTATATATATTAATATATATATATTGTTATAGTGGTGAAATTCACAGAACACCATTCAGGTTCCCAGAGATCAGTTATTTCGATAAGTACGTGTTTTAGGTTAGATTCCCCACCGATGTGTAAGGGAATTATTCGTGTGCCGGGCTGTGCATCTTTGAGTTAGCCGTTATCTTCTCTGTCTTTAATTTCGAAACATCATACCAAAACTCCTCACCATCGACGAGCAACGCTCCCCACTGCACCACTGCTCAAAGCCCCATTGTGCGCCGCGCGCACGAACTTAATTTCGATAACCGATCACAGAGCGACTTCCCCCGAAACCCACGGGTGACGTCAAATTGGGGTTCCCGTGAGGCTCACCAGAGAGTGAAGGTCGGAGGTGAACAGTGGGCGGAGCCTGGCCCTCGGGTTGAAAGATCAAGGACGGCTAGCTCCTGGCGATATAAGGGAGAACTCGAGCAGATTCAGAGAGTTCGTCGTGTCGTGTCAGAGAGTGTCAGAGAAGTGGTTCGGTGTTGTTCGTCGTTGTTCACGGGTCGTTCCCCGGTGAGATCAGAAGTTGGAGTCGGGGCTGGCGGCGGAGTTGTGGGGCAGACAGCCCTGATACGGCGGGCGACGCCGAGGAGTGAACGGGGTCGAGAGGAGCATCAACTCTGGAAAGAGCAAGAACCCGTTCGCTCCTCCGAAGTGTCGCGGCCAGGCTCGCCAGAAAGGAGCTGCGACGAAGCCGGGTCACCAAGGCCGACCAAGCAGCCGTTCAAGCTGCTCGTTAAACCGCCAAGCGACTGGCGCGTTCGCGACCGCCCAGACCGAACGGAGAACCAAGGGTCGCCGATCCGAAAGACATCGAGTCGCCACCGAGGGCGTAGCCTGCCCGGCCTCTTGGAGCCCCTCGTCAACCAGGCCTCCGAGTTTGAAATAAAGGCTCGCAAGCCCTATTCTTTTCTTTGTTTTGGATGACAGTCTTTGACGCCTTGTCTTTCTAAGTAGAACTGTTTAAGTGCATGATTGTGTACATGATTGAAAGGCATCGGTGTAGGCTTTCTCGTGTCTCGACCCCATCCTCCCATTCATTGACTGCATGCCTACTGAAATTAAATGCCCATTGTTTGAATGTCAACCTGCTCATTTGTGTCATTTTCCTGCATTGACTGCCACGGCACGTATCGGGATTAACTGCTAATTAAGGCGACCAAACGTGATAATCTGGTCCGACGGGATTTGCGAATTAAAAACCGCTCGGATTCGCACACGAATGAGCACACTTAAGTGGCTCGTTTTCATACAGGTTCCGTCGAGGTATAAACTCTCGGTATTCTGTCCGCACGAATAGTTAGTTAGGTATATCGACAATTCGGCGATTGACCTGCAGCGCTTGGACAGAATAATTGACTAGTTTATGATGCGTTAAGGATCCGTGGCTGGATTTCGGGGTTGGCGCGAAAGTCACGCCTGGATTTTCGCCTTCGGTGGCGCCGACCGTGATTGGGCTGAAGCGGCGTCCGCACGCCGAACTGGCGGAAATCAATAACAATATATATATAATATATATATAGTATATATATATATATATAATATATATATATATGGGCTGCAAAAGTAGGTATACAGTAATGAAGCCCCTGTTATATAGATATATATATATACCTACTTTTGCAGCCCCCTGCATATATATATATATATATATATATATATATATATATATATATATATATATATATATTACTGTATATATGTATACACGAGCGGGTATGCTTACACATTGTGTAAGCATATGGAACTGTGCTTCCCCATTGTCTCGGATCGCTCACCTGCATTTGATTTTTCTTTTTCATTTATATATATTTTCATTTACGGATGCTTCTGACAGTTCTGTAATCTTCCTGGTGTGTGGCTTTGATGTCTGTCAGCACACAACATTATTGTGCTTCCCCATTGTCTCATGTCACTCCCTGCCATTTTTTTTCATTTGTCCATCATTTACATATATTTTCATTTATGGATGTTGTCCAACGATTCTGCGGTCTTCCGTATACCGGCTTCGATGTCCATCAGCTCGCAAACTTCAACTTTCTACCTCACTCAGAAGTACTGATCTTAATTTCAGTCAATGAGTCAATGAGTTCGTCAGTCAGTGGTTCGAAGAATTATACATATACATATCTATAGTATATATTATTATATATATATATATATATATATATATATATATAATATTATATATTATAGTGCGACACCTTTGGTGGTCGGGGTATGACAAATCATCTTCCTTTTGTCTATTGATATGAGTTCAGCAGCACAGCCGTGCTCCCCGCAGTGATGCAACAGCAGCCATCGGTTCATTT
>CM068952.1:38824477-38841399 GCA_035128595.1 Eptatretus atami
CCGAGAGAGATATCAATAATCCTATTTTTTCACCAACTTCAGTGCCAATTCACCCGACTTCCTTAAAGCTACCTCCTCCGAACCCCTCACCTGTTATACCCTCTCCTTACCCTCCCATCTGGCCCTCATCCTACCGCACTCTGGCATTCTTCACTGTCTTATGCTTCAGTATCAGCTCTCTCTGATGTCCCAAACTGTGGTGTGGTGTTCTAACATCTGTGGTCTCCATTCTCACCGAACAGATATCTCACTCTCTCAATTAGTACATCAACATTTCAAACATGCTCTTTTCTTTCCCTCTCACACTCCCCTCTTCCAACCCTCAAATATTGCAACCTCCCCCTGACTGCTCCTTCTTCACCATACCACTGCCAAGTCTCATCCTTCCCTCATCCCATCACCTCCTTGCACCTTGGCTATGCTGTTCTCATCGTCTCCCCTCCCTCTCAAAGCTTCCCTTTCAACCGTCCTCATAAAGTAACCAACACACACTTCCACCTCCAAGCTTCCCTCTCACCTTTCTCACTCAAATCTCCCCTCACCCTTCTCCCTCCAATCTTCCCACTCACTCCCCCTTTCCAAGTTTCCCACCTCACATCCACAAAGGTACCCCCCCTCATATCCAACAAAGATGCCTCCTTCCCCTCCCTCTCTCTTCCACCTCATCACTCTACCCTCCTCCAATATTCAAATGCCTCTGCGCTCTTTCTTATTACTCCCCACTGTGCCTCAACCATCACCACCGAGCCTTTTCTCCTCCTCATCCGGCCCTCTCCCCAAACTCTTCTGCAACTCCCACACTCTTCAATAACTCTACTTACCTCCCCCTCTTCCCTCATCTTACCCCTCCCCTCCCTCCTCTGCACCTAAAACCTCCTCCCCTCCCTCTTCCTAGACAGTGTGGACCTCAAAATCTGGACCTTTGCTCAAACCTGACAGATTCTTTCATACAGGTTGCCACTGACAAACCAAGACATAATCTGCTTAACAGAAACTTTCCTCCTTCAAGACATCTCTGACTCCCAAGTATCTCTCCCTGGTTACTCCCTCCTCCCGTATGACAACCTGAGCCTCGTCCTGGTGGCCGAGTTGCTCTCTTCATCAAAGACTCCATTCCTCACTCACCATGCACTGACCTCTCTCCCCCACGCCCCTGGGAATACCTTGGCTATGGCTTCCCTCTGCTCCCACCTCATGTTTTATATGGTTGTTGTACCGTCACCAAACAGTGATGACTCCATTAATCTGCGCTCTGAAACATGGACCAACTCCAACCTCTCATCCCAACTTCTCTCCTCATATGTGGTGACTTCAACCGTCATCATGCCAGTTGGCTGGATGTGGGTACCACTCTCACCTGCCAGGCACTTCAGCAAAAGACTTCTCTGTGACTCATTGGTACTGACACAATCTGTCAACTTCCTGACCTGATCTAAACCAATGTACTCCAATCTTCTCTGAATCCGATTTTGACCAATTTCCCAGAAAATATCTGCTGTTCTTCCTCCGCTCCAATTGGTTCATCTGACTACATGCTTGTCAAAGTAGAACATCTCTCTGCTGTTTAGAGAACTACCTTAGCCAATCGAGTCTGTCATTTCACTCAGGCGACTGCAGGACTTAAGCAGCCATCAAACTTCTAGACTGGTCTCCCATCTCTACTTCTCCAACATCAACTCATCCTGGGATTCTTTCAAAGAAATTGCTCTCTCTCATGCACAGATTTATCCCATCTCATCTTCAGTTGTCCTCCCTTCCTCCGCCATGGTACACTGAAGCTTGTAGCGAGGCAGTTGTCCTGAAACAACTTGCCTTCGCATCATGGAAGGCTAATCAACTGAAGGCAATCTCAGTTCCTTCCACAAAGCTCGGAACAAGTGGTTATTCAAACTCTCTACCCTCAAAGAGAGCCAGAAAAGTTGTCTTATCTCACATCTGAAACTCCTGTCAAATCTGTCTCCCTCCCCAAATCCTGGTGACATGAGTTAAGTCTGTTTCTGGTGTATGTTCTCCCCCATCCCCCCTTATCTCAAAATGGCTACACAGCTAACACAGTACTTGAAAAGGCTGAATGCCTAAACACCATGTTTGCATCTAATTTGGTCCCAAACCCATCACTTTCTGTACCCATCTTACCCAGTCGCACACAGCTGTCCTGCCTCTGTCCTTTACTCCTGACAAGGTGGAGAGCTTGCTGTCAGACCTTGACTCAGATTCTGCAAACCGTCAGAACGCATCAGCCCAACATGTCCTGAAAATCTGCTCTTGCTCACCCCTCTCTCTGTTTTATTCACCCTCTCACTTGCTCAAGGTCATCGCCATCTGCTTGGAAATCAGCAAACATTGCTGCCCTGCATAAAAAGGTGCAAAAGTAGATCCCTGCAACTACAAACCAATCAGCCTTCTCCCAATCATCAGAATGTTATGGAATCCATCATCGCTTCAGACATTAAATCCTTCCTCTTCGCCAATGGCTTGATTTCCAACCATCAATTTGATTTAGACCAGGTCACTCAACCCTTGATATGCTGCTTCTGCTCCCCAACAATGGATGGAGGTCCTAAATGCCAAACATGAGATCAGAGCCATCTCCCTCGCTAGAACATATCACGAGCTTTCAATATGGTCTGGCATCCCGCACTGCTCACCAATCTCTCTTCCTCTGGTATCCAAGGGCATCTCCACTCATGGCTCGCAGATTCCTCTCCTGTCACAGTCAACGTGTGGCCTCAATGGAGTTTTCTCATCGCCCCTTCCTGTCTAAGCTGGAGTTCCCAAGGGCATGGTTCTGGGCCCTGTCTTCTTTTCTGGTTTTCATCAATGATTTCTCTGACTCTGGAAAATCTCTCTTTTCTCTTTGATGATGACTCCACACTCTGCCGTACCATCAGTCATCCTCAGATCGGCAACCAGCAGTTTCTTCACTCTCTGCAGATCTGGATAAAATCAAATGCTTGTCCAACACGTGGGACATCTCTTTCACCCTGACAATCTCACACTCAGTACGTCTTTCCGAAAGGACCGTCAGCAACCCCCCCCCCATCCCCTCCATATACTTTCTTAACATCTGCTGGAAGAAGTCTTTTCATTCAAGCTTCTGGGTCTCACTATCTGCCATGATCTTCCTGGGAAAGCCACATTTCAAGCTGGCCTCCAAGCCAGTCGCCAAACTGGGCATCTCCGTCATGCAAAGGTCCTTCCTTGGCACACCTGAGCTCCTGACCACAACAAACCTTTTGTCCACAGCCTGATGGAGTACTCGCTCTCCCCCTCTGGGCTGTGCTCCCACCTCTCACCTTTCTCGGCTTCATGCTGTGAAAACCAAGGCATTTAGGATCATTGGTATCTCCCGCAATGAAGCTGAGTCTTTGGGTCTCTCACCTCTCCTCACTGCAGGCAGGTTGGTTGGGCTTTCTATCTTCTACCATCTCCCTCCAGCCTCGCCCCCCCGCTCTATCTGCGATATTTCCCCTCCCCCCCCAGATTTCCCAGGGCACTCAAGGTCCACCAGCAACCCCCTTCTGGTAAAACTACCAATATCAAGAAATCACTACTCACCTTCACTCTTTCATTCCTCTTTTTTCCGGCCTTTGGAACAGCTCCCTCACTCTCTTCAATCCCACACTTCCCTCCAGGTCTTCAAAACAGCTGTTCACCCACCATCTCTTATCTTGCCCTATCCAAAACTTGATCTTTCTACCCCGCTAATCCACCCTAAACCCACCTCCTTCAAATTCCCTGCTTCCTTCCTGTAAGTCCCCATCGTGTAAGGACCTGAAAGTCCCTGTAGTGTCCATCTTGTTTATCATGTGTACCCCGCCTATCCCTCTCCCTTCCACAGATCTCCTCATGTCTCTGTTCCACACTGTTTTTTCCTTCCTCTCCTGCCCCTCTGTCTCCTGCTCCCCTTGTTATGCGTTTCTGTGTGTTAGCTCTCATAAGAGCCTCAACAGTGTATATAAAAAACACACAAAAATACCCTCTAATCCTCATGTCTACTGACACCCTGCCTGCTTAGGTGTTCTACAAATACTCCTTACTGGTTCCTGGAGAATCCTTTGCTGCTGAGCAATTTCATGAATTGCATTTGTGATCACGCACTACGGTCATCCAAAGAATGTGCTTTTGATGAGTAAACAATAGTTCTACATGTAGCCCCATAAGGTGATGTCCAATGGGGACAGTCAGGCGAACGAGGTGGCCAAATAATTGGTCCACGTCTACCGATCCACTTGTGTAGCAAGACTCATTTTGTGAACTGTCACACAATCGAATCATAGTGGCAGGGAGCCTAATCTTGCTGGTACAAGGTGATGCGTGAAATATTGAATCATCGTAGTTGGGGACATAGAAATTCCACAACATTGCAAAGTGACGTTCACACTGACTGTTGTTTCTTCCAAAAAGGAAGTGCCAATGATGCATGACTCCTGGGAGAGAGAGAGAGGAAGAGAAAAAAAAAAACACCAGACAGTGATTTTTGGGAAGCCTGTTTTACGTTGCTTGACTCCCTGAGGTTTTTTCTGTGGTATGGAGTTGTGTAATTGTGGTAATTGTAAAATGCGGTAATTGTGGTGGTTGACTTTACCACTGATGTAGAAGTGGCCTCATCAGAAAATGTCAACTTGTCAAGAATCCCATGGGAATTGTGGATTTAACAACAGCGATAAACAACACCATCAATAACAAAATTTACATGAACAAAACTTGATGAATTATGCTTCATTTGCTGTTTACAGTTTGTTTCTATCATACATATTTGAAAAGTGATAAAAGTTCACAGCTGTCGACCCAGATATGAGCTGGAACCCTGGTGGTTTGCTTTTAAACGAAAGGAAGGACGTTAAGTTAGAGGACGCACCTGCCAAGCCTTGTTGCTGGTGGACTTGTTGCTGTAGGTGAATTACCACTTGCAGCCTGAACAAATGACAGATTTCTGCACTCACTTACTGCTGGTAAGGCAACGGTAGACCAACCTTGATCAGAATCATTTCCAAGGAACCGCTTCCAGCAGCAGCATCGATGCTGTTATGAAGAGTACTAGTACATACCCGTCTACGACTGGTATGGGGACAAGACGGATCACAATATTCGGTTGGCGTAGTTTCTTTGGATGTTTTGCGCCGCATTCAACAGCTCAGTTCATATTGGTGGTGTGTCTGGGTGCCCATGGTAGCGTTTGAGACTGGTCGCTTTAGATTGTTGGCCTGACACATAGTGCCGATGAGTAACACGAACTATTGACATATTCATCGTTCTATATTACTTCATCAACAGATTAACAACATGGCAGGATAAAAGTCGTAAATGTTAAGTTGAACAAACGTCCTGAATTCATGGACTTAGTTGAGTAAAGCACGTCGTCTGGGAGTCCCAGTGGCAGGAGTGGCAGGAGTCCCAGAACTGGGACCGCGGCCATCGGTTTTCCGCCGAATGCTGCTGATTGTGACGTCATCGATTCCCTCTTTGAAAATTCTATCTATATTCGATATTTTGAATCCGCTATCACCTGCGTAAATACATGGAACACATAATGTGAAGATTTCGGAAGTATAACAGAATATGTTCAGAGAAAGTGTGTTAGAAGTTCCTGGCTTACGCCCGTTATATATGAGCTAATTTGATTTATTGATTGAATATCGTAAAATGATGGTGCATCACCATGCTGCTTGAGATTACTGGGTTGCCAAATGTACTTGCTGAAGAGCATTTCTCAGAAGCATTTGGGTCGTCAATAAATTATGTTTTTTAAAAAAAAAAATCCTTTTTGCACAAAACGACAACGTTATGTGCATTTACTGAAACATTTCACAATTCCTGTATTTCTATCAAGAATGGTTTTTCTCAAATGTACGTCAAGATGTGAACAAATGGTTATAATTTAATGGCTTACCTGCAGGAAGACCATGGGGAATATATACTGTAATTATTGCAGTTAAAGTCTTAAGCATTTGCCAGTAAAGCTGCAAGACCAATTTAAAATGGGTAGCGTGTCTGACCCACCAGGCATTAGCAGGGGGGATACGCAGTGAGAGATTGGAAAAAAGAAAAACTCAAAATGATTCATGGCTTATGCAATGCTCCTGTATGCACCCATTCATGGAGATGTGAACGATGGGGTTTGGGGATGGAGGAAGGAGGAAGGAGGATGAGGGGGGGGGACTACGGATAAGGTTCGTCTTACAAAAAAAAAAATACACCAAAGAGTTTCCCAATTGGTTGCTGAAAATCAAAGATTTTAAAATTGCCATCCTTTCCTTTAGAGATTGCATGTCCTTCAACCGCCCCTATGTAGGTTGGGTGTGCAGTCGAGATAACCTTAGTTTTGGACCATTTGACAAAATGGTGTTTATTTCTAGTAAGTAAGTAAATTTACGTCCTTTACTTCATTTTGAAACAAAATTCCAGCTATGCTTAAATGCAGGAAAAATTATAATATCAAACGTAATTGACTGTTGTATATATTGTGGTGAGAGTGTTTCTTCTTTAGTAAGGTATCTTGCAGCACGGAACACGAACTGCAGGAATATGGTGCCACATACCATACATCCTGAACCACCTCTGCCTGGAAAATACAGAATGGGTTGTAACTACTTTACCTGTGCACCACAGAGTCCTGACATGAAATGGCATTGAACATGTCAAGGAACACAGGACGGGAGCTGCAGAACAGCAAACTCTGCCAAGTATACGCAAGAGCTGCAACAAATCACTCCACATTTGGCAAAATCGGAATCACATATTATTGTCATGCAGAATATCATTGATTCGATACCTTCCAGGTTCAAGTACTATATTATTTCAAAATAAGATGCTTCCAGATCCATATATGTGTCGTCCATTTGATTGTGCTCATATCATAGATTGTTAAATAAAGTTTGTTTGCAATCAGGGCATTGAATTTATACTGTCAGCGCGTGTTTATGCATGAAAATAAGAGAAATATATATTGTCATGGACTCGATCTTCCTAGTGGGCGACACAAGAATGTTGGAGAAATGTTATCTCTCAAGACGACAAGCAGAGGTGAAACTGTGCATGTGGAAATAGTCCACCACAATGCAGTCGGTATACTAATTTAACCACACGGCTGTTTCTTACGGTTAACTTAACGGAGGGAGGGGAAGCACATTTACTCATGTCAGAAAATGAGATTGTGACCCAAATGCTCAGCAAACATTCAAAGCAAACAGGTTTAATAAAAAAAACACAGGAAATTAAATGCAATTAAAAGACAGATAATAATCAGATGGCATGCTTTATGAGTTGTAACAGGTTTCGGTTATCTTAATATTAACTTTATCTGGGCAGATTCATTCGGGAAACTGAAGATGAACGCAAGAATGACTGTGAGTGTACGTTGGTGTGTACGGCTTGCCTGGAGCGCCGAGGGGCACGACACAGGCATCTTGTCTCGCCCTTGTCTGTTCATGTTGTGCCAATGGCTGTGTAGCTCGATCTCTGTTGTGTGTTACTGATGACTGGGTGCTTTGAGCTATGCGAGTCCTGGGTGAGAGACCATTCTCTGGGATCCCACGCATGTGTCTCTCTGTGCTCCTGTTTAAAAGAGAGAGATGATGGTCCTGGCTGTGAATCTCAGAGTCCACGAGACATGATTGTCTGGCCTTATAGAGCCAGCGCTCTTGCCCTCCGGCGCAGGGCTTGTGCTTGCGTTGTCCATGTCCCGGTGATGCGAGATAGTGCTTTTGAACCACCATGGTGGTAAAACCCTGCGTTCAGGGCATCGTGGTAACACACGTGGAACAGCCGCTTGTAGAGTGTGATTTATGATAGAAAGTACAGTGGAGGTGATTTATGAGAAAACAGATGGAGATCAGTGAAGGAACAGATATGAGGATAAAGGGTAACAGGGAACCGAACAGGACATACAATTCTGTTCGATGCAAATTGGGGTTTACAAATACTTATGCTGATACTCATTAGGATATGACTACTTAATAATTAACCTCTCATTAACCCCCTAAGTCATTTCCATTTACATAATGTGTATATATATATATATATATATATATATATATATATATATATATATATATATACATACTCATACTGTATATATACATATCGCATCACGTGCCTTCTGCTTGAATGGTTTGCATTGTGTGGAACAATCGTCTGGTGGCAAATGGACGGTTTCTCTGTGCAGATTATGCGTTTTACCATGTGAGACATAATCCTGGCGATGCTCACCATAATTGTCAGGAGGTGTGTCTGATATACATATATATATATATAATTATATATATAATAATATATATAATATATATTATTAATATATATAATATATATATAATATATATAAATATATATAATATATATATATATATATATATATATATATATTGTTACGGCTGTGAAATTCGCATACACCATAAAGGGTCCTTAGATCAGTTATGATGATAAGTATGTGTGTAGTTAGATTTCCCCACCATTGTTTAGAGGGAATTCCGTGTTCACTGGGCTGCGATCCTTTGAGATAGCCTTTTTCTTTTCTCTGTCATTATTTTGGACCAATCATACCCAACAACCAAATCGCCACCAACACATCATTCCCAAACAACTACAACTCTAACACCACCACCTTCACCTCTTTACCTCCACACTCCATCCCGCAAACATCGCTTCACCGCCATTCTCAAACGACGCCCACCAACAACCAAACTCCCCCACCTCCGCCTTTCTACCACAGTCGTGCATGGGATGTGAATGCGTTCCTTTCGCCTCAAAAAGTGGATCAGGAATGCTTCATGCCCCCTTTTCATCCGCCAATGGCTGAGCATCGGGTGTGTGGCCCCGCCTCCGAACCCGCTGTGATCCAGAATTTGCATAGACACCCCTCCCCCAGGCTATATAAGTGCGAGCACGGCGCAGCTCGCGAAAAGAGCAGTCAAGTGGAGCGGCGGAGTGTCGCAGAAAAAGTCAAGTCCGGAGGTCTGCAGAGCGCGGAAAAGTGGGAGCAGTGGAGTGGCAGCAGCAGTGTCGGCGGGGGCAGTCAAGTCTGCAGTGTCGGCGGGGCAGTCGAGTTGGGAGACGGAGCTCGAAGCCGACGGGAAAGGCAGACGGGGAGCGCCGGAGAGAGCTCGCCGACCACGCCAGGGGCACGAAGCCAGGCGCAGCTACGCCGACATGCGGCTTCCCGCCATCGCGCCACGAGGGTGCGGGTAAGACCCTTCAGTCTCGTGACCTGGCCGCTCCTCCAGGTTCCACGCGCATTAGGCCCATGGGCCCAGTCTGACTCCCTTGTCTATGAGGGGGTCTTTTCTTGTGTTTTCTTTGAATGCGTGTTGTGGCGCCGTGTCTTGTAAAGTAGAAACTGTTTAAGTGCATGTAAATAAACATTGCTTTATTCGGTTGCAACTCTTGCTTGTAAATTGCATTCTACTGTATGGCTGTGAATACGTGCTTGCCTTGTCTGAGTGCGTAATAAATGTGCTTGTCGAACTGTTCCCCGTTTCGTTGCGTCCTTTCCTTTGTTTGAAAGTTCCATCTTGCATCACGGAAGGAATTGGTAGAGGGGTGTAAGCACCCGGTAAATAATCACGTCCGTCGGGGCCGGCGATAACACCGCTCGGTTATCCCTGAAGCACGGAACGGACCGTTAAGCGGTTCGTGTCCTAGGCCGGCCAGCGGCGAGGTACGATCGCCCGGTTAACTACCCGCGCAGGTACTTAGGTAGGTCGAGTTTGGCGAACAACCTATCCTGCGTGGGTGGCCGATTGGCATGATTGTGTTGTGGTCGAAGAGACCACCCGTGACTAGCTCCTGGCAGTAGTTCCAAGGAGGGTCACGACTGAATTGTCGGTTCCGGTGGGCGACGCGGTCGCGATTCGAGTTACGTGGCCGATCGCATGCGGGCGGACCGAAATTCGTAACAATATATATATCAAGGGAGTCAGACTGGGCCCATGGGCCTAATGCGCGTGGAACCTGGAGGAGCGGCCAGGTCCACGAGACTGAAGGGTCTTACCCGCACCCTCGTGGCGCGATGGCGGGCAAGCCGCGATGTCGGCGTAGCTGCGCCTGGCTTCGTGCCCCTGGCGTGGTCGGCGAGCTCTCTCCGGCGCTCCCCGTCTGCCTTATCTGCTTTCCCGTCGCTTCGAGCTCCGTCTCCCAACTCGACCTGCCCCGCCGCACACTGCCAGAACTTGATGCCCCGCCGGACACTGCTGCTGCCACTCCACTGCTCCCACTTTTCCGCGCTCTGCAGACCCTCCGGACTTGACTTTTTCTGCGACACTCCGCCGCTCCCACTTGACTGCTCTTTTCGCGAGCTGCGCCGTGCTCGCACTTATATAGCCTGGGGGAGGGTGTCTATGCAAATTCTGGATCACAGCGGGTTCGGAGGCGGGGCCACACCACCCGATGCTCAGCCATTGGGCGGATGAAAAGGGGGCATGAAGCATTCCTGATCCACTTTTTGAGGCGAAAGGGAACGCATTCACATCCCATGGCACGACGTTGGTAGAAAGGCGGAGGTGGTGGGAGTTTGGTTGTTGGTGGGCGTCGTTTGAGAATAGGCGGTGAAGCGATGTTTGCGGGTGGAGTTGTGGAGGTAAAGAGGTGAAGGTGGTGGTGTTAGAGTTGTAGTTGTTTGGAATGATGTTGGTGGTGGCGATTTGGTTGTTGGGGTATGATTTGGTCCAAAATAATGACAGAGAAAGAAAAAAGGCTATCTCAAAGGATCGCAGCCCAGTGAACACGGAAATTCCCTCTAAACAATGGTGGGGAAATCTAACTACACACATACTTATCATCATAACTGATCTAAGGACCCTTTATGGTGTATGCGAATTTCCACAGCCGTAACAATATTATTATATATATATTATATATAATATATTATATATATATTATATATATTATATATATATTATATATATTAATATATATATTATTATATTATATTAATATATTATATATATATATATATATATATCAGACACACCTCCTGACAATTATGGTGAGCATCGCCACGGATTATGTCTCACATGGTAAAACCGCATTAATCTGCACAGAGAAACCGTCCATTGCCACCCAGACGATTTTCCCACAAATGCAAACCATTCAAGCAGAAGGCACGTGATGCGATATGTATTAACAGTATGAGTATGTATATATTATATATAATATATAAATATAATATATATATATATATATATATATACACATTATGTAAATGAAATGACTTAGGGGGTTTAATGAGAGGTTAATTATTAAGTAGTCATATCCTAATGAATTATCAGCATAAGTATTTGTAAACCCCAATTGCATCGAACAGAATTGTATGTCCTGTTCGGTTCCCTGTTACCCTTTATCCTCATATCTGTTCCTTCACTGATCTCCCATCTGTTTCTCATAATGACCTCCACTGTACTTTCTATCATAAATCACACTCTACAAGCGGCTGTTCCACGTGTGTTACCACGATGCCCTGAACGCAGGGTTTTACCACCATGGTGGTTCAAAAGCCACTATCTCGCATCACCGGGACATGGACAACGCAAGCACAAGCCCTGCGCCGGAGGGCAAGAGCGCTGGCTCTATAAGGCCAGACAATCATGTCTCGTGGACTCTGAGATTCACAGCCAGGACCATCATCTCTCTCTTTTAACCAGGAGCACAGAGAGACACACTGCGTGGGATCCCCAGACGAATGGTCTCTCACCCAGGACTCGCATAGCTCAAAGCACCCAGTCATCAGTAACACACAACAGAGATCGAGCTACACAGCCATTGGCCACAACATGAAACAGACAAGGGCGAGACAAGATGCCTGTGTCGTGCCCCTCGGCGCTCCAGGCAAGCCGTACACACCAACGTACACTCACAGTCATTCTTGCGTTTCATCTCAGTTTCCCGAATGAATCTGCCCAGATTAAGTTAATATTAGAAATAACCGAAAACCTGTTACAACTCATAAAGCATGCCATCTGATTATTATCTGTCTTTTAATTGCATTTAATTTCCTGTGTTTTTTTTTTATTAAACCTGTTTGCTTTGAATGTTTGCTGAGCATTTGGTCACAATCTCATTTTCTGACATGAGTAAATGTGCCTCCCCCTCCCTCCGTTAAGTTAACCGTAAATAAAACAGCCGTGTGGTTAAATTAGTATACGACTGCATTGTGGTGGACTATTTCCACATGCACAGTTCACCTCTGCTTGTCGTCTTGAGAGATAACATTTCTCCAACATTCTTGTGTCGCCCACTAGGAAGATCGAGTCCATGACAATATATATTTCTCTTATTTTCATGCATAAACACGCGCTGACAGTATAAATTCAAATGCCCCTGATTGCAAACAAACTTTATTTAACAATCTTATGATATGAGCACAATCAAATGGACGACACATATTAGGATCTGGAAGCATCTTATTTTGAAATAATATAGTACTTGAACCTGGAAGGGTATCGAATCATGATATTCTGCATGACAATAATATGTGATTCCGATTTTGCCAAATGTGGAGTTGATTTGTTGCAGCTCTGCGTATTACTTGGCAGAGTTTGGCTGTTCTGCAGCTCCCGTCCTGTGTTCCTTACATGTTCAATGCCATTCATGTCAGGACTCTGTGGTGCACAGGTAAAGTAGTTACAACCCATTCTGTATTTTCCAGGCCAGAGGTGGTTCAGGATGTATGGTATGTGGCACCATCTTCCTGCAGTTCGTGTTCCGTGCTGCAAGATACCTTACTAAAGAAGAAACACTCTCACCACAATATATACAACAGTCAATTGACGTTTGATATTATAATTTTTCCTGCATTTAAGCATAGCTGGAATTTTGTTTCAAAATGGAAGTAAAGGACGTAAATTTACTTACTTACTAGAAATAAACACCATTTTGTCAAATGGTCCAAAACTAAGGTTATCTCGACTGCACACCCAACCTACATTGGGGGCGGTTGAAGGAACATGCAATCTCTAAAGGAAAGGATGGCAATTTTAAAATCTTTGATTTTCAGCAACCAATTGGAAACTCTTTGGTGTATTTTTTCTTGTAAGACGAACCTTATCCGTAGTCCCCCCCCCCCTCATCCTCCTTCCTCTTCCTCCATCCCCAAACCCCATCGTTCACATCTCCATGAATGGGTGCATACAGGAGCATTGCATAAGCCATGAATCATTTTGAGTTTTTCTTTTTCCAATCTCTCACTGCGTATCCCCCCTGCTAATGCCTGGTGGGTCAGACACGCTACCCATTTAAATTGGTCTTGCAGCTTTACTGGCAAATGCTTAAGACTTAACTGCAATAATTACAGTATAATTATCCATGGTCTTCCTGCAGGTAAGCCATTAAATTATAACCATTTGTTCACATCTGACGTACATTTGAGAAAAACCATTCTTGATAGAAATACAGGAATTGTGAAAATGTTCAGTAAATGCACATAACGTTTCGTTTTGTGCAAAAAGGATTTTTTTTTTTAAAAAAAACATAATTATTGACGACCCAAAATGCTTCTGAGAAATGCTCTTCAGCAAGTACATTTGGCAACCCAGTAATCTCAAAGCAGCATGGTGATGCACCATCATTTTACGATATTCAATCAATAAATCAAATTAGCATCATAATATACGGGCGTAAGCCAGGAACTTCTAACACACTTTTCTTGAACATATTCTGTTCATACTTCCGAAATCTTCACATTATGTGTTCCATGTATTTACGCAGGTGATAGCGGATTCAAAAATATCGAATATAGAATAGATTTTCAAAGAGGGAACGATGACGTCACAATCAGCAGCATTCGGCGGAAAACCGATGGCCGGGTCCCAGTCTGGGACTCCTGCCACTCCCTGCCACTGGGACTCCCAGACGACGTGCTTTACTCAACTTAAGTCCATGAATTCAGGACGTTTGTTCAACTTAACATTTACGACTTTTATCCTGCCATGTTGTTAATCTGTTGATCGGAAGTAATATAGAACGATGAATATGTCAAATAGTTCGTGTTACTCATCCGGCACTATGTGTCAGGCAACAATCTAAAGCGACCAGTCTCAAACGCTACCATGGCACCCAGACACACCACCAATATGAACTGAGCTGTTGAATGCGGCGCAAAACATCCAAAGAAAATACCGCAACCGAATATTGTGATCCGTTCTTGTCCCCCATACCAGTCGTAGACGGGTATGTACTAGTACTCTTCATAACAGCATCGATGCTGCTGCTGGAAGCGGTTCCTTGGAAATGATTTCTGATCAAGGTTGGTCTACCGTTGCCTTACCAGCAGTAAGTGAGTGCAGAAATCTGTCATTTGTTCAGGCTGCAAGTGGTAATTCACCTACCGCAACAAGTCCACCAGCAACAAGTGCTGGCAGGTGCGTCCTCTAACTTAACGTCCTTCCTTTCGTTTAAAAGCAAACCACCAGGGTTCCAGCTCATATCTGGGTCGACAGCTGTGAACTTTTATCACTTTTCAATATATGTATGATAGAAACAAACTGCTAACACAAGCAATGGAGCATAATTCATCAAGTTTTGTTCATGTAAATTTTGTTATTGATGGTGTTGTTTATCGCTGTTGTTAAATCCACAATTCCCATGGGATTCTTGACAGTTGACATTTTCTGATGAGGCCACTTCTACATCAGTGGTAAAGTCAACCACCACAATTACCGCATTTTACAATTACCACAATACACAACTCCATACGCAAGAAAACCTCAGGGAAGTCAAGCAACGTAAACAGGCTTCCCAAAAATCACTGTCTGGTGTTTTTTTTTCTTCTCTCTCTCTCTCTCCCCAGGGAGTCATGCATCATTGGCACTTCCTTTTTGGAAGAAAACAACAGTCAGTGGTGAACGTCACTTTGCAATGTTGTGGAATTTCTATGTCCCCTAACTACGATGATTCAATATTTCCCGCATCACCTTGTACCAGCAAGATTAGGCTCCCTGCCACTATGATTCGATTGTGTGACAGTTCACAAAATGATGCTTGCTACACAAGTGGATCGGTAGACGTGGACCAATTATTTGGCCACCTCGTTCGCCTGACCTGTCCCCATTGGACATCACCTTATGGGGCTACATGTAGAACTATTTGTTTTACTCATCAAAAGCACATTCTTTGGATGACCGTAGTGCTGTGATCACAAATGCAATTCATGAAATTGCTCAGCAGCAAAGGATTCTCCAGGAAACCAGTAAGGAGTATTTGTTAGAACACCATAAGCAGGCAGGTGGTCAGTAGACATGAGGATTAGAGGGTATTTTTTGTGTGTTTTTTATATACACTGTTGAGGCTCTTATGAGAGCTAACACACAGAAACGCATAACAAGGGGAGCAGGGACAGAGGGGAGGAGAGGAAGGAAAAAACAGTGTGGAACAGAGACATGAGGAGATCTGTGGAAGGGAGAGGGATAGGCGGGGTACACATGATAAACAAGATGGACACTACAGGGACTTTCAGGTCCTTACACGATGGGGACTTACAGGAAGGAAAGCAGGGAATTTGAAGGAGGTGGGTTTACGGGTGGATTAGCGGGGTAGTTAAAGATTCAAGTTTTGGATAGGGCAAGATAAGAGATGGTGGGTGAACAGCTGTTTTGAAGACCTGGAGGGAAGTGTGGGATTGAAGAGAGTGAGGAGCTGTTCCAAAGGCCGGAAAAAAGAGGAATGAAAGAGTGAAGGTGAGTAGTGATTTCTTGATATTGGTAGTTTTACCAGAAGGGGGTTGCTGGTGGACCTTGAGTGCCCTGTGGAAATCTGGGGGGGGGGGGGGGAAATATCGCAGAATAGCACGGGGGGGCGAGGCTGGAGAGGAGATGGTAGAAGATAGAACCCCCCACAACTTTGCTGCCTGCAGTGAGAGAGTGAGAGACCCAAAGACTCAGCTTCATGCGGAGATACCAATGATCCTAAATGCCTTGGTTTTCACAGCATGAAGCCGAGAAAGGTGAGGAGGTGGGAGCAACCAGCCCAGAGGGGGAGAGCAGTACTCCATCAGGCTGTGGACAAAAGGTTTGTTGTGGTCAGGAGCTCAGGTGTGCCAAGGAAGGACCTTTGCATGACGGAGGATGCCCAGTTTGGCGACTGGCTTGGAGGCCAGCTTGGAAATGTGCTTTCCCAGGAAAGATCATGGCAGATAGTGAGACCCAGAAGCTTGAATGAAAAGACTGTCTTCCAGCAGATGTTAAGAAGTATATGGAGGGGATGGGGGGGGGGGTTGCCTGACGGTCCTTTCGGAAAGACGTACTGAGTGTGAGATTGTCAGGGTTGAAAGAGATGTCCCACGTGTTGGACAAGATGTGATTTTATCCAGATCTGCAGAGAGTGAAGAAACTGCTGCTTGCCGATCTGAGGGATGACTGATGGTACAGGAGAGTGTGGAGTCATCATCAAAGAGAAAGAGAGATTTTCCAGAGTCAGAGAAATCATTGATGAAAACCAGAAAAAGAACAGGGCCCAGAACACTGCCCTTGAGGAACTCCAGCTTAGACAGGAAGGGGCGATGAAGAGAACTCCATTGAGGGCCACACGTTGACTGTGACAGGAGAGGAATCTGCGAGCCATGAGTGGAGATGCCCTTGGATACCAGAGGAAGAGAGATTGGTGAGCAGTGCGGGATGCAAGACCATATTGAAGCTCGTGATATGTTCTAGCGAGGGAGATGGCTCTGATCTCATGTTTGGCATTTAGGACCTCCATCCATTGTTGGGAGAGCAGAAGCAGCATATCAAGGGTTGAGTGACCTGGTCTAAATCCAAATTGATGGTTGGAAATCAAGCCATTGGCGAAGAGGAAGGATTTAATGTCTGAAGCGATGATGGATTCCATAACATTCTGATGATTGGGAGAAGGCGTATTGGTTTGTAGTTGCAGGGATCTACTTTTGCACCTTTTTATGCAGGGCAGCAATGTTTGCTGATTTCAAGCACCCATGTGGA
>CM068952.1:38848675-38863346 GCA_035128595.1 Eptatretus atami
CAATGAGTCACAGAAGTCTTTTGCTGAAGTGCCGTGGCAGGTGAGAGTGGTACCCACATCCAGCCAACTGGCATGATGACGGTTGAAGTCACCACATATGAGGAAGAGAGAGTTGGGATGAGAGGTTGGAAGTTGGTCCATGTTTTCAGAGAGCGAGATGTAAATGGAGTCATCACTGTTTGGTGGACGGTACAACAAACACTAATAAACATGAGGTGGGAGCAGAGGAAGCCATAGCCAAAGGTATCTCCAGGGGCGTGGGGAGAGAGGTCAGTGCATGGTGAGTGAGGAATGGAGTCTTTGATGAAGAGAGCAACTCGGCCACCAGGACGAGCTCAGGTCTGTCATACGGAGGAGGGAGTAACCAGGGAGAGATACTTGGGAGTCAGAGATGTCTTGAAGGAGGAAAGTTTCTGTAAGCAGATTATGTCTGGTTTGTCAGTGCAACCTGTATGGAAAGATCTGTCAGGTTTGAGCAAAGGCTCCAGATGTTGAGGTCCACACTGTCTAGGAAGAGGGAGGGGAGGAGGTTTTAGGTGCAGAGGAGGGGAGGGGGGGGGTAAGATGAGGGAAGAGGGGGAGGTAAGTAGAGTTATTGAAAGAGTGTGGGAGATTGCAGAAGAGTTTGGGGAGAGGGCCGGATGAGGAGGAGAAAAGGCTCGGTGGTGATGGGTTGAGGCACAGTGGGGAGTAATAAGAAAAGAGCGCAAGGGCATTTGAATATTGGAGGAGGTAGAGTGATGAGGTGGAAGAGAGAGGGAGGGGGAAGGAGGCATCTTTGTGGATATGAGGGGGGGGTACCTTTGGGTGATGAGGTGGGGAACTTTGGAAAGGGGAGTGAGTGGGAAGATTGGAGGGAGAAGGGTGAGGGGGAGATTTGAGTGAGAAAGGTGAGAGGGAAGCTTGGAGGTGGAAGTGTGTGTTGGTTACTTTGAGGGACGGTTGAAAGGGAAGCTTTGAGAGGGAGGGGAGACGATGAGAACAGGCATAGCCAAGGTGCAGGAAGGTGATGGGAGAGGGGAAGGATGAGACTTGGCAGTGGTATGGTGAAGAAGGGAGCAGTCAGGGGGAGGTGCAATATTTGAGGGTTTGGGAAGAGGGGGAGTGTGAGAGGGAAGAAAGAGCATGTTTGAAATGTTGAGTGTACTAATTGAGAGTGAGATATCTGTTCGGTGAGAATGGAGACCACAGATGTTAGAACACCACACAGTTTGGGACATCAGAGGAGGAGCTGATACTGAAGCATAAGACAGTGAAGAGATGCCAAGAGTGGCGGTAGGATGGGGGCCAAGATGGGAGGGGTAAGGAGAGGGCATAACAGGTGAGGGGTTCGGAGGAGGTAGATTTAAGGATGTCGGGTGAATTGGCACTGAAGTTGGTGAAAAAATAGGATTATTGATGGAACACGAACATGCGTTGCAAACTGGGATTTAAAATTGTTTTTTTAATCAGAGATGCTATTAAGGACATTACGTGAGGGATGCAACAAAGGAGAATTAAGAGAATGGAGAAAAGAAACATTGTAACAGTGGGACTTTCTAAACACGGGATGAAGGAAAGGTCGAATTGGAAACAGCCTTTTGAAGAAGAAATAGAGTAGTGAATTATGATACAATACCGAGAACCACACGTGTGAAAGAGGAAGTTGTAATATTTTAAGAAACCGTTTTTTTTGTTTCTAATTTTTTTTTTTTTTTTGATAAAGATTACGTAAGATTAGGAAAAGGAAAATGTTGAAGAAAATTCGTGTAGGTGTTGATGAATTTGGATCGACAAACTTCGGTGGATTTCGAGACTTAATTTTAAATTGACGTTGAGATTTATTTTTCTCAAATTGGCAGACATCAGAGTAGAACTTTTCTTCTTCCTTCTTCCATCCCGACAGAGTTTGAACCGAGAGGGAATGAGTGAGGTCAATGAGGTAAATGAGGTGCGTGGCTGAATTTGCTTAGTCGATGAGTATTGAATGAATGGTTCGAGGAGGGTGTGTGTGAAGAGGAGGAATATCCACGCCCCTCTGGCCCTGTGGAGATGAATCCCTACTTTTATTAGTGACAAGGGGATTCTGATATTTTGGAATGGGATGTCGTTCCTACGTTGGTCCTGGTGGTAGTACGGCTTTTAAATTGCAAAGTTGCAAGACTTCAGTGGTAGGCTGGGAGCTTGGCACGTTGTGAGTTGGTGTTGGGGTAGAAGAGCACCCTTAGCACTCGAAGCACGCTGGCCTGGAGCAGGGCGAGGTGGAAGTGGAAGGGAAGCTTGGAGGTGGAAGTTATGAGGGGCGAGCTATAATTGTGGGCCCTGGTACCCAGGAAATGACCCCGAGGCGCCACAAGCCAGGGAGTGCATGAGGGGAAAGCCAGAAAGGGTTTCCCCAGAATTCAGACAGGAACGAGTGAGCTCAGAGGTGGCCCCCAGCAGCTCAGGATAGCTGCGCCAGAGAAGCAGGGAGAGAGCCTGCAGAGGGAGCCACACTGCCCACCCGTTATTGTGAAAAGGCACAGAATGAAAATTTGAGGGCGAGGCCCAAACTGTTAGAACACCAAAATGAAGAGAGGTGGGGAAATTGGTTCCATAACACCATTTTCGAGGGGAGTTTATGATAAATGAGAAATATTTTGATGATATTAGGTTAGAGTAGGGATTCTCTCTCTTCATAACATTTGGATGTTTGTGGATGCTGGGGTGACGGAGCAGAGTAATTGGCTTTTGCATTGACCCTTTGAGTCCCAAATTGTTCGTGTATGGGTAGGCATGCCCCCCCTCCCCCACTTGGGGCCACTCCACATCATTGTTGTTTATCAATGTATGTGTCTTGGATATTCCTCCTGCCACCACTGACAGACACCATCAGCCGGCTCGTAACATCTGTTGCAGGCTCAAGACATCTGACGACTCATAACCCTGAAGTCTGCTGGCTACTGACCTAACCGTTCTTTGCCAACAGCCTGCAAGCCTTGACAGTCATACCATCACTTGCCAGCCTTGACCATTTTTGCCCAGCCATACCATCTGCTGTGCCATTGCTGCCATGAGCCATGCCACTTGGCTGCCTACTGGTCACCTACTGTGTCACTCTGTTGCACCATAAATGCCAGAAGTCTCAACACAGCTGATTATATATATATATATATATTGTTGTGAATTTTGCGCCCCGCCGGCGTGCTGAACAACCGCGTTGTAACAATAGCGGCCCGCTTGGCCCACGAACGTGCAATTCAGTCGTGACCCTCTCGGAACAACGCCGGGAGCTAGTCACGGGTGGTTAGGGTCACGGGTGGTTAGGGTCACGGGTGGGGGTTCTTTTTGTTTTCTATCCCATTGTTCCTCTCGTTCTTCATTCTGTAATCTCGTTATTTACTTAAATTGACCTGATTTCTCCTTTTCCTGCTTCAGTTGTTCTTCCCTCATTACTCTTTCTTGCATCTCATTCTGCAATCTCCTTATTTCTTTCAACTGACTGATTTCTTTCTCCTGTCTCATTCCTGTTCTTTGTATTTCCTATTCCACTGTCTTCCTTGTTCCTCATTCTGCAATCTCGTTATTTCCTTCAATTGGCTGACTTCCTTCTCCTGTCTCAATCTTTGTTGTTTCAGTACTCTTTCTTGTTCCTCATTCTGCAATCTCGTGGTTTCCTTCCATTGGCCGATTTCCTTCTTCTGTCTCATTCGTTCTTCCATCATTACTCTTTTCTGCATCTCATTCTTTAATCTGGCCTTCGCTTCCAGCTGTTCGATCTGTACAGTGTGGTTCCTTAACGTTTCATTCTCTGCTGTCGTTCTTTCCTCTCTCAACATCTCCAGCTCGTTTTGTAATTCCGTCTCTTTGTCCTGGTGTTTCCGTAACTCAGAAGCTTTCTTTTCCAATTCCTTTCTCATCTCCGCACACTCCGACCTGCTTTGGCTTCTAATTGTTCGATCTGCTCAGTGTGGTCCCTCAATATCTCATTCTCTGTCTCCGTTCTTTCCTCTCTCACACATCTCCAGCTCGTTTTGTAATTCCGTCTCTTTGTTCTGGTGTTTCCGTAACTCAGAAATTTTTTCCCATTTTTCCTTTCTGGCCTCATCACCTCTTCTGCTTCTTCCTTCACAATTCGTTCATTTCATCATACTCCAACCTTGCCTCTTCTTTCAATTGTTTCTGATATTCCTGTTCTCTTTTTACCTTCTCCTCCAGTTGCTTTACTTCCAAATTGTGTTTCCGTTTTTGCTCCTCTATTCTTTTCTTCAGTTCGCTCTCCGCTTGTTCCCACTTATGGATACCCAACTCTATTTTCCCAACTTTTCCCTCTAGTTCTGTGAACTGTTTTGACTTCTCCAATAGTTCTTTCTTTAATTGTTTTACTTCCAGATCGTGTTCTCGTTTTTTCTTTTCGAGCTTGGTTGTCCATTCTTCCTCCCATTGTTTCCGAAGCCCGCCAATGTCCGCCTGCCTCGCCTGCCATGCTCACGTGGTTTGAAACGGTTGTTGGGAGCGCTCGCCTCGTGTCGTGCCATTCGCCGCGCTATAAATAGCCGCTCGCTCCGTGCTGCGCTGAGGTGCGATCGTGCCGCCATTATGCGACTCAGTTTGCCGGTAAAGTCCTTGCTCAGAATATGGGGTTGAGCTTCCCCACGGATTAACATTACAAGAAGTACCATCCCGGGCCATGGATTTCTATATTATTACACATATTTATCACCCCGGCACCCGCTCGCTTTGAAATGCCATCTTATTTCATGTAAGCGGATTAAATTTAAATTGCTCATAATTTGGAGGGAATCGGGGGTCGCTCCACTCACCCCTGAACCGATTCCCGTGAATTTAGCTTGGAGGCGGGGTGGATTCGAATCTCACTCCCGGACACCAATGTTGTGAATTCGCGCCCCGCTGGCGTGCGAACGGCCGCGTGTAACTAATAGCGGCCGCTTCGCCCACCGAACGTGCAATTCAGTCGTGACCCTCCGGAACAACGCCGGGAGCTAGTCACGGGTGTGGGTTTAACCTCACAACTCAGTCCGCATTCTACCCGCGCGAAATAGGGTCCGATCGCCGAATGGTCGATTTACCTAAGTACCCGCGCGGGTAGCGTACCGAGGAGTTGTACCACGCCACAGGTCGACTCCGGACATGAACCGCTTAAGTGGCTCGTTCCGTGCTACAGGGATAACCGAGCGGAGTTATCGTCGACCTTGACGGTTCAGATTATTTACCGGGCGTTTTAAACCCAGTACCGATCCCTTACGTGATGCAAGATGGAGATTCAATAAAGGAAAAGACGAAGCAAAACGGGGAACAATCGGACAAGCACATTTAATACGGGAGCACGGAAGGCACGTATATTACAGTCACAGGGATACAATAAAAGCAATAAACGTATTTACAATCACCGTAAGAAACACAAGCAAAGAACCAACGCAGATCTACAACCGAATAAGGCAATTCACACGGCAACACTTAAAACAGTTCTACTTCTCAAGACTGGCGCCACCCACAGACATTTACACAAAACCCAAAAGAAAAGGAAGTCGCGACTTCCCTGAGCGCGTCGTCCAGCCCTTGGCGACCGCAACTCCGAGTCCCTCCGGCGTGGTCCACTGGGCTCGTGCCTCGCGCCTGCATGTGTCATCCGCCCGACAGCTCGGACGGGGTTTTGGGGGATGGGCCGGGTTCTCGCCGCTATCTCGGTGCGGACGGGGGGGGGGGGGAAATGGCAGGCGCTCCGTCCACTAGCGGGGTCTGGTGACTGCACCGACTCCGATCGACCCTCCGACCAGGAACAATCACCAGGGACCAGGTTCGACGACCCGTGGCAATTCGACGACTGCGCCAATTCGACGACCTTCACCCGACCACAGACCAGACCCGAACGAACGAATAGAACCTCAACCTCTTCCTCCGAACAAACGAACCATAAGCAGGGACTCTCCAACAACTCTCGACAATTCTCATTCAGGGACAACCGACCGACGACTCTCCACGCCCACCTTTTGTAGGGTCGGGCTCCGCCCTTCGCTCCGCCCCGCCACGTTCTTGGCTCCTCTTCCTTCGAGACGCTTCCAGAAAATGCCTCGAAGGGGGGCGTTCCTCCCCCCCGGCCGCGTCACACCAGCGCATCCGCCAATCGGGAGAGGACGTGCCACCCCCTCCCCCTTTCTCACTCAGTATGACGAGGGAAGGAAGATTCGGGCGGGAGATATTTGCGCGGGCGTTTTGGGCGGGAGATCTTGGCGGGAGATATTTAAGCGGGAGTTTTGGGTGGGAGATGCCCCTTCGCACCCTTGTTGCTGCTGCCACTCTGCTCCTTTCATCCGTCCCGCGGAGATCGTGACCGCACGGTGCTCGTTGAATGGCGAGTGGCGAAGATGGTGGTAGCGTAGTTGTGGAAGGTGGCGTCGTGGTGTGAATGGCATGATTGTTGGCGTCGTGTAGTGAATGGCGTGATCGTTGAGATGTTGGTTGTGGCGATGTTCGTTGTTGTTCTTGCACCAAAATAATGACAGCAAAAGAAAAACGACTCTCTCAAAGAGTCGCAGCCCGAATGAATCACACATATTCCCTCTAAACAACGGGTTTGGGTTAACTATACATGAACTTATCGATATATCTCACCTGAGGACCCTTTATGGTGTATTGCGAATTTCGACAGCCGTAACAATATACAATATACAATATCAATATACAATATACATATACAATATACAATATACAATATACAATATATAATATATAATATATAATATATATTATATATTATACATATCAGATGCACCTCCTGTCTGTTATGGTGAGCATCGCCACGGATTATGTCTCACATGGTAAAACCGCATAATCCGCAAAGAACAACCGTCCATCTGCCACTCAGACGATTATTCCCGCTCATACAAACCATTCAACCAGAAGGCACGTAATGTGATCGGCAGGAAAATCAAAACATGTGGAGTGTGACTGACGTACCCAGGGAGTGGGTCTGTGACATACCCAGTCTGATGTTTAAACGATGAATGTGGACATCATTGGTTAGATATTTATTGAAACGCCGTCCTGATCTGGGCAAATAAGCCCGAAATCTGGAGAGGCAGCTCTGTTTGATGTTTAACTGATGTTGATCATGTAATGTTTGTCTGTTTGACACAGTAACCGGGCCGAGGCCTCTGTGTTGGCGGTGACGCTTTGGTGTAGGACTATGTCCAAAGGAGATCGGGGGAGTGCTCGTCACACTCCACATGTTTCCATTTACCTGCCGATCACATCACGTGCCTTCTGGTTGAATGGTGTGTGGCAGGCATTTCGTGTTGATCAGGATGCATGCAGCAATAGCTGGTGTAGCACTTGCTTCCTTGTAACCACTGCAGTAGTCGGATCTGAGCTCGAACTACCAGCCACAGACATACTGAACACTTCTCATACTATGTCATTATTTTCTACCAACCAATAAACATCGGGCGTGTTTTCAGGTGCCATTCCAACACATTATAAAGAGGAATAACATTTGGAATAACAAAGAATATTGTGGTATAATATTTTATTCAACCTCCAGCATGATTCTTTCTGATTCTGAGGTACCATACTGTACATATTCTGTTAGAGAGCACCAGTTCTGCCAAAGCAGTTTCTTGGAAAGGGTAATACGGGGTGGTTTGCCATACAGCAGTAGTCATGGCAGGAATTTGGAATTTGGCCATTGTACCGACCGACGATAGCTCACCTACTCTTCGCGAAGGACACCATGGGGTCTTTAATGTCCACCATCTAATGCCGACAGATGAGACACCCAGTTTAACATCGTCCATCCGAGGGACGGCACACACATTGATGAGATACCCTACCTGTGAATGACAATTTATAGCTAGGTCTGGATTCCAACCCCTGCTGGACAGTTTAGAGGCCATTCTGCCATCCCTACAGCATGATAGCAATGCCTTGTAGGTTCATCGCTGTCCTCAAACCATACAGTAGCTTACTGCTAATTTCGAATATCCTGAATCATTTAATTGTCCTCGTGCCATGCTTGTCCGTGGTGTGCTTTTTAAATTCGTCCATTTCAACCATCATGAGAACAAATAACAAAGTGTTCGTTCTGTATCTCTGTCTGAATCTGTAGACTGTTAGATAGGTATTGGTTCTTATTCGCATTGGCCCTTTCATTGAGATACAGAACGAACACTTTGTTATTGAGAACTAAGAGTTCCAACTCGGTCCTCAACTCCGTTGGCCGCACACCTGTCGTTGTGCTGATGGGGCAGTGCGGGTCTTGGTAGTAACGTCTGCATACGACTCCAGTGACCCTGCCAACGTCTCAGATGACAGGTTATGGCAGAGATTAAAAAAAAACTTGGGCTAGGGGGTCAGCATGCATTGACAGACCCTTGTGAAAGACACCATGGGACCTTCATTGTGCTTCCACCAGCAAATTCTAGCAGATGTGACACCTGGGAATTAATGATCCTCCAAAGGGGCACACTCATTGATACAATGCACTCCCTGCAAAGCACCAGGGTGACAGTTTGAAGACAGGTTGGGAATCTCATCCTGACTCAACTGCTCAAAAGCGAGTATGCTAACTCTGAGATATTTTGCCAACAAAGTCTATTCCTTATCCGTCCAAAAATGGTTTGTAGGAAAAGTGAAACATCCCGAAAAGTGAATGCCGTTTGAAAACGAAGCAACTGGTTCTTCTTCTCGTTTTGAAGGGGATTGTACAAAGCAGCTCTGAAGACAGCCTGCTGCTTTGGTCCACAGGCTCAGGCCCGCTCTTCCACACTACCAGACAAAGGAAGCAGTCCTCTAACAAACATCTTGCAAGCCCAGGCAGAGTGAGGAGAAACACTGCAATTTGTTGACCACAGAGAGCGTTCCACCCACAGCAATTAGCTGTTCCACTTTGGCTCAAAGAATCTGAAGGTACAACAAAAAATTTTTTTGTTTTACTGCTAACAGCACAGTCAGCAATGGAAGCATTTTGTATGATTTTAATACGGCTATTATGTTACAATCATTTATCTTCCTTTTGATTTGTGTCTCGGTGATAATTACCCTCGCCAAAGGAGAGGGTGTTGCGTTTGGTCCGTTTGTCTGTCTGTTTGTTTGTCCGCACAGAACTTTCTTGTTTTTCTCCGCAACCGCTTGTTGGATTGAGATGAAATTCTCACCATAGGTGTGACTACTCAAATTCGAATGTTGTAATCATAATTATGACGTCAAAGGTCACGTGGTCTGGTAGCCATGTTGGAAAAACGGGGAAAATTGGGACTTGTGTATCTCTGAAACCTCACCAAGGAAAACTTGAAACTTGGCACACTGCAAGTACTCCTCATGGGGAATGAGTGTGATTTTTTAAAATTATGTCATAGGTGCCTTCGTTATGACGTCATAATTGCATATGTAGAATGCTACATCTGATTAGTTTGAAAATTTTTGAGGGTCATCTAGGGATAAAATGGTCCACAGAAAAAATAAAAATTTGATGACATCATCGGTTTTGTAATTCGCCAGCTATATTGTTAAAAAAAAAATCTTCAAAAATCTTCTCTGAAGTGGCTGAACAGATCGAGGCAAAACTTTACACATGTGACCACCTATCTATGAGTAACAAAAGTTTCACACATATGATGTCATAGGTCACATGCTTTGGCAGCCATATTGGATTTACCCTAAAACCCATAAAACAAAATCTTCTTCTCCAGAACGGCTGGACAAATCAAGGGGAAACTTCACCGAAATGTTCCCCAAGCCATGGGTGTACAAGTTTGTAAAGGAATGATTGATAGGAAACATGGTTTGGCAGCAGTATTGGATTGAGGAAAAAATTAAATAATGTTTTCTCTGAAACCGCTTAATCAATCGATGTGAAACTTCACAATTATTATCTAGTATTGATGGGAAATACAAGTTTTAAATTTCAATTTGATCAGATGCATGGTCTGACAGCCAGAATTATTTAATTTTTTTATATGGGTTCTTTTTGCTTTTATTATTTTAAATTATTATTATTTTTTTTTTGAATGAGGCTCACTTGGCTGTGCTTGGATGGGTTTGAGGGTAGAGGAGTAGCAGCTGAAATGTGAATCATACCCAGGCTTCTTCTGATGACTTCATCTTTGCTTTTTGCTTGTTCGGGTTCCTTCTGATTACTCCAATGTAGGACTGTACATATTTGATCTTCCATTTGATCTGAATTTAATTTATTTTAATCCCATTCTAAATTCAACTGAATAATCATAAAAAAACGTCGTGGGTCAGGGTTAGGTGTCCGATCAAAGCAGGGTTGCATCAAAGCGGGACATCTTGGTACCTGGTCATCACTGCCAGGAGTTATAAAGTGGCAGTTCTAATTATGTCTCTTATTAATTACGTAACACACCAGTACAGAAATGCCACCCAAAATACACAACACTAAAGAAGTCCTGGCAAGGGTCTGCAATCTCGACTTGCTCTTTTTCTTATTCCATTTACAATACTTCACTTAACATGATGTTTCTCAACATTGTGATGAAGTTTACAATTAAATCACATTAAAGATCCCACAATATCCTCTTGAAGTAAAAAGTTCGTGTAGGTTAGTTTGCTGCTTGTGATGTCTATTATAACCACGAAGTAACTTGTGATTAAGCTTTTTTTTTACTACTTTTCGAGGTTCAATTTGTAAGCAGGTGGTGAAATGTCACCATCAGGGTGGTTGAATATTTACCGGCACAGTTTGTCCGAGATATTCTTATGAGACCGATAGATCGTTGAAAGTTCATGGAGTGGTAGTGGCCACACCTGGCACATCCTATGTGAAGAGATGTCAGAACTGCGCAAAGCATTCTGGACATTACCAAGACAGCAGCAAACAATGTGTCATGTGCTGGAGGAGAGCATTATGTTATGACGTTTCTGGTGAATGAAAACGTAAGCAATATGAAATTTACAGAAATCAACTGTATAGTTCAGTGATACATGTCTCTCAAGCAGAAGCGTATTTGGTTGGCGCAAAAAAGTAGAACACGGTCACGTGCAACCAAGCATCATGACTCTTGCACAAATTTCCTATTGAATGGTCATTTTGGCAACTGTCGTATTATTAATTTTGTGATATTGCAGCAGAACTGTGCATAAGTATTGGAAGCGTGGAAACCATCATTCCAGAGATGTCACTGTGTGATTTCCTTCCCATCGAATCACTCGACAAGCAATCTGGGTGGCATCAAGTTTCAAAATGAGGAGCATGTGGAAGCAGAGGTCTTGAAAAGGCTGTGTGCCTGTCCTCAATATTTTCATGCAGATAGCATCAAGGCACTGCCACATCGATGGAATATCTGTATGTATATTTAGCAGGGGAATACCTTAAGAAATTGATGAAAACTCCATATACACTTCTTAATCTGCTATAACATAGACCAAGTACTAACCACCCGTACCAACTTTCTTCTTTATTCAATTTGGATTCCCAACATCACAGCAATTTCAACTGCCAGAATGCCAGGTGTCTAGCAGGTGACGACACGAACTACTCACAGCATTGCTGCATCAGCTTTCTGTGAGTCTGTCGGTCTGACTGAATCAGTGGATTTCCTAACTCAGATCTCTAAAAATTTTATATCCTGCTTCTTGGTCCAGTTAATGAGTAATTTTTTCTTATGCCTTTTAGTTTCTTCTTCTGCCTGACCTGGATTATGTGAAAATGGTGCTATTAAAATTTCAATCTCTAGCTGTAGTTCAAGAGCATTGTCATCTCATATGCAGCTATCATATCCATCCTCTTGGCCTACACAGAGTATTGTGGCCGAGTTGCTATTGAAGCAGCGTACTTTCTCAACATGTTAGGCAAACAGGGTCAAGGTTAAGATTAGGCCATTTCACAAGGACATGCTTCATGATACAAGTGCATGTCCATCCTCTGGTAAGCCAGAAAACATCAGGCCAATCCTTAGGGTGACTTTTTCAACCTGTCTCTTTCCTCAAAGACCAAATGGTGCCTTGTTTAGTTTTTCTCTAGTGTATGCTCCCTCACCATCTCCTGTCTTCCTGCAAAAAATCTCACCATTCACATCAAGGCAGAATGTCTTATGTCAGTGTTCACCTCAAAATTTTGAGCAGAGGTTGCATGTGGGAACGGCAGTGGATATTGAAGACATTCATACGCAGGATCTAAGAAACCGACAAATCTTGGTTCTTTCTCGCCATTTTTCCATACTGCAACGTTTTGCGTATCCACTGTTGGACTGAAGCTTACGATTCTGGCAATTTCACTGGCATTTGGCCCATCTTCAAGAACAGGACCATGTTGCGTTTTTGTTGTTCACTCAAATAACATATGAGCATGCTCACATGACTGTAAGCTTAGCTGTTTCAGTGAATTGGTCAATGGATTGACATTATCCAAGCAAGTCTATTTTTTGCATAAGGGAGGAAAGAAGTTGTAATTTGGGCAATCATATTCTTCCTTCACCATCATCGAAGTTCAGGGCACTATTATTCAATTTACCTCTCCATTTAATATCAAAAATCCTGTGTTAGGGTTTCCCTTGAATTTTTCCCAAAAGAGGTTCAGCTATGTTGTGGACTTTTGAAAGTGAGACCCCAGGTGTCGATAATGCAAATAAGTTATTGTAGGCTCTTACATGGGCTTGAAAGTCGGCATCATCATAGAATGGCGCATCAAGTGCTGGAAGAAAGTTGACATGATATTTGCCAGACCCACAACACCGATCTTTCCTCGATCTTTCCTCTCTAAATTATCAAGAGAGATATTTGACTTGTGGTTCCGGGTTTTGAGGCAACAGCTGGTTCTCTCAAGGGGTCTCTGCCGACTTTCTCAAAGTTAACTTTACGGTCGTTATTTGTCGCGTTTTGACTGTTTATTTTGTTACTTACATGTTTCCTGTGTGCTCCTAATTCGGCTTTGTTTCAAAATTTGTGCTATTTTGTGAGTTTTCGTCGATCTTGTTATATCGGGTTTCCTTGACGCCTCCACGTCTTTCCCGTCGAGGTGCACAATATATTTTATTTGTATTTTCTCCCAATTACCATCAGTTCTTATTTTCTCCACTTTTCCCACTGCCCCCCTTCTATGCCTCCCAACGAAACCCTCTGTTTCTTGCCTTAAAAAAAAAGACAAAAAAAACAACACTTTTTCTCTCCATACCTTTTCTACACATATCCGCGAGTACCGACTCTTCTTTGACTATCTGCCATCATACCATCTTCCTTCTATTTGAGCCAACCCACTTTCACCATATACCTTCACAATTTCTTTCTACAACCTTCCATTACCTAATATAATCTTACCTAATCTTCAAAAATACATCAAAACATTTTTTTTCTTTATATTCTTTCTAACTACACACGTCCCGCCACCACGTGTTTCTCTACCCCTTTCTTCCTCCTGATACTTTTCATCAACCCACCAGTTTCCCCCTATGTTTGCTGATCCAAATTCACCGTACACCTCCACGATTTTTCTTCAACCTTTCCTTTATCTAATCTTATGCAATCTTTGCCATAAAAAAAATGTAATAATAATAAAAACAAATAAAAACGCTCTCTTGTTATGTTTCAACTTCCTCTTTCACACGTGTGGTTCTCAGTATTGTATTATAATTCACTATTCTTTTTCTATTTCAACAGACTGTTTTCAATTCGACCCTTCCTTCATCCCGTGTCTGAAACGTCCCACTGTTACGTTTATTTTCTCCATTCTCTTAATTCTCCTTTATTGCATCCCTCACGGAATGCCTTTAATCGCATATCTGACCTAAAAAAAAAATTTTAAATCCCAGTTTGCAATGTGTGTTCATGTTCCATCAATTGTCCTTTTTTTCCAACTTCAGTGCCAATTCACCCCACCTCTTTAAATCCACATCCTCCCAACCCCTCACCTGTTATCCCCTCTCCTTACCCATCCAATCTTGCCCCTCATTCTACCTCCACTCTAAGCACCTCTTCACTGTCTTCTGCTTCAGTATCAGCTCCTGCTCTGTTGTCCCAAATTGTGTGGTGTTCTAACATCTGTGGGTTCCATTCTAACCGAACAGATATCTCATACTCTCAACCAGAACAATCATCATCACCACAAACATGCTCCTCCCTTCCTCTCAGCACACCTTCCCCTCTTCCCAACCTCTCAAATATTGTACCTGCCCCTGCCAACTGCCTTCTTCGCCATGCCACCACCAAGTCTCATCTTTCCCCTCTCCCAATCTCTCCCTTCGCCCTCCTGCTCCTTGGCCATGCCTGCTCTTATCATCTCCCCTCCCTCTCAAAGCATTCTTCACACTCCTTCCCCCTCCAAGCTCCCCTCTCACCTTTCTCAATACCTTCTTCCTCAAATCTCCCCACTCACTCCCCCTTCTCAACGTTGCCCCCCTCACATCCACAAAGCTGCCTCCTTCCCTTGCCCTCTCTCCTCCATCTCATCACTCCACCTCTTCAAATGCCCTCTGCTCCCTCTCTTATTACTCCCCACTGTACCTCAACCCAGCACCACTGAGCCTTTTCTCCTCCTCCTCCAGCCCTGTCCCCCAGCTCCTCTGCAATCCACCACGCGCTTTCAACAACTCTCCTTACCTTCCCTCTTTCTAACACAACAGAGTCAGAAAACAACGTCTTTCTAATTTGAACTCTGAACTCTCAAACCTGTCTCCCTCCTCCAAATCCTGGTAGCATCTTGTTAAGTTTGTTTCTGGTGTATGTTCCCCCTCCATCCCCT
>CM068952.1:38863356-38884581 GCA_035128595.1 Eptatretus atami
AAATGGCCGCACAGCTGACACCGCACATGAAAAAGGCTGAATGCTTAAACTCTGTGTTTGCATCTAAATCTTGTGTCCGAAACCCATCGCTTTCTGTACCCATCTTACCCAGTCGCACACAGCTGTTCCTGGCCTCTGTCCTTTACTCCTGACAAGGTGGGCTTGCTGTCAGACCTTGACTCAGATTTCTGCAACCGGTCAAGACAGCATCAGCCCACATGTCCTGAGAATCTGCTCTTGCTCACCCTCTCTCTGTTTTATTCACCCTCTCACTTGCTCAAGGTCCATATCTGCTTGGAAATCAGCAAACATTGCTGCCCTGCATAAAAAGGTGCAAAAGTAGATCCCTGCAACTACAGACCAATCAGCCTTCTCCAAATCATCAGCAAGGTTATGGAATCTATCATCACTTCAGACATTAAATTCATCCTCTTCTCCAATGGCTTGATTTCCAATCATCAATTTGGATTCAGACCAGGTCACTCTACCATGGATATGCTGCTTCTGCTCTCCCAACAATGGATGGAGGTCCTCAATGCCAGACATGAAATCAGAGCCATCTCTCCAGACATATCGCATGCATTCGATACGGACTGGCACCCTGCCCTGCTCACCAAACTCTCTTCTTATAGTAACCAAGGCCATCTCCACTCATGGCTTGCAGACTTCCTCTCCTGTCGCAGCCAACGTGTGGGCCTAAATGGAGTTCTTTCATCCCCTCTTCCTGTCCAGGCTGGAGTTCCTCAAGGCAGTATTCTGGGCCCAGTTCTTTTTCTGGTTTTCATCAATGATCTCTCTGACTCTGGAAAATCCTCTTTATCTCTTTGCTGATGACTCTGTCATACCATCTGTCATCCCTCAGATTGGCAAGCAGCAGCATCTTTGCTCTATGCAGATCTGGATAAAATCACAAACTGGTCAAACACGTGGAACATGTTTTTCAACCCTGACAAATCTCATACTCTCACTATGTCTCTCTGAAAGGACCATCTGGAAACCCACACCCCCCTCTCCCCCATCTACTTTCTCAACATTCCTCTTGACAAAGTCCTTTCATTCAAGCTTCTGGGTCTCAATGTCTGCCATGATTTTTCCTGGGAGAGTAAGACTTCCTAGCTGGCCTCCAAAGCCAGTCGCCAACTGGGCATCCTCTGTCATGCAAAGTCCTTCCTCGGCCCACCTGAGCTCCTGGCCACATACAAAGCTTCCCGCCGCAGCCTGATGGAGTGCTGCTCTCCACTATGGGCTGGTGCTCCCGCCTCTCACCTTTCTCGGCTTCACGCTGTGGAAATCAAGGCATTTAGGAATCGAGGTATATTTTATTGGTATCTCCCACGGTGAGGCTGTCTTTTGGCTTATCCCTCTCTCAATGCAGGCAGGTCGGTGATCTTTCTGTCTTATACCATCTCCTCTCTGGTCTCCCCCCCCCCCCACACACACACATTTTTTCACAGGTCGCTCAAGGTACGCCAGCAACCCCTTTCTGGTCAACCTACCAAAGTCATGAATCACTCCTCACCTTCACTCTTCCATTCCTCTTTTTTCCTGCCTTTTCAACAAACTCCCACACTCTCGCCAATCCCACACTTCCTTCCAGGTCTTCAAAACAGCTGTTCACCACCACCTCTTATCTTCCCCCATCCAAAACCACGATCTCTTCTACCCCCGTTAATCCACCCCAAACCCACCTCATTCAAATTCCTGCTTTCCTTCCTGAACGTTCCCTGTCGTGTAAAGTTCTGAAAGTCCCTGTGGTGTCCATCTTGTTTACCCCGTGTACCCTGCCCCATCCCTCTCTCTTCCACAGATCTCCTAATGTCTCTGTTCCCCACTGTTTTGTCCTTCCTTCTCCTGCCCCTCTTGTCTCCTGACCTCCTTGTTGTGCGTTCTGTGTGTTAGCTCTCATACGAGCCTCGACAATGTCTACAAAAATAAAACAAAACACTGTAGCTGCATGACAGAAAGGGCATTTATATGCATCTGGTGATAGAAGGGACTCATGTTTTAATTTGATCGGTAAAATGGTTCCCAAATCAACCGGACTCATTGATATACATATGGTGTTGACACTTAGGCTCCGTAAATGAGTAAGCATGCCATACCTTTCTTTTTGTTTATCGCGACGCACCTCAGGGTTTTGCAACTGATAGTTCATCACTGCAGCCCGATTTACCTCCGGGTTGGCAGAATGGTATATTTTCACTGGAGCTCGAAGTACCTCTGGGTTATCAGATTGGTGTTTCAATTATAAATGAACAGGAAATAAAGATTATATGTATATGTAAGAAAAATTTACATGCCAGGCCAGAAATGGAATCCAGGTCCTCTGGAAAACCAGATGGAAAACCATACCAGTGTTCTGGCATCTGAGCTATCTAGGAAACCCACAGGCTGACTATGTAATTCGCTCTTGCTGCTCCTATGGTTGGCAGTGAGTTCCCCGGAAGCATCAGGAGAAAGAGTGGCATCTATATGTGGGAGAATTACATGTAGGTTATCAGAAACTTATTTATTCACCCTGACTCTGTTTACCTCGAGGTTATCAGATTAGTGTTTTGACACCACGACTGTTTACCTCTGGGTTATCAGATTAGTGTTTTTTCACCACGACTGTTTACCTCTGGGTCATCAGATTAGTGTTTGGACACCACGACTGTTTACATCTGGGTTATCAGATTAGTGTTTTTTCACCACGACTGTTTACCTCTGGGTCATCAGATTAGTGTTTGGACACCACGACTGTTTACCTCTGCGTTATCAGATTAGTGTTTTTTCACCATGACTGTTTATCTCTGGGTTATCAGAAATGTATTTCTCTACCTTTGGGAATTCCATTTTTCCCTACTATGTTAGTACTGTACATGTAAATGTTCAATTAATCATTTAATCTTTTTCTTTTTTTTCAGATTTTACTCATTGAAATTTGACGAGCAAAAATCGACTAATGTTAAAAGTCCCAGAAACGGAACCCTTATGTAAGTCGATCGAGGAACGAAACCCTTATGTAAGTCGATCGAGGAACGGAACCCTTATGTAAGTTGAGGAACGGAACCCTTTTGAAGTCGATCGAGGAACAGAACCCTTATGTAAGTCGATCGAGGGACGGACCGTTATGTAAGTCGATTGAGGGATGGAACCCTTTTGTAAGTCGATCGGGAATGGAACCCTTCTGTAAGTCGATCGAGGAATGGAACCCTTATGTAAATCGAGGAACGGAACCCTTCTGTAAGTCGATCGAGGAACAGAACCCTTATGTAAGTCGATCGAGGGACGGAACCGTTATGCAGTCGATTGAGGGATGGAACCCTTTTGTAAGTCGATCGGGAATGAACCCTTATGTAAGTCGAGGAATGGAACACTTAGTAAGTCGAGGAATGGAACCGTTATGTAAGTCGAGGAACGGAACCCTTATGTAAGTCGATCGAGGAATGGAACCCTAATGTAAGTCGAGGAATGGAACCCTTAGTAAGTCGAGGAACGGAACCGTATGTAAGTCGAGGAATGGAACCCTTATGTAAGTCCGAGAACGGAACCCTTATGTAAGTCGAGGGAACGGAACCCTTATGTAAGTCGATCAGAGAATGGAACCCTTATGTAAGTCGAGGATGGAACCCTTATGTAAGTCGATCGAGGAATGGAACCCTTTTGTAAATCGAGGAATGGAACCCTTATGTAAGTCGAGGAACGGAACCGTTATGTAAGTCGAGGAACGGAACCCTTTTGTAAGTCGATCGAGGAATGGAACCCGTTTGTAAATCGAGGAATGGAACCCTTATGTAAGTCGAGGAACGGAACCGTTATGTAAGTCGAGGAATGGAACCTTATGTAAGTCGAGAACGGAACCCTTATGTAAGTCGATCGAGGAACGGAACCCTTATGTAAGTCGAGGAATGGAACCCTTATGTAAGTCGATCGAGGAATGGAACCCTTTGAAGTCGATCGAGGAATGGAACCCTTATGTAAGTCGAGGAATGGAACCTTTATGTAAGTTGATCGAGGAATGGAACCCTTTTGTAAGTCGATCGATGGACGGAACCCTTATATAAGTCGAGGAATGGAACCCTTTTGGAAGTCGATCGAGGAATGGAACCCTTATGTAAGTCGATCGAGGATGGAACCCTTATATAAGTCGAGGAATGGAACCCTTTTGGAAGTCGATCGAGGAATGGAACCTTATGTAAGTCGATCGGAGGACGGAACCCTTATGTAAGTCGATCGAGGAAACGGAAACCCTTATGTAAGTCGATCGAGGGACGGAACCTTATACAAGTCGATCGAGGAATGGAACCCTTATGTAAGTCGATCGAGGGACGGAACCCTTATATAAGTCGATCGAGGACGGAACCTTATGTAGTCGATCGAGGAACGGAACCCTTATGTAAGTCGATCGAGGAACGGAACCTTTATGTAAGTCGATCGAGGATGGCACCTTATGTAAGTCGATCGAGGAACGGAACCCTTATTAAGTCGATCGATCGAGAAATGGCGACGAGAATGGAACCCTTATATAAGTCGAGGAACGGAACCCTTATGTAAGTCGATCGAGGAACGGAACCGTTATGTAAGTCGATCGAGAAACGGCACCCTTATGTAAGTCGAGGAACGGAACCCTATGTAAGTCGATCGAGGAACGGACCCTTATGTAAGTCGATCAAGGAATGAACCCTTATGTAAGTCGAGAACGGACCCTTATGTAAGTCGATCGAAGGAACGGAACCCTTATGTAAGTCGATCAAGGATGGAACCCTTATTAAGTCGAGAATGGAACCCTTATGTAAGTCGATCGAGGAATGGAACCCTTTTGTAAATCGAGGAATGGAACCCTTATAGTAAGTCGAGGAACGGAACCGTTATGTAAGTCGAGGAATGGAACCCTTTTGTAAAGTCGATCGAGGAATGGAACCCGTTTGTAATCGAGAATGGAACCCTATGTAAGTCGAGGAACGGAACCGTTATGTAAGTCGAGGAATGGAACCCTTATGTAAGTCGAGGAACGGAACCCTTATGTAAGTCGATCGAGGAACGGAACCCTTATGTAAGTCGATCGAGGAACGGAACCCTTATGTAAGTCGAGGAATGGAACCCTTATGTAAGTCGATCGAGGATGGAACCTTTTGTAAGTCGATCGAGGAATGGAACCCTTATGTAAGTCGAGGAATGGAACCCTTATGTAAGTCGATCGGTGAACCTTTTGTAAGAGGAATGGAACCTTATTAAGTCGAGGAATGGACCCTTATGTAAGTCGAGGAACGGACCCTTATGTAAGTCGATCGAGAACGGAACCCTTATGTAAGTCGATCGAGGAACGGAACCCTTATGTAAGTCGATCGAGGAACGGAACCCTTATGTAAGTCGAGAATGGAACCTTATGTAAGTCGATCGAGGAATGGAACCCTTTTGTAAGTCGATCGAGGGACGGAACCCTTATATAAGTCGAGGAATGGAACCCTTTTGGAAGTCGATCGAGGAATGGAACCCTTATGTAAGTCGATCGAGGGATGGAACCCTTATATAAGTCGAGGAATGGAACCCTTTTGGAAGTCGATCGAGGAATGGAACCCTTATGTAAGTCGATCGAGGGACGGAACCCCTATGTAAGTCGATCGAGGAACGGAACCCTTATGTAAGTCGATCGAGGAATGGAACCCTTATGTAAGTCGATCGAGGATGGAACCCTTATATAAGTCGAGAATGGAACCCTTTTGGAAGTCGATCGAGGAATGGAACCCTTATGTAAGTCGATCGAGGGACGGAACCCTTATGTAAGTCGATCGAGGAACGGAACCCTTATGTAAGTCGATCGAGGAATGGAACCCTTATGTAAGTCGATCGGAAATGGAACCTTTATGTAAGTTGATCGAGGAACGGAACCCTTATGTAAGTCGATCGAGGACGGAACCTTTATACAAGTCGATCGAGGAATGGAACCCTTATGTAAGTCGATCGAGGACGGAACCCTTATATAAGTCGATCGAGGGACGGAACCCTTATGTAAGTCGATCGAGGAACGGAACCCTTATGTAAGTCGATCGAGAACGGAACCTTTATGTAAGTCGATCGAGGAATGGAACCCTTATGTAAATCGATCGAGGAACGGAACCCTTATGTAAGTCGATCGAGGAACGGAACCCTTATGTAAGTCGATCGAGGAATGGAACCTTATATAAGTTGAGGAACGGAACCCTTATGTAAGTCGATCGAGGAACGGAACCGTTATGTAAGTCGATCGAGGAACGGAACCCTTATGTAAGTCGATCGAGGAACGGAACCCTTATGTAAGTCGATCGAGGATTGGAACCTTATATAAGTCGATCGAGGAACGGAACCCTTATGTAAGTCGATCGAGGAATGGAACCCTTATGTAATCATCGAGGAAAGGAACCCTTATGAAAGTCGATCGAGGAACGGAACCCTTATGTAAGTCGATCGAGGAACGGAACCCTTATGTAAGTCGATCGAGGAACGGAACCCTTATGTAAGTCGATCGAGGAACGGAACCCTTATATAAGTTGATCGAGGAACGGAACCCTTATGTAAGTCGATCGAGGAATGGAACCCTTATATAAGTCGATCGAGGAATGGAACCCTTATATAAGTCGATCGAGAATGAACCCTTATATAAGTCGATCGAGGAATGGAAACCCTTATATAGTCGAGAACGGAACCCTTATGTAAGTCGATCGAGGAACGGAACCCTTATGTAAGTCGATCGAGGAATGGAACCCTTATATAAGTCGAGGAACGGAACCCTTATGTAAGTCGATCGAGGAACGGAACCCTTATGTAAGTCGATCGAGGAACGGAACCCTTATGTAAGTCGATCGAGGAACGGAACCCTTATGTAAGTCGAGGCTCCATCTTGAGCCATGAGGGTTTCATCATGAGCTTTAACGGGAAAACCATAAGCCGTCTGAGTTAAATCGACCACCTTTTGATGGCTCTGGTTGGTTTTCCCGCCAGTCTCCTGCCGCCGGTATTTGCAAACACTTTCAAAAGAAAACATTTAAACCAAGTACAGAGGAAAGGACATGAAATGGGTTGTAAGGAATGGTGGTTTTTGACACAAACGAGATGGTCAGGGAGACGAACGTCTACCTCTACGTCATAGTGACGCCTATCTATCATCACAATGAATTACATTACGTTTGTTCTAAAGCACTCATTGATAAATAACTACACTATACCAAGTGGATTAAACTTATCCACTTAGACTGAGCCCATAAACTTATAAAAGACTACAGTTCAATTTATTCTATGTTTCAAAATGATCGCCATCTGCCATCATCTGCCGTGATACATTCTTCAATCAGATCTTCAAATTCTCCAAAAACATTCTCCAGTTGCTGCTGAGTGATGTCATGAATTGCATTCATGATTCTAGCTTTACATTCCTCCAAAGAATGGAGTGATGATCAGTGGTGTAGTGCTGCCGAAACGCAATGGAGCACCGCTCCGGCACCTCAATCCGTCTGAGGCAGAACTGAGATCAGCAACATATTAAAAACAAGATTAAAAAAACACCCATGTTTACGGTTGGTTGAGTTTTTGTGCTTCATGTGATTTCATGGCCAAATAATCGGGGTCATAGCTTGTCCCAAAGCGTGGGACCCCAAATCGGGGTCAGAGCTTGATATGTCAATTTGTTGGACACTGTCTCGGGAGCGATATTATAAGAATACAGGTTATAGACAACACAGACCCATATGAATTGCCGAATACAGCAAGGTCCTGAAGCGAGACAATCTTTCAAAGCATCTTATATCCAGATATAATGAATTATCTTATACAGTATTTACAAAAAGTATTTACACCCTGGAAGACGTGAAGGCGTGGAAAACTTTGTCTGCCTACAACCAGTTGAGACCTGGGTGGTTCAGTGGTGTGGCTGTTTTTGTGAAGAATGGCTATCATGGTGTACGAGCAAAGGTTGGCCCATAATACATCAATGACACAGACTCATGTTGGCAGAGTAGATAAGCATGACGTTATACAATCATGTTATTTAACATCATGCTGTAGCCTGGTGTTGGCTTAGCGGTTAGAGTGGTAGCTTGGGATCCTAGGGTCCTGAGTTCGAGCCCCATTTTCCACTGAATTAACACCAGGGGGTTGACTCAGCCTGCCATCCTTCCGAGGTCAGCAAAATGAGCACCAGTATGCTGGTAATAGGGGCACTGCATCAGGGGCATAGCTGCGAACCCGAACCAATGATGCAACCAGCAGCCAAAGAGGCAGCACACGATGGGAACATCATGTCCATCTTCTCTGCCATCTGCTTCAATGCTCTCGGATGTTTATCTGGCACCAAAACTGAATCTTCTTTCATCAATTCTAAGAAAGACACCAACTAATGTGAAAGTCAAATTCCAAGAAAGACACCAACTAATGTGAAAGTCAAATTCCAAGAAAGACACCAACTAATGTGAAAGACAACTAAATAAATCATGCCAGTAGACACGAGGCCCAGTTTAACATCCATTCAAGGGATGACGCACACTGATGAATCACTCGGCCTGTGAAACACCCAGGCTACAGAGCTTAGAGGCGAGTGTGTGTACCTCGAGAGTGTTGGCCATCCTGCCTGTCCTTACCACATGCTACTACTACAAAAAAAAGACCCCTTTATTACTTAAAATACATAGTTTTGTTGAAAAACGGTGGAAAGAGACCGACTGATCTGACTTTTTCTTAAAAGGGGATTCTGAATTGTGAGATTAATGAGTGTTTATCATTTGTTTATTATGGTAAAATGTGTGTATTTCATTTATCAGTCATTTGGGGGGGGACTCGAATGGTTAGTGTCATCATAATACTTAATGTGACGGTAGATCTGGCGATGACGTCGCGTCCGAAAGTTTTGCCGGGCTCCGCACTACTGGTTATGACGACTAAACAGTATTTCTTACATAGGCCCATAAAAATAAGTCCAATGGGGACACAAAAAAGAAAGAACGAATAATGTTGCCTCCTCAGAAAATGTCACCTTTTCAAGAAACCAAAGGAATTGAGGACTTTTGATTTGAAGAGTTGACATAAATTTAACCTTGAATCGTAGTCTTCTTCATGTAGCATTTGAACTACCTCGACCTTGTAAGCATGTTCTTGCAACATGGCTTTCAGAATTTTGTGCACTGCTGTACGTGGGGCATGTTCAATGCAAGTGACGCACATTCAAATGTTTTCCTGGACGGCTGCTACGGCTTCCTCATCGATTTGTCACATTCTCGATTGTGGTTTGTCATTCATTGAACCCGTTTCTTTTGAAATTTCTCAACCAATTCCTAATGGAGTTCCTGTATGGTGTATCTTTCTTGTAACAAGTGGTGAATTTATTCTCACTGCTGTTATGAACTTCATTCCAGCTAGCTGCAGCACATAGTTTACCTTTTCTTCTAATGTCGCTATCTTTTATAAGTTAGGGATTTGAAAAAACAAAAATAAATAAACAATTGATGCATAGAAAATTGAATTGCATTGAGTAAAAACTTATGCTTTCATATGCTCTTTGAAGTTTGCTTCTATCATGTTTACATCCAAATAATTATAAAAGTTCAAAGTTGCACAAGGACTTTATGGACATCCCACATATATATGGTTTAATGTATTCGATAGACTTTTAATTGTGAAGCGTGTAAAAATCATCAATCGATGCTGAAATTTTGTTTGATGTCAACGCCGACACTGAGTAAGTTATAGAGGAAATGACATAAACACTGGTCAAAGCATTTTGAGTAAAAGCAAGATAGCGACTAACAATCACACGTGCTAAGGAACAGTGGTGAGTCAATACGTTCCTTGGAGAGGAGAGCATCAAACCAGGTGAAATTCACATGCGACTATCTACACTAAGGCAATGCATGTCGTTCATTTAGTTTTGTTGAAGTGTCGTGATTTAAAAAACAAAAACAACAACTGTCGTGCATTGGTGAGCAATTTTATGTTATAGATGTTGAACCAACTGCTATCACAGAAGCAAATATTATACATGTTGAAGGGCTAATTTTGGATGATATCCAGATTACTATATATTAAATTGCAGAAGAATTGGATATCACTGTTTAACGTGAGGAAGAAATTGTTCATTATCCATTGAAATTCAAGAAGGTTGGAGCAAGGTTCGCACCAAAGGACATCCCGTTTAGTCCAGCGGAAATGTGAAAAAGCATGTTGTGGCGTGATTATGAAGTTCTTTGGTTGATTCATAATCTCTGAGCTATCCTGAATCAGAATCAGCCGGGTGCCAGACTCGCACCCTTGAGGAATTCTTTTTGGAGGCGAAAAACAAAATGGCCACCACCGACTTTCGATAAATTCTGTTTTGGGCTACATCTTCACTTCTAATGCACTTACAAACACAATTTTGGTGTCTACTACTATGTTTTCATGGTCAAGGAATCCGATAATGATAAAATTGAAGGTGTATATCTATATATATCTATAAGACCTGTCTCATATTTTCAAGATGGCCACCATTTTAATATGAAAAATGGCTATTTTGCAGTTCCAATACTGATCAACTTTCGAGTAAGAAATTGAATTTGATGAACCTCAAATATTAATACTATGTACAATAATAGTCAATGAACAGCTGAAGTAACTTACTTGCAATGATCAATGAATTGATGACTATATTGGAATACGATTTTTACACAAATATATCCGGATACATGTGGATAGTTGACTATGACTTTGGGTTATGTCTAAAGTAAGTATGTACATGTATATGATTTTGAAATTACCTTTTATTTTTAGGCAAACAAATATTAACTTTGTTAAGGATGGACTTAAGTTAAAACAAAGTTCTACATTATGTTCAATCTTCGTCGTCGTCGTCGTGATTAGCAGCGACTGCCCTTGTCTGTTCGTTAAGGCCCTGTCCACCTTGACGATTTAGCCAACGTATGCCTGACGTATGCAAAATTGGGCTAAAACGCCGGCACACGTCGAATACATTATGGGTAAGTTTGTATATGTTAAGAGCACGCTGAAAAACACTGCCATAACGTCGTAGTACGCTGGCTTTCATCGTTGTACTTTGCGGTTGTCCTCAAATTTTAGCATGCTTGAAATTTACGACGTATGCCAGCGTATGACTCACACGTTCCGCTACACTGGCCATAAGTTGTAGGCACGTTATGCGATCGTTGACACACGTCGACACACGTTACTTGTAAGTTACTCATAAGTCGAAACACGTCGAGGTAATGATTAGCGTACCGAAATTATTTATAACCTATGAGTAACGTGATGTAGGCACGTTACACGATCGTTGACACAAGTCGAGGCACGTTATGCGATCGTTGACACACGTCGAGGCACGTTACTTGTAAGTTACTCATAAGACGAAACACGTCGAGGTAATGCTTAGCGTACCCGAAACTTATTTATAACCTATGAATAACGTGATGAGGCACGTTTACACGATCGTTGACACACGTCGAGGCACGTTACTTGTAAGTTACTCATAAGTCGAAACACGTCGAGGTAATGCTTAGCGTACCCAAAACTTATTTCTAACCTATGAGTAACGTGCTTTGAACCTATGTGTAACGTACCTCCAACGCATATTGAGTATGTAGACGTATTTGAATTGACGTCTTCCGGACGACCACAGAACTTACTGAACGTGTTTCTAATTTACAGCTACCGTATAATGGCGTATTGGCAGGTTTAAAAAACAACAATAACTTCCGATATTTCGTCACGTGCTGTACGTCACGTCAGATTGCCTCTTCAGTTTGCTCATGTCTTTTCTTAGTTCTCCTCTGTGAATATTTTCTGTTTGAGGATATTATCACGTCGACGTCGAACTTAAAAGCAAATGTCCGAAATATATTTCAAAATTCGTGATGACTAAAAAAAAAAAAATAATAAAAAAAAACAACAACAACAACAACAACTTCAGATATTTCGTCACGTGCCTTCACGGAGCCAAGGAGAAAAAAAGAAAATGTGCCTTGAGGAGAAAATAAGTTCCGGGTATGCTAAACATTACCTCGACGTGTTTCGACTTATGATAACTTACAAGGAACTTGTGTCGACGTGTGTCAACGATCGCATATCGTGCCTACAACTTATTCCCAGCGTAGCGGAACGTATGAGCCATACGGCGAGTACGTCGTAAAATTTTCAGCATGCTTGAAATTTCACGACGTACTCACGTACCACGAAATATGACAGCGTACTTCATCGTTTTTCAGCGTGCTCTTAACGTATAACACAACTTACCCATACGTATTCGACGTGTGCCAGCGTTTTAGACACATTTTTCATAGGTCGGCATACGCTGGCTAAATCGTCAAGGTGTGACTGCGATGTTGACACTTCCAATTTTCAGGCGGTTATGATTTAAATCGGCGTGCGGCAGGTTTTTAACAGGCTACGCCAACGAGTTCGTCGGCGATACGTGCAGCGCGCTATGCCTAAGTTAAACTATCGTTGGGCATAGGTTGTGAACGCCGACAACAGGCTAAGCATTCGTTGGTATAAGTTATATAAGACAACGAAACGTTCTGTGCCCGTTACTAATATGTTATGCATACGACCAACACGTTATGAATATGACCAAACTTTTTTTAAAAACATCAAAATTTCAGCGTACGCCAACGTTTTACATACATTTTTTATACGTTGCCATTTGTGGCTAAATCGTCAAGGTGTGACAGCGCCTTTACAATAATCTGATCCAGCATTACAACTGCAAAACATCGAAGATGACATCTGTGCTGCCACACAACCACACCTCCCGGTGGAACATGGCCGGCTGGTGGAGCATCCACACTTAATCAGCTGCAGAATGGGACTGGTGCAGCAGACACATCAGGTGGAAGTGTGTTGGACACAACGTCGCACCATCCTCACCTCTTGCCATCCATACTGATGGGATCCAAGTTCGGAGGGTCTGACTGAGTGGCCGATTTCCATATAATGACTTGATGATGAGCGCGATGTACATGTTGAACAAAGGCATCATGCATGGGGGCAACGACTTCAATTTGGAGCAGAGGTAATCTTGGAGTTGGCCATCTTAGACTTCCAACACTGATACCGGTGTGTGGACATATACCTTCGACTTTGGAACCATAACAGGCAGTAATGAAGGTAGTTGCCTCAGATATCATTTTTTCCTCATCTGCTTCCAGCTGACCAAGTAAGGTGGGATGATGTCCGCCCATTAGTACCTTCGGCGCTGTGGCCTTTCCAATGCCAAACAAATACAACACAGTATCGCATCCGTCAGAGCATGTACAGCAGGCAGATATTTGGCGATGCTTTTGTGTTTCAGTGATGTTTGGCGGATGTCTAGTTCGCCTCCAGCACACGGACTCTCCATGCTGACATCCACAGTCATCTTTTCCTGATGTAGAAATGAATCAACAGGACAAAGACATCTGTATCGTCGCAGATCACTTTGATGGTGTGAGTCACCACTGACCCCTGACACAATTCTAACTAAGTGATGGATGATGATGACATCTGCTTCTTCATGGTGTGTTTTCAGATCCTGTCTCTGGAGAGTGGAATTGTTCCATACTTGTACTGGTGTAGGATCTTTTCTGGTGATCACCAGTTTGGTCTGGTTGTCCACAATGTGGGTCATCAGATACTGACAGATCAAATCGATCAGTTGTACTTTGTGTTAGGCTACATTTGACCACTTTTTGCGCTGGAAGTGTTGTGTATAAGTTGAGTTGATGTTTTCGACTTGAATCATGGCCTGCACGACTGGATCTCGTCATTTGTTTCATGCTGATTTTGATGTACCTGTCGAAAATCAGGTAATGTCACAACACTCCCAGGTGGTATTTGATGGTTCCCATGAAGTTGATCACATAATCCTCAACTGTACCATTTGTGGGCCAATGTACAGTCCATAACATGGGCATCCATCGATGATGACACCATCTGGAACACCTTAGATTCGACTTGATTGCTCAACTTGGAGTTTCGTCTTCAGGATTACTTTCGACTGAGCCCGCATGCACCGCTCTCATCAACAAGGAGGCTGGGACAGGGGACAGTTCGTAAGAGAGGACATCCTTGATATCAATATCCCTGTATTGTTAGACATATGACTCGGGTGTAGATCAATTCGGTATCATATACTGCCTTCCATCCAGCTTGATGCTCTTTTTGGTCGAAGTCATCAGGTCACTTTCTTGGTGAGTGTCTTGTTGAAGCTTGTTGGCCATCCAGATTCAAATTCCGCCATCTGTTGTCGTCCAATCTTGAGAGAATCATCAACTTTTACCTTGTCTGTCGCATGAAGCATAGTAGTAGAACACCAAATTGTGTGTGTAAGTGCATTGGAAGTGAAGATATAGCCCAAAACAGAATTTATCGAAAGTCGGTGGTGGCCATTTTGTTTTTTCGCCTCTAAAAAAAATCCTCAATGGTGCGAGTCTAGCATCCGGGTGATTCTGATTCAGGATAGCTCAGAGATGATGAATCAACCAAAAACTTCATAATGACGCTAAAGCACGCTTTGCCCTGAAATGGCTGTTTGGCATCGAGACTAGTTTGATGAAAAAGCCACTCGCATGGCCATTGCCAAAGACGTCCTAGAATGCTACCAGAGAGGGAGTTTCTTTAAGAAGATTGTGACATGATCATAACTGTGTCGATCGTTTTATGCCAGAAATGGAGTGGAGACATTCTGATCCCCACCACCAGAAATTATAATCAAGGTTCATCCGTCATCCAGAAGCTTGTGGCGATAGTTTTATGAGACTTCACAGTTTAATTCATGCAGATTTATTTAACACAGGAACATGACCAACGCACAGTACTACGGCGACTTGCAATGCAGTAAAATTAGAACAAACAATATGGAGACGATGCCGTCTCAGGGTGTTGACTTTACTGCATGATGATGCTTGCTCTCACATGGCAAAGCTGACCACTATTACTATAGCGAAAATGGAAAGTTCTCAATGTTCATTCATAATGTTCAGACTCGTCACCTTGTAATTTTCTCCTCTTTTGGCCACTCAAAGAACAACTGGGAAACAATTCAGTTTCCGAATAATGGAGAGGTCAATGCACGTATTCTGAAATTACTGCGTGCCCATCCCAAAGATTTCTCTGCAGATGGGACAAGTGCGTACATGTCGTGGGATCGACAATACTAACTAATTCGTTTTTTTGTTTTTTTTCAACTTTGTTGTGCCTTTTGATCTTCTAGCTAAAAGGTCCAAGTCAATCTTGAACTAGCTTCTTATTAAAACTTGCATTCATGTCATATGAGATCCAAAAGAAATGGCAGTTTTTGTGAATATCATGAATGTAATCAAATGCAATTGCAATTGTGAAGGCACCAACAATAATAATAATAATAACAATAAAAAAAATGCTGCAGGAAAAAAGGCCGAAGCACATTTTTGAAATCTTTTTTTTTTTTCCCGGAAATTAATGAGATTTACATCTTGTTGAACCCTTAAGTTGCTGAGACACCCAGCCAACATCATTGCAAGTGTGGTGTAACGAGCCGGATAAAGCCTGTAATTACACAGATTTCAGGTAGTGAAATAGCTCTGTGGCATGTCTCAGCCTGATGGCATTTTCAAGTTAAAGCCTGTGTGGTGCCGCCATTTCGCTTCTAACTTAAAAGAAAAAAAACGAACAAAGACTCACCAGTAAGATAAAATTAACAAAGTGGAATGAAGTGAAAGACACAAATACTTGTGTATGATCACAAAAAAATTTTTTACCCTAAAGTTGTTGAGAGAAAGTAGTAAACTATAGAATGTTGGATTATTATGTGTTCATGCCTTTTTAGCTTTAGAGGGAATTCTTTTCAGGATATTTGCTTGGAAACTTTTCGAAGGATTGTGATATTCCAGAAGTAACAGTATCTGTAATTTTTTTTTCCATTATTTCAAATGATTAAAAAGAGTAAAGTCAGGTTTCAATGTTTTCGACATTCCGTTGAAATGATGATGAGTGACCAATTCTTACAATAATGCAATGGAACCTTAGCATGAAGGGATTGGAGTGACTCTGCTGCTGCAAAAAATACTCTATAATACTGGTACATACTTACTGGTGAAGCTAGTGTCGATCGGAATTGGCGGATAGGAGAACAATAATGGAATCGACAGGACATTGATTCGTGGATGCTAACCATCATGAGAAACCCTTCATCGGAGAAAAAGGCAGGAAAAAGTTTGATGTAATAGAGAGATTAAGAAGTGTACTCCTGTAAACTCTTCGAATGTTCTTATTTTATTTTACAGGAGTGAGGCTCATGGAAGAGCAAAGTAGAACTCAGTGGGAAAAACATCAAGGAATGAAAGAAGGGGAAAAGTGGATGGAGTAAACACTGAACTAGCAGTAAGATGGTTGGGTTAGGAAAGGTGAAAGGGGTATAAAAGATCATGGGTCAGAATTGGGATAACGAGATGGAGCTGTAGTGCTTGCTTGGTGTCCTCGGTGGAAGAGTGAGATAGAACATCCTCTGGAAGGTGGTTCAATACAAGGGGAAAAACAAGGAATAAAAGAGCTGAGGTGTGCAGTCAGCCTGTATTTTGGAAGTTTAACCAGAACGGGGTTACTGAAAAGCATTCATGCATCCTGGAGTTGCCTGCAGGAGTGTTGAGAACAGAGAGTGGAGGGAGTAATGTTGGAGAAAAGAATGTCAAAACAAATAGAATACAACCTGCCTGTGATGTGAGAGCAACAGAATTTGGGCTTCAGCTCATCATGGGAGATTCCAATAACTTTGAGAGCTTAGTTAACTTCTTTTGCTCTGACGAAGGGTTAATGTCTGAAAAGTCACCTTTTCCCTTGCACCCTATGGCGGTTAGCATTCTTCAATCAAGGTTTATTGATTTCATAAATTGTACAATATTGCTCAGTCTAGTCCAAATATATCGTTCGATGAATGCTTCAGGTAAACAAGAGAATATTAGCGGAGGGAGCAGCTGAAAGGCCTGTAAACTGCCAGGACCATGATATACCATAGTTGTATCCTTTCTCCGTCGGAGTCAGTCGGATTCAGACTATACACAACTCAAAAGTGAATGCACCACTCCAGCTATCCTGCTAGTTCAAAGTTTTGTTGTACAAGCACTCGATGAAACATGGGTATTAGTTTATGTAGATACGTCTGATTAAATGATTAGATTTAATTTGTTGGACATGTGAAGAGTCCTGGAAGATAATTATATTTTGAATTTATTAGCGAATAACTCGAGTGGGTAAGAAATAGCGAATAACCAGAATATGAGGAAGTTTCCGTTACATGGTTATTTCAGCATTAGCAATTCTTTCATATGCTATTATTCGTGTCGAAGAAAATCAAGGTGGGCTTCTTTGTCTCTGAAGTGGTATACAGTTGTCTGAAGAAGGTGGGCAATGATGTCTCTGAAGCTAAATACAATCTTAATAGTGTTATAATGGGAATATGTAGTAAACTTGAGATACAAGCATAAGTGTTTTATTGGAATATATAGTAAACTTTATTATCAAGTTTATGAATGATATATGCATTCGCCTAACAACATTGGACATGATTTTTTTTGTAAAATGATGTAAAAAGCATGGTTAGAAATGGATTTATATTTTTGATCATGGCAACAAGTGAAAATTCGCTCTCAATTTACATAACAAGGTCGTATATGGCAACAATGAAATTACACTAAACAGGGGCATCTTTAAAGATTACGACTTTTGCTTTTGCTGAATAATTTTGTATATTCAAGGCCACGATCGCCTCTTGTGAAGATTTTAAAATATATCTACGACTCAGTAAAACAGGACCCTCGTGGACGGTTATGCTGTGGGTGACTTTGAGGATGAACTCTCAAGCGAAATAAATACTCCAATGAATCAGCATCTCAAAGAGCCTCTGACAGTCCAGCCTCGCACCAGCCTTCTCATTGATGGGGTTATTTTCACTAACGAGTGTAGAGGTGAAAGGCGAATCACTGGCGCCTTGAAACCAGTTGCTTTCGGAAACATGGGGGAGGGGGCAGGGGGGGGCTCATTAACCTTGGTAGTCAGCTCATCCAGGAAAAGGAAATGAGTGCAAATCCACGTTCAGGTTTGAAACCAAAGGCTAAGGGTTTAACTGGGGCATCAATCATCAATTTGAATTCAGACCAGGTCACTCTACCCTGGATATGCTGCTCTTTGCTCTCCCACAATGGAGGAGATCTTCAGTGCCGGACATGAAATCAGAGCCATCTCCCAAGACATATTGCGTGCCTTCGATAACGGTCTGGCACCCTGCACTGCTCACCAAACTCTTCCTATGGTATCCAAGGACATCTCCACTCATGGCTCGCAGACTTCCTCTAGTGTCGCAGTCAACGTGTGGCCTTAATCTCGAGTTCTTTATCCCTCTTCTGTCTAGGCTGGAGTTCTCAAGGTAGTGTTCTGGGCCCTGTTATTTTTCTGGTTTTCATCAATGATCTCTCTGACTCTCTGGAAAATCCTCTCTATCTCTTTGCTGATGACTCCACCCTCTGCCATACCTCTGTTATCCCTCAGATCAGCAAGCAGCAGCATCCTCACTCTCTGCAGATTGGGGTAAAATCATAAGCTGATCCAACACGTGGAACATGTCTTTCATCCTGACAAATTTCACACTCTCACCATGTCGCTCTGAAAGGACCGTCTGGAAAACACCCCCATGTACTTTCTCAAAAAATCCTCTTGCAGAAGTCCTTTCAAGCTTCGGGGTCTCACTATCTGCCATGTTTTTCCTGGAAAGCCACATTTCCAAGCTGCCTCCAAAGCCAGTTGCCAAACTGGGCATCCTCTGTTGTGCAAAGTCCTTCCTTGGCACACCTGAGCTCCTGACCACATACAAGCTTTCGTCCACAGCCTGATGGATGAGTACTAACCTCCCCTCTGGGCTGGTGCTCTCACCTCTCATCTTTCTCGGCTTTATGGTCATTTCGGATCATGTGGAAACTGTGGAAACCATATGGAAACCAAGGCATTTGGGATCATTGTATCTCCCACGATGAGGCCGAGTCTTTGGGTCTTTCACCGCAGGTAGGTAGGTGGTCTTTCTTCTGCTGCTGTCTGCCTCTCTGGCCTCACACCTTCTCGCTCTATCTGCTATTGACATCTAAGTCCACCTCACTCTGCATCCGTACCTACCTCCCCCCCCCACCGCCCATGAACCCCCTCTCTGCAGATTTGTCTCCCATATTATCTGAGTTGTGCTGGTCTGCCAGCAACCCCCTTCTGGTAAACCAAAACAATGTCACGCTCACCTTCATCTTTCATTCTCTTTTTTCCACCTTTGGCCAAATCCACCTCTCTTCAATCACTTCCCTCGGTCTTCACAGCTGTTCACCACATCTTTATATTTACCAAACCACTGTTTTTTCCCACCGTGATCTCCCAATCCCCTCCTTAAATTTTGCTTCCTTCCTGAAGTCCCTGTCATTTAAGGACTGAAGTCCCTGTCGTGTCCCATCTGTTTCCCTGTGTACCCCTTATCCCTCTCTTTCTCTGTTCCAATTGTTTTCTTCCCTCTCTCGCCCCTCTTGTCTCCTGCTCTCCTTGTACGTTCTGTGTGTTCTCTCTCATACGAGCCTCGACAGTGTATGCAAATAAAAAAGTGCAAGATTCAAGATGGAGGATCTCAATAAACGAGCCTACGCAACAACAATAACAACATACACATATATATTATTATATATATAATATATATAATATATATATAATATATATATATGGTGCGGATCCGGGGTTTGAGGCTTGCCACGAGGGGAAGCACTTGGGTCCATCGAACCGCCACCGGTCCTGAGACGCGCCAGGCACAGATAACTCTGTGCACCGCCAGGTTGCTAGCAAACCACGAACGCCAATTGGCACGGCCATCTGAGCAGGGTTATATCTGCTTTGCGTGATAACTTACCTGTGGACAGCCGGCTAATTGAGATCAGTGGCCCTCTGCGCACACTCCGATTACTGCCAGCATTAGAGTGAGTGTGCACTGGCTAACAAAGCAATTTTTGGGGTAGAATGTCCTGTCTAACCTTACTTGTGCACTGCATTGACAATAAAGGGAAAGACAACCGAGATAGTTTGGAAATATCAACAAACAATTATTATTACAAAACACAAGCAAGCAATCATTTAAAATCAAATATTTATAAACAGAAAACAAAAAGGCACAAAGGACCAGATTTAACCATAACACGTATTCTTCTTTAATCCACTTAAACATAAGACTTCACCATCATTCACTCAGGGCGAATGAATTAAAACAGGCCTTGAAATTAAATAAAGTGATGAATGGAGAAAGGAAAGCAGTCTTTCCTTCTCTCCTCACCTCACACAAATAATACAGGAGAATGTGGAGGAAAATTGATGAGGAAGATGGCAGTGGCGATGTGAAGCGATGGGACATGAAGCCACATCCCTGAGGTGCCGCCACCCAGTAGGCGAAGTCCTCCTGGAATCCCAGATATGCAACTCACCCTCCACTTCCTCAGATTCTTTCTCCTCAGACACCGCGTCGATCACCCTCTCATCCTCGTAGCTGACAGGGACCGAGAGGCAGGATGACGCTCGTGGAAGGAGTGTTCTTTATCCACAGAAGCTCGACACCAACTGCTCATGAAATTTCCTTTCTTTTCCCTCACACGTTTTTGTTCCTTCCCTCACGAGCCTGCTCGGTTTTTTAGTCTTCTGTCATGAGAGTTTGTCCGTTCATTTCTCCTGTCTGCTTCGCTCAGCCTTCTGTGTCTGCGTCTGCATCTGCCTTTTGCTTCTTCCCTTTCTGTTTTCTGAGGCGTCTACTCAGGAACGCTTTCCATCGCTGCTCACAGTTAGCTGTGTCACAAGTCCTTCTCTTCGCCTCTTCTGTTTCTTCTTCACATCAGTTCTCTTTTCCTCTTCCCACAGCCTTCTCCACTCCCATTGTCTGCAGCCTGATAGGGGTGGGTGCATGATGTCACTGTGGAAAGCCTCACCATTCTGAGGGAAGTTTCAACGAAGCCCCCGCCCTGCCCTTTATGCACACAAGCCGCCTCCTTCACGTGGGAAACGCCCATCACACTATTTTGCCACGTACCACGTCTACGAGAAGCGGCGCACCTCACAGTCCACCGGCGAGCACCAAGCACCACGAACAAGCATGCACAATGTGACATGAGCATGCATGAAAGAGGACCCGATTGCATATACAAGCAATACGCTGACATGTGGTGGTTCACCGTAAGCCTGACAGCTACCGAAAGATGGAGGGAACCCGGAAAGGAC
>CM068952.1:38917589-38945585 GCA_035128595.1 Eptatretus atami
TTTTTACTCTGTCTGCTTGGCAGTCAAACAAAACTGAAAATCATTCCAAACAGGACATTTACTGTTTTTAAGGACGTTATAAAGGACACAAACAACTGGCACAAAGAACTCATGTAATGTGTTAGATAGGGTGACGTCATAGGCAATGTGGTAAATGGCGGTAAAACCCAGAATTAATATATTTATACACCTTTAAACCTCTTTAAACCTTTATTTAGATAGAATTATAAACTTGAACACTGGATAACACAAATTGCCTTCATAATGCTTCCAAGAACCATGCTATATGTCGATTTATAGCATGACGGGCGTACAGAGATGTGTCCAGTTAGCTAGCATTTGACAATCTAGCGGTTCCTTATCAACAGCTTTGAATGGACTTGGTAACTAAACACACCCCAGTATCATTACATGGTGAAGAAGAGGCCACCAATATGTATGGTGACAATTGGCACTGCGTTCTATGGTGATTAATAAAGCCTCCATCTCCTAAACTGCAACTCAACGTCGTGTTATTACAGTGTATTATTCATGAGTAAGGTATATCAGACTGTTTCAGTAGCGCTAAACTTCAGGATTATTTTGTAAATGATCTTTAAAATCATTATCTTATTAAAATTGAAGTACTGAAGGACCCAGACATTCACGGTTCAGCTATTCACGGACCCCGTGTAGTTGCGGTTTATAAAATGTGACCTGTTTCTACATCCGCGGCCCTGTGTTTCGCATATTCACAGTTTTTTTTTCATGTATTCGTAGTTTTTCTGACCTGCTTCTACATTTACAGCCCTGTGCTTCACGTATTCGCGGTTTTTCATGGGTGTATTCATGTTTTTTCACGTGATTTTTGATTTTCCCTGATGAATCATGAACCGCCGGGAACCTATCCCCCTTTATCCCATTAAAATGATACCCCAACATTCGTGGATTCGACATTCACAGCATTTTTCAGGAACGTATCACCCGTGAATGTCGGGGTCCGACAGTATATATTTCAACACTGCGTGGGGTATCATGTTTTACGAACTCTCTATTTGTTGTTGTTCTTGTTGTTGTTTCTGTGCTCTTTCTGTGTTCTATTATATTTTTACCCTTGCCAGAGGAAAGAGTAATGCATTTGGGTCCATTTGTTTGTTTGTTTGTCTGTCTGTCTGTCTGTCTGTCTGTCTGTTTAGTTTTTTGTCTGTCCACACAGAATGTGAGTATGTATTAATTACATTAGAGTATGTGTATTAATTACTTTTAGACCCTTCAGACCCCTAAGACCCTGTAAAGACCCCTAAGACTCTTAGCACGTGTTGTAATTTCCCATCCCATGATGTTTATCTCTGTTTGTCAAAGTTGGGAATTTGGAATCAGAAAAAGCATCCACACCCACACACCATCCCCTCAGAGCTTCATGTCCCCCATTTCTGCATTCCTCTTTACCCATCCTCTCAATGCTTCCCCCTCACCACACCCCTAAATGCTTCCACCTCATCCAACCTCTAAAACCTTCCCACACACCCCACACTCTCAAACTTTCACCCGCACACCACACACTCAAACCTTCCCCCGCACCCCCAAATACAAACCTTCCCCCCACTGCCTACATACTCAAACGTTTCTCTGCCACCCACACAAACAAACCTTCCCATGCACACCACACACTCAAACCTCCCCCGCACCCCAAACACAATACCTTCCCCCACTGCCTACATACTCAAACGTTTCTCTGCAACCCACACAAACAAACCTTCCCATGCACCCCACACACTCAAATCTTCCCCTGCACTGTATACAATCAAACCTTCCCCCTCACCCAACGCTATCCCCCAAAGCCTCACCTTGCCCCCACAAAGCCTCCCTTCCATCCTACACCATCACAACGTCTGCTCCCCTTATCTCTAACTGTCTGGACCTCAAATATCTGAGGTTTCTGCTCTAATCTGAAACCTCTCTCATCCAGTCTGCTGCCAATAAACCAGACATCATCCGTTTAACAGAATCCTTCCTCCCACAGGACATCCCCGGTTCCTTAGTGTCTCTCCTTGGTTATTGTCTCCTCCGATTTGAAAAACCTGAACCACACCACGGTGGAGGAGTTGCATGTGACATCATTAACTCAATTTCTCACTGTCCATGTACTGATCTTACACCTCCCAACCCCCAGGAGTACCTCTGGCTGTGACTTCTGCTCTGCACCTACCTCTTGTTCATCTGTGTGTTGTACTGTCCTCCTAACAGTGACAACTCCATCTAAATCTCTCTCAAACAACATGGACAAACATTAAACCACTCATCCCAACTCTCTCTTCCTCATATGTGGTGATTTCAATTGTCACCATGCAATTTAACTGTGTGTTGATCCCTCTCTCACCACCCATGACACTTCAGCAAAGGACTTCTGTGAGTGGCTCCACGGGACTAACTCAATCTGTGAACTTTCCAACCTGGATTTCTCCAAATGGCAAATTCTCCCTTCTGGATGTGACTAACTTTCCTGCAAATGTCTCCTGCTCTTCCTCTGCTCCAATTGGTTCATCTTATCATATGCTTGTGAAAGTCAACATCTCTCTGGCTATTCTCAGAGAACTGCCTCAACACCGGCGAGTCTGGCATTTCACTCAAACAGATTGGCGGGGACTGCAAGCAGCCATCTCGTTTTTATTACTGATATCCCATATCGACTGACCCTCATGTTAACTCAGCCTGGGAATTTTTCCACAGAAAGCTGCTCTCTCTCTCTCTCATGCACAGATTAATCCCGTCTCATCTTCAATTATCCTACCCTTCCTCCCGCCCATGGTACACTGAATCCTGTGCTGAGGCAGTTGCTCTGAAACAACTTGCCTTCTCTTCCTGGAAGGCTAATCCGACCAAAGGCAATCTCAGTGCATTCTAAAAATCCACAACAAGTGTGTGTCCCTTCTCCGGAAAGCCAGAAAACAACATCTGTCCAACCTCAATAAGGAACTTTCAAACTCGTCTTCCACCTCTAAAACCTGGTGGCACCTTGTTAGTTTGTCTCTGGTGTATGCTCCATATCCATTCCATCCTTTTCAAATGGCACCACAGCCAACTCCACTCATGAGAAGGCTGAATGCCACAATTCCTTCCTTCTCCTTCCCTGTCATTATCAACTGCTCCTGGACTCTGTGTGGTTTGCACCTGAGAAGGTGGAGAAGTTTATGGCAACCCTCCACTCTGATTCTGCAACCAGGCTAGACGACATCAGCTCACGTGTCCTAAAAACCTGCTCTGCTGCTCTTGCACATCCTCTCTCTGCACTTTTCACCCTATCATTTGCACTAGGTCATCTTTCATCCACTTGGAAATCAGCCAACATCACTACATTACATAAAAAAGTGTAAAAACAGACCCCCTTAACTACAGACCCATCAGATCATGGAATCCATTCTTATTTATTCACATGCAGCCTAGGGTTGCTTGGCTGCATCATTCTCTAGGGGCACTGCTATGCCGCTGATGCAATGTCCCCTGTTACCAATAAGCTGGTACCCATTATGCCAACCTCAGAAGAATGACAGTCTGAGAACTCAAGACCCCAAGATCTAACACCAACCACCTTTACCACTAAACCAGCACCAGGCTTATGGCATCCATAATTGCAGTTGATATGAAATGTTTCCCTTTTTCAAACAACCTCATCTCAGATCACCAATTTGGTTTCAGACCAGGTCATTCCACCTTGGACATGCTGTTTCTATTCACCCAGCAATTGAAGAAGGTCCTCAATGTCAGACATGAGATCAGGGCTGTCTCTCTTTACATAGCTCATGCTTTTGATACAGTCTGGCATCCTGCCTTACTCTCCAAACTTTCTACCTACGGCATCCAAGATCAACTCCACACATGGCATACTGACTTCTTCTACTCTCGTAGCCAACGTGTGGCACTCAAAGGAATCCTTTCATCTCCTATCCATGTCAAGGCGGGAGTGTCCCAAGTCGGTGTTCTGGGCCCAGTCCTATTCCCGATCTTCATCAATGATCTCTCTGACTCTCTAAAAAATCCTCTTTATCAATTTGCTGATGAATCCACCCTCTTCCTTGACATCCCTCATACTTTAGACAGGCAGGCCGCAGCCTCATTTCTCTCTTCAGAACTTGGGAAAAATCAAAAGCTGGTCAAACACTTGGAATATGTCTTTCAATCCTGACAAATCTCACACTCTCACAATCTCTCTCTGAAAGGAAAGTCTGGCAACCCCTTCTATTTCCTTCCTGAGCAATCCTCTTGAGGAAGTTCAGTCATGCAAACTCATGGGTCTCACTATCATCCACGATCTTTCTTGGGCAAACCGCATTTCCTTGTTGCCTTCCAAAGCCAGCCGCCGACTGGGCATCCTCCGCCCTACAATGTCCTTCCTTGGCAAACATGAACTCCTATCCATACACAAGGCTTTAATTTGCAGCTTGATGGAGTACTGCTCTCTCCTCTGGGCTGGCTCCTCTGCCTCACATTTTGCTAAGCTTGACAGCGTGGAAATCAAGGCCTTTATGATTATTGGAATCTCCCCCGATGAAGTTGAGTCTTTGGGTTTACCACTTCACCATTATAAACAGGTTGGTGGTCTCTCTGTCTTATACCGCCTCAATTCTGGTCTTGCACCCTCTGCTCTTTCTGTGCTTTGTGCCATCCAGGTTTCTGCAGTACTCAATGGTCCACCATCAACCCCCTTCTGGTGAAACGACCTAAATCCAGGATCACTGCTCACCTCCACTCATTTGTTCCTCCTTTTTCCCCACCTGTGAAACCATCTTCCACATTTTCTTCAATCTCATTCTTCCCTCCAGGTCTTCAAGACAGCTGTTCACCACCATCTCAGATCGCCCCCAATCCAAAACCATGATCTTTTCTACCCTCTTTAACTCACACCCCAATCCCTCCTTCTTCCAAATTTCCTGCTTTCCCTCCTGAGAGTTCCCTTCTCTATCCATCTTGTTTCCTTTTGTCCTGTTGCGTCCTGATATGTTCAGTGTACTAGCACCAGCTCTTCCATGAGCCTCCACGATGTATAGAGAAAAGGAATATAATTTACTTCCATCACCGAAGAGACGGAGCTTCTGTTTTCACCCCTGTCTGTCTGTCTGTCTGTCTATTTGTCTGCTTGTTTGTTTGTCTGTGAGTAGGATAGCTCAAAAGTTGTGGACAGATTCGGCCGATATTTGGGGGACAGGTTGGATGTGTGACAAGAACAAGCCGAATAGATTTTGTTGAAGATCTGGATCCAGAAACTATAATTTTAAAGTGATTCTTCACTATTGAGAGACGCAGCTAAAAATGATTATATCACGATATCTCAAAAAGTTATGGACGGATTCAGACGAAACATGTTGGACAGGTTGGGTACATAGTGTCACAAGGACGAATTGATCCGATTTTGGTGAATATACGAGATTTTATAAAAAAAATTTAAGTGATTCTTCACCATTGAGAGATGAGGCCAAAAACTTTATACAGTATAGCATGATATTTCACAGTTGTTGACGGATTCGGCCGAAACTTGGTGGATGCGTTGGTGACATGACAAGAACAAGCAGATTCAATTTTGGTTCAGGTCTGGATTCAGATCCGACCTATCAGTGGGATACAAAACGTAAACAGCTCAGCCTGGTGGGGGGCATGGCATGTGCTCTACCAAGTGCCGTTCTAGTCATGTCAATGTAAAAAAAAACAAGGATCTTTGTTCAGTTCATGTTAAAAGATGAAATTGCTGCAAAATAACAATGTAGAAAAATGAGAACTTCATCATTGTGAATATGAATTATTTTTTAGGTGAGCTAATAGATTTATTGATCATCCATCATGATGAATGTTATTGTCCTGATGCTCTTTATCATGCACCATGATAAAGGGGATCAAGACAGTTATTTGCCTCTATCATGCAGCATGCTCTACATCGAGTGTTGGTTCTGTGGAAGCAGTTTCTTGGCTAAGTTTACAATCCAGGACGGGTCACCACTTTGTAGGCCCCCCTTGCCTGTATGAAATATGAAAATATGACCAAGACTTTCAACCAGCCTTCCAAAAATGCAATTGCACTTTGGGCTGTTAAAAAGCTGAGTTGTTGCATTATATTAAATTAGGTTATATAAGTAATAAATACTTGCGCAAGAACAGCGAGTACAAAATCGAGATAAATCGCAAAAATATTTTGCTATTAAAATTGCAGCATCTACTTTGTTTGATTTACGACCTAAATATGTCCATAGTTTCATCTGCACCTTTAAAATTCATCATTAATGAGGGGAAATATCCCAAACGTTACTTCATGGTCTGCATCAAAGGGCAAATGCATTGCTTTCTAATCTGAGAGTTTGATAACACTTCAAGCAAGATGGAAAATGACCAAACGACTGGTAAAATTCACATGTTAATATTTCTGTTTTTTGATAGATAGCTAAATCTAAAACAAAAATTTGTTGATAAAGCATAAAGTTTAACCTCTTTCACCACAAGCACACCACAATAAACTCTCTGCTATGTTGTAAGTGTGAACGCTTGCACTTTTTAATCATCAACCGCAAGAGCATATCCTGTTTTTTAATGACACTCCCAGAACAAAAAAAACTCCATCATAAGCTTAGAGCTCAATGCAAGTTTCTCTTCGCGATGTTCGGACATTGCAGGATGTGACCAGATCTATGTAAGTCGATCGAAACAGCCGGAAGATTAAGTGCCTGTGTAAATGTGCTTCTTTGTTGGACATTGATCAGCAAGTCTGGAGCCTAACGTTGAGTTGAAAAATGAAATGTGAGATTGTTTAGTGAAAATGCTGTAAAAGGAATAAATATCAAGATTTAGTCTAAATTATTGTGGACAAATGTTTTAAAATTTCTATCTGATGGCGCTTATTTAATTTTTTTTAATATATACATATCAGGCCAAAGAGTTACTGTACTTGAAAAAATATTATTAGTTGTCGTTGTAAAATTGTCACTGTACAATGGTTGAGGAAATAACATACCATTTGTGAATATTTTAAGGTAATGTAGACTCTTATATTCTATTCTTAATCTGCCAAAAGTGTATTATACAACTATACAAGTCCAAGTGATGGACCATGAAAAGATGTCCACAATAGATGGGTTATTAAAATTATAAACATGTCTTGGTCTTCACTAACTTTTTCTGAGGCACAGTACTTTTAAACATTGTGCATCTGTGAAATAAATTATTATATGTGATTATCAAAAAGTTAATGCTGTTCACTTGTATGTGTTTTGCGATTAGCATTGTAGGCCAACATGTGATATTCTTGTACCTTTGACGAGAGCACATTTTGATGAAGATGTAAAAATTTGATGTGGAAATTGAATGCCAAGGAAATGTGAGGTCCACTATTAAGTCTTTCGAATATATCTGCACAATAAATACACATATTAATGTCTGAATGATTACCTGAACATGTTGACGAGCTCAGAAGTCAAGGAGAGACAGCCAGAGGAGAATACATAGAGGCAGATAATCAGATAGAGCACAAGGAGCCAAGCACCAGTGAGCTAGGAGGAAGGACGATATAAACAAGAGCGAGAATTGCTTTGCAATGCATGTCCCCGACAGATGTGATTTTTTTTTAAAGTCCAAAAAGGGTGTATATGTCTGTGAAAAGTTGATGAAACGCCATAAAACTTGAACTTTTTCTGTAACTTATCATAATAAGGCTGTGTACCAAGTTTCAGTTGAATATGTTAAATGGTATGGGAAAAAATGTCTGAAAAACCACAAATGCGACGGACAGACAGACAGACAGACAGAAAGATGGACGGAAAGATGGACAGATGGAGAACAAACCTATAGTCCCCTCCAGTGAAACTGGTAGGGGGCTATTAAAGGCAAAACAAACAAGAGCTGCAATGAATGGCCCCTACCGGTCCCAATGAATGGTCAGAAGATTAAAAAAAAAAAAAACTTTTGCATTTCACGCACGCTCCAGCCAATACCGCAACTAATATGTAGAAGAAGAAACCCTTTGATCCACCATGTTTGGGTCTATTCGGCAAAATAAAAGGAAAAGCAATTTTCATTAACTGATATCTTTTGAAGACTAGAAACCAATAAAGGCAACAAGGTTAACAAACCAGAGATAAAAATTAGTTTGCTTATCTCTCCAACCACTTATCCACTTGGCCAACCAAGATATTCCAGTTTTGTATTTTTTATTAATTTTCTGAAATTTGTTTAATTTGATTTTCACTTGGAAGTTGTGGGTTACGGTGTGTAAATAAATGTGGAAAAAGTTTAATTTAATGTAGTTTAATTCCAGGCTATAAGGCAACAAAAGGTGAAAATTTTGAAAGGAGATGTCGACTTTCTATCGGCACTATTTTTATTTATATAATATATATATATATATATATATATATATATATATATATATTCATCTCCTCGTCTCATCTTTGCTCTTCGGGCCAAGTGACCCAGAAGGCTGCAGTGCGTATTCTCCAGTCTGCCCTGTTTGTGGCTATCTATCTGCCTGGCTTATCCCATGATCTCCACCTATCTCTTTTCTTTTTTTTCCACTGTTCTCCTCCAGGTTGTTCTAGGAAGTCCCACTTTCCTTCTTCCTTCGGGTATATCCACTTAGTGTGTTTGTGTATAATATATATATATATATATATATAATGATAAAATATATATTATATATATATATATATATATATATATATATATAATACATATAATGTAAATACAAAAATTAGGAACACCTTCCTAATATTGATTGCACCCCCTTCTCCCTCAGAACAGCCTCAATTCGTCAGGGCATGGACCCACAGGGTGTCAAAAGCATTCCACAGGGATGTTGGCCCATGCTGACTCCAATGCTTCCACAATTGTGTCAAGTTGGTTGGTATTGGATCTCTACTCTGAATAGCTCGTTCCATCTCATCCACAGACGCTCAATTGGATTGGAATCTGGTGACTGGGCAGGCCACTGCAGTAAGCTGAACTCACTGTCATGTTCGTGGAACCATTCCTGGACGATCCTATCCTTGTGTCAGCCTCCTTTGGCCTCTTTCAACAATGAGCCATTTTCGAACCACTGGCCTGCCGTTGGCTGATGTCCTTTGATGGTGGACCATTCTTGATACCACACGGGACTGTTGAGCGCTGAAAAACTGAGCAGCGTTGCAGTTCTTGACACTCAAACCGGTGCGCCTGCACCGACTACCATACCTCGTTCAAAGGCATTAAATATTTTGTCTTTCCCATTCACCCTCTGAATGGCACACATATGTACAGAATCCATGTCTCAATCGCCTCAAGGCTTAAAAATCCTTCTTTAACCTGTCTCCGCCCCTTCATCGACACTGATTGAAGTGTATTTAACAGGTACAATCAATAAGGGATCACAGCTTTCACCTGATCAGGCTATTTCATGGAAAGAGCAGGTGTTCTTAATGTCTTGTACACTGAGTTACATATAAAATATATATATATATATAATATATATATATATATATATATATATATAATATATATATATATATATATATGCATATATATATATTTTTTTTTTTTTTTAAGAAGAAGAAGAGGCGTTTCCAACCAAAAGTAAAAAACTAGATCGACTTCACAAATTTGAGCAAAAAAGCGAGAGCAGACCTGGTCTCAGGGAAACGTTTCGCCATCTTCACAGCCGCCTGAATCAGGCACAATAGACTATTGTTTTTTGAGGATCGTTTTTTACTTTTGGTTTGTAGCGCCTTCTTCTTCTTAAAATGTGTAATCCCAACCCCAATCTTATACAATAATAAAAAATATAATATATATACTATATATATATATATAACACATATATATATATATATATATATAATATATATATATATATATATATATATATATTATATATATATACACACTAGCAATACAACCATCGCCTACCGGTGGGTTTTTGAAGGGGGAGAGAGAGGAAGGAGGGAGGAGAGGAGAGAGAGAGTGGAGAGAGGAGGGAGGGGGGAGAGAGAAGGAGGAGGAAGAGGAGGGAGGGAGGAGAGAGAAGAGGGAGAGGGGAGAGAGAGAGGAAGGAAGGGAGGGGAGAGAGAGGGAGGGAGGAGAGTGATAGGAGCAGGTAGGGGAGAGAGAGAGGCAATGGAGGGAAAAGAGAAAAATGATGGAGGGAAGGGAGGGCAGTGGAGAGGACGGAGGGAGGACGAAGGGGAAGCTAGGAAAGGGGAAGAGCAGGAAGGGGGTAGGTAGGGAGAGTGATACTCACCAAACATTGCTATACACTATGGGAGAGAGGGATGCGGGGGGGGGGGGTAAGAGAGAGAGAGGGGGGGGGAGGAGGGGGAAAAAGGAGAGAAAGGTGAGGAGTGGAGGTGGGGTTAGTAAAGAGAATGATATGTTATGCTTAATGACCGAACATGCACACACAAACAAACTCATGTAAGTACAGTTGTACAACAACGACACAACAGAGTTTTGAATGTAATCCATCGGCACATCATGACAGGGCAAACCCAAGGAAAACAACTTTTTCCAGTCAAGGTTTTCTCAGTGGATTCATCATCCTGAACCCATACCATTTGATATTAGCTTGGGGGCGTTTATGTACTCGGGTTGGGCCGGAGAGCAGTGAGACTCGCAGAAGTCGTGAGGGCTGCTGTAACTCTGTTTATGCGTATCCCGAAGCGCGCTACCATGGCCGGACTACAATGTCCTCAAGCGGCGTGCCCACCTTTATGCCCGCGGCACCACGTGACCACTACCACCACTTTGCCCCGCCTCGCCAGGCTCCGCTGCCCATACACCACACTCTTCCCACTTAAAAACATGATTATAAAATGATAATAATCAACAGCATTGGCACTACTATCCAGAAAGGCAATTCGCGCGCGAAAAAGGAAAAAGCAAAACGGCATCAAGCATGACGATAAGTCCATTAGCAAGCATTACTACCATACCGAAAACAAAAAAACAAACCCCGTGCTTCATCCGCACACACATCACAATAATGCCGTTGTTTTAACCTGGCACATCATACATCCGTTCGAGTTGAATTTCAAAATGCAGTGGACAGATGCTCGAGTTTTACGAGCTGCACGACGAACCCAATGATGCTGCAGACCAACAAAAAACCCTGCCGTGTTAAGATATAAAGAAGCAAGTTGGGAAGCACAGTATCACTACGCAGCAGAAGCGCCCCCAGGCGGCTCATGCTCAACGCTATCCGGCGAGTCGAGGTGACACCCCAAAACGAACCTCCCTGGTCGACAATGGCACACTCCTCAGACAGGACCGAATCAGGTAAACACCCTGAGTCTGCAAGCCCCCAGGGCCAGAGTGGCTGACCTTGGCAAGATTAGAGGTTGCGCCCCACGGCGCCAACGCTGAACAGCGAACCAGCCCTGGCATTTTCGCACCAAGACCGCGCCACCAGATCCAGAGACATCGCCCATCGTAACATCATCGTAACATCATAAGGCAACAGAAACATCGTTTTCATCCCACGTACAGCGCGTTTCCAATTCATAATCCCCACACACGAACATCCAATCGAACCGCGAACTGCCCCAGTCACCGGAGGTTTGACAGACCTCTTTATTTTTCACGAATGCCCACGAGTACCTAACACCAAACCGACCATCGCGATCATCATCATACCGACCAATCACACCGAATACATCGATCATCATGCCGATTGATCCAACCAAACACATCATGCACCCACGCGGCACGACTGCATTTGCTTAACAAAACCAAGTTGAATTACTCGTGCCGCGAGAATCAAACACATCAACCAGCAATTTATGAACCATGCAGGTGTCCCAGCTTCTTGACCGTCACGACGTCGAGACGAACCGCCTGGCCGACCGCATCTGCATGCTGAAACGAAGACCATCGACAGTCGCGCTCCACGAACTTCTTGAAGCGCGACCGGATTGCTCCAATTCCCCTCTGAAACCGTGGCGTTGAACGACACGGGCGTTCACAGTCTCATGAGCTTGACTCCACCGCGACCTGCATGGCGGTGACCTGGCCCAGTGCCAACACACCACCCGGTGGTTGATCCTGACGAAGGTGGACCTTCCATTCCACGCAAGCACGAGAGCCGTCGCAGCTGGCATGCTTCCCGTTGCTTTGGAACCGTATTCGTAGTTGTAGGAAACAATTGAACGGAAACCCATGTTGCATCGCCGCGGCTCTTGCCGCAGAAACCTCGCCCTGGGGTCTTGAGGGAGCCCGGGCCCAAACGGGGGTACAGGCCCGAAGGAGACCCAGGTGCAGCTGGAAGGTACGAAACCCGAAACAGGAACCTCCTCCTCCTCCCGCCGACACTCTAATCGGGCCGGCACGGGACGTCAAGGCCACTGGCTGGCGCCGTCCCGTCTCGTTGAATGCGGGCCAACCCGTCCGACCCAACAGGGCGCAGGCCCCTCCCCTCGCACCATGACAGCGAGAGTGCGATCCGCTGACCTGATGGGCACCAAGACGTGTGCCTGCCAACTGCTGCGTAGCCGCTTCACCGGTATACTGTGTGCAATGCGAAGGTAGACCCGAAAAGGCGTAGACCGGGGAGTGCACGACGGTGCGCTCGCTTATGACCGCCACCGCCGCTCCGGTTCCACCTCGAAACACGATCGATGGCCATCATTCCGACCACCACTACCATTGGTCTAGCCACCCTTGAGACCATTGAAACCAGGCTCAACTTCGGCAGTATTCCCTGCTTCCGGGCCGCCGGGACCACTATGCCCAGACTGCAGGACTCGACCCGGGCGCAAACGGTGTACGCCACGCACAAACACCGTACCGGCAGTAGGCCTCGATCCGGAGTTGGGGTCGCTCCGCACACCGCCATCCATGACCGCTATGACGGCCCATGACACTCGACACACACACCGTAGATGTCCCTGAGTGTTCAGACTGCCGTCTGGACCTGACCGCGTTGTAACTTCTGGTCACGACCCGCAACGAAGTTCGTGCGTGCGGCCGTGCCGACCCTCGGAGCCCCGCCGCGCACTGGCCCTCGAGGCTCCGGACATCCCCCAGCGTGCGTGCGACAGCCTTTGCCGCGTCTGAGCTGAACCCAATGTCCTCGTCCTTTAGCCGTGGCATCGAACTCGTCCCGTGCGAGCCGCCGTGAATCCCTCAAACCGTCCCGTTGTCCACCTCCGTGAACTCGCAGCGACGGTGAGATATTCGGCTGTTCGTGTGCCGCGCAATCTAATTGCTCCGTTAACGACACCGCGCACACCGAATAAGTACGCGTTGATCCGACACCACTCAAAGTCAATGCGCGTTGAAACGGGCACTCTGCACGGCTGACACTGCACGCGTCGATCCGAACAGTCTCGTCGCCAAACTGTTATGTACTCGGGTTGGGCCCGGGAGAGCAGTGAGACTCGCAGAGTCGTGAGGGCTGCTGTAACTCTGTTTATTGGTAGTTCCCGAAGCGCGCTCGCATGGCCGGACTACAATGCCTCAAGCGGCGTGCCCACCTTTATGCCCCGCGGACCACGTGACCACTACCACCACTTTGCCCGCCTCGCCAGGCTCCGCTGCCATACACCACAGGGGCCACCAGAATTTTGCCTCAAATTCAAGATGGCGGCCAAAATCCAAAATTGCCGCCAAAATTACCTTTAGAGATTTATTACTGCCTCGTAGTGTTTCCTGTCAAGGTTTTTTTCAGTGTTCTGTCATCCTGAACATATATCCTTGAGATTATCTTGGGAGCCACCCAGGATTTGGCCTAAAATCCAAGATGGCTGCCAAAAATCAAAATGGCTGCAAATATTAATTAATTATTTTATACTGCCTTAAGTTTTTCCTGTCAATTTTTTCTCAGCAGTTCCGGCATACTGGACCTATAGCCTTTAAAATTAGCTGAGGGCCACCCAGGATTTGACCTCAAATCCAAGATAGCGCCAAAATGGCCGTCAAAATCATCTTAATTATATTCAAACTACTCTTAGGTTTTCCTGTCAAAGTTTTCCAGTGGTTCCGCCATTCCAAACCTATGTCCTTTGTTATTAGCTTGGGAGGGCACCCAGGATTTGACCTCAAATGCAAGATGGCCACGAAAAACCAAAAATGGCCACCAAAATTACCTCAAAATTGATATTTCGTCTTATTTGTCCCCCAGAATGTTCCGTTCTCGGAAAGCAGGGTTTAGGGGCTGTGCAATAATTATGGGACCTGGGGAGGGAGACATTTCTGGATGGTGTGCCATTGTCTTGTGAGCCCTTCTCTACAATCCATAGGATTTGATAACTGAGACCACAATCAACCGAGAAGTGAAGGTCAGAGGTGGTCCAATGCAAGGCGGATACAGTACCAATGAGAGCACAACAGACAATTCGTCAAGACGAGTCATATCATGGCTAAGATCAGAGCTACACTGAAGGAAAGGCTAAATATCATCACCTCCTCAGCCCACAAGGAGACCACAATAGCGGCCCGAATACACCATGAAAATATGGTTATAATCGAGTACTTCAGCTTGACAAATACTTCGACCCATTCCTGAATGGTCCCGCTCTCATATGAAGACTGGTGTGGAAATCGATTGTGATGTTGTAAGAGGATTGATTCATCCGCAGAAGCTGGAGAACAGAAATATATAATAAATTGTTGACTGTTGAGACTCAAAGCCAGTGGGGAAGAACGAGTCAATTTCTTCGACAAGATTACCAAGCTCAAGATCAAAACCGGGATGGAGAAGGCCAAGAAAGACCAAAAGTTGTAATATCCTGAAGAAGACAGACAGGCCTTCGGTTTACTGGTAGGCAAAGCAACATCTCCAGAAGAGGCACATTCATATCCTTGACTACTGTCCCACTGCTCTAGCCACACAGAGAGAGATTTGGACAAGGTTCAAAAGCAGCATTGAGGAACTACCTCATAGAAGAGTCTGAATCAGTCGTGAGAACCGCCACATGAAGAAATTGGCTTATAGATGGAATGGCTGCTGTGAAATCTGTTCCTGCCTCAGCAAACTGGGAAAATATGCAGCAGCCCTGTTGAAATTTTGCGTGCCAGCAAGTGACTCCAAACCGCAGCAACTGGGAATCATATTTGATTCATACAGTACAGCCACAACGAAGGAGCTCACTCAACATCGCCGTGGCACACTGGAAGAAGAACTCACATCACAAGCTCTGAACAGGATATGCCTAAGGAAAAATTTGGACTCGTTTCTGCGAAACTCAGAAAATAAGACAGAACTGATGAGATTTATAGTCGATTATTACAAGACCGATGCTGTGAGATCCAAGCTGAAAGTTCCACTAACTGTGACAGAGGAAGATAATACCTGGTTAATAACGCAACTCAAAATCGAGATGCTTGACTCCTGCAACCACCACGAAGCTGACACCAGACTCATCCTCCATGCATCCAAGTCAACAGATTCCTGTAATTGTTAGGGTGACAGATACAGATGTCTTTGTTCTCCTGACCTATGCTTATTCTGTCATTAAACCATTACAAGACTGGATGATGAAGATTGACCATGAGAGGATGTTAGCGTCAAAGCTCTAACTGACCGATTTGGTGACGAAATGTGTCAAGCACTTCCTGCCTATCACAGCATTACAGGGTGTGATACAAACCTCTTTCCATTTGGTGTTGGTAAAGTAAAACCACTGAAGAAGACGAAGAAACTGGGAAAGTTCCAACTCCTCTCGCAACTTGGCACATCACGCACTTCAGTTGAAGACATCGCAGATGCTAAGACCTTCTTAGAACCTGCATGTATGCTGGAAGTGAACATGAAGAGTATGTGAGAACAAGGATCAGAATGTACGACAAGCAGAAAGTGAAATCCAGTTCAAGTATCTTGCCAGATGAGAGTAGCACCAATGAACACCTGAAGAGGAGCGATTTACAAGCTTTCATCTGGTATCAATGTCTGAAACAAGATATTGAGTATCCTTCCATCAAACACAGAGGTTGGGAAGAAACGGAAGATGGTATTCGGCCAATATGGTTCACCTGCCCCCAATTCCCACCAAGCCTTTCGGTGACGAGCAGCAGAGAAGGTTAACACCAGGTAAATATACATTTATTTATGTAAAGCTACGCAAGGTTTCCATTTGCTGTTTCAGACTTGTTGTTTGTCATTTAGTAATACAATTCACAGCCTTATATTATCGAAATCAATTTGACAAAGCATTCAAATCATTTCCCATCATACAGGTGACATTAATTATGATGCAGACACAGAAGATACGAGAGACAGGCCCAGCCCCCAAAGAAGAAGAGAAGAATGAGACCCAGCCATAGTGAGGACAAAGGAGACGACAGCACAGGAGGGGACGAGAGTACTGGAAGTGACAGGACAGCATTGAAGAGCAGTCGGCTTACCTCTTCTGGCAGTATTAGAGCAGTCCATTCATCTGACTCACAGACGGACAGTGACTTGGATAATAGCAATGAACATTAACTCTGGACTTGCAGTTCTATCTTAATTATGTGTTTGTATCGCCCATTTTGTTGGTGAATTGAACTGTAGGATGACCAGAAAATGTGGTTAATATTATCTCAATTTACATTTTGTGGCTGTTTTGAGTGAGAATATCATATTTACAAGTCATGATAATAAAGCTCGGTTGAGTATTCTAGACCCCAAAATCAATTTCCGGTACCATTATAAACCCCATATTAGGGACAAAAAGTTAATTTAACAGGAAAAGAGAACCCTTATTAATTCAATTTTGAGGTAATTTTGGTGGCCATTTTGGTCTTTCGTGGCCATCTTGCATTTGAGGCCAAATCCTGGGTGCCCTCCAAGCTAAGAACAAAGGACATAGGTTTGGAATGGCTTGAACCACTGAGAAAACTTTGACAGGAAAACCTAAGAGGTAGTTTGAATATAATTAAGATGATTTTGGTGGCCATCTTGGATTTTAGGCCAAATCCTGGATGGCTCCCAATCTAATCTCAAAGGATATATGTTCAGGATGACAGAACCACTGAAAAAACCTTGACAGGAAAAACTACGAGGCAGTATAAATCTCCTAAAGGTAATTTTGGTGGCAATTTTGGATTGTGGCCGCCATCTTGAATTTGAGGCAAAATTCTGGGGGGCCTCCAAGCTAATATCAAATGGTATGGGTTCAGGATGATGAATCCACTGAGAAAACCTTGACTGGAAAAAATGTTAGTTTTTCCTTGGGTTTGCCCTGTCTAATCTGCGAAAACTTTGATGTCCCAGTTCCAGAAAATTCGTGGCAACATAAACCAAAAGTAATCACTGAAAACATGGAAGTACCACTCATTTACAACCTAATGATCCCATCAAGCATAAACATCAAAAACAAAGTGTTGCGATCACATATCATACTTAGGTACAAAAAGGAGAAGAAGGCCTTTCTGATTGAGGTATTAATACCAGTGATTTTGGACTAAACGATGCAGAAATCAAGAAAATGACCAAACACCAAGACCTCAAGAATGAAGTGAGAAGATCCTGGAATCTGAAGAATGCCAAAGTTGTACCAGTGATAGCTGGACCTACAGGATTCATCAATCCCACAGGATTGATGACAAAGAACCTCACAGAGATATTAAACACAGGTGCAACACCCCTGGGTGCTCACCTGGTAGTGGCTGGGTAAGATAACCAGGCAACCACTGGTTGGCATGTATGACACACAAAATATATAATGGAGAAGAAAGTAAATACCTATGGATTTGTTTTTTAATGCCGTGAACAAACTTTGGTTCATCATGGGTGATGAAGGTTGTGGTAAAGTTTCATTGAAATCGAATGTGTAGTTTCAGAGAAGTTGCAAGTATTTGTGGATGGACAGACGGATGGACGAAGCGCCATCCCATAAGCTCCCCGGAACTATGTTCCAGGTGAGCTAAAAGCCATCCCTGGGAATATTACTACAAACAAACTACAGTTGTAAGCTGTCTTGGGCTCAGTGACAATCTTGAATAGAGCCCTCGGCACAAAACTTTGAGAATAAAAAAATTGACAGCTTGATCCATGAATCGTGACCCCTTTCCGAAATTAAGGTGGATACTTTGAGCCCACCCTGAGAGGACTCCATTCTACATTCTGAAACTCACATATGTAGATACCAATCAACGAGAGACACACACACACACACACGGAGGTGGATACTGTGAGACCTGGTAGTTCTCCTTTTCTCCTCCTGATGAACCCCACCCACACGTGGAGATAGCAGCAACAACAGCAACTTCCATATAAGCACACACACACACACACACACACACACCGACATTTATTATTATAGATTGCAAACTGTGGTGTCTGTCCGTGCGTTCATCTGTCTCCCTTTTACGGCGGCCGCTTCCTGCGCTGTGTTGGAAAAGCTCAACATTTACATTTGAAATGATGGGTAACAGGCATGAATAATGTTGATGCCAAATTTTATTGAGCATGCAGGATATTTTGCACTCTTTTTAAACAAACTGAATCTCCGCCGCCCAATGTTGCACCACCATTTTGCGGTGTGTGGTGTACGTAGTTCGGAGCTTTGGCTCTGAGTGAAATGAAGAGTGCAACACAATTAACCTTTTTAAAGTCCATGAAATAATTTAAATTGATGGATCAACTTAAACTTTTCTCGTCACTGGGTACGGGAACTTTTCCTCGTCATTTATAAACACAAGTATGCGAAACACTGGACACAAAGAAAGGAAAACAAGAGAATGGTTTCTGTCTGTGAGTTGCTTACACTAAATGTCAACGAATGAGAAATTAAAATGTCTACAGATGGAGGCATCTGTATGTTTATAGGAAGTGAATGTTTGGACTTTGTCGCACAGTTCACACAAACCCTAGGTGACCATATATTGAGGGTCAATTGGAGTTGGCAAGATGCTATAATTAACTCACGTCAACTCAGGTCAGGCCAGATCAGATCAGGTGAGTCCAGATAAGATCTGTGACTTGCTACAGCTAACATGTAAACCCATAATAACCTGTTCCTGGTCGAGTGTCGGCGACTAAACTGTCTCCTCCCATCAGGTCCCACTGGTGTGGAGGGTGTATGGACATGGACAGCAAGCAGGACTAAAAACAAAACCTGTCAAAGGGTAGAGGAGCTCCTTGTGAGCCAAAGGCTATCCAATCGGGTGCCGTACTGCGTCTGCGGACGTCCTTCTGCAGTGGACTACCTTTCCTAGGAGGTTGGTGGCAGAATTTGTACTCCGACCCCCATAAAAACACTTCATTCTGCAAAAACACACCAAGTGGTGCGTGGCAGGGTGGTGCTTTCGGTGTTAGGGTTAGCTAGGAAGAGGAGATTTGAAATTCTTCACACCTCTGTTATACATGAAGTTGAAAGCCCTTTTATCAGAAGACTAACATCTGACGTTTGATTATATCAATTACTCTTATGTTTCAAACTTACCCGACTTCATTAATTTGAAGTCCGCGCAAGTTTCTTCACATACTATGTCCCTAAACTGATGTGATACCACTTTAAAGAGTTGAATGAGAACAAGTCAAAGACAGAAAGCGACACAACACTATAACACCGAAACACAATGGCAAAATCACCGTCATGTAAAGAAACCGAATATAAATTGAAGCTGAGACAGCAGTGCACACTTCCTTTTTCTGTGTCTTTATCTCATAACATGACTGAGTTTTTCAGGGGAAAATGGCCAGATTCGTTCACAAGGTACACAGATCAATTGTTGTCTCTGTGTAACCACAATGCCCTCGTGATTCTGGTTGTTCTACAAAAAAAAAAATATCCATTTCACAAGAATGTACAGTAACTTCCCACAATTCCAGTGTTCTTAGTTTTAAAGGACTTTCCTCTTACGGACAATCCTTGTTTGTGCAGCACGATCGACAGCTGGTTACTGTTCCTGTTCTCATGACAGAAGTCTTCTGAGGAACTCGGCGACAATGGTACGTGTGAGTTTATCTTTTATTATATACATATTACTAATACGAGCAGATAACCCGGTCCCACCGGGCTGTTGTCAGGGAATTCGTTCCCAATGGAGTGTGGAATGTATAGGGAGTTTATTAGGAATGTTCTTTGACAGCCGAATGGCAGAGACTGGTGGAAGTTCTACATAATGTAAGATGTGACTTCAAGTCCTCAACTACTCCCCCTACCCCACCTCCCAGCCCCAAGTCCTCAAACCCCCTCGACAAGCTCTCTGTCCCTTTGCTGTCCCCCACTCCAACTCTCTGTCTTATCCTCCCCCATTTCTTATTAAAGTCCTCAACTCCCCCCCCAACCCCAAGTCCATAAGCCCCTAAACCTCAAGTCCTCAACCCCACCCAAAACCTCAACCCTCCTTTCCCAACTATATCTCTTCTCTGCCCCTCCCCAACCCCAAGTCTTTGTCCTCCATTCCCCATTTCTTCTTAAAGTCCTCAACCCCCACCTCCCCCTCCACAGCCCTCTTATGCTCTTTCTTCATCAAATCCTCAAACTTCCTACCCCCCACACCCCTACTCCCAGCTCCACGTTTCTTCTTCAAGTCCTCAACCCCTCAACCCCTTAAAGCCTCAACCCCCTTTCCCAAATCTGTCCCTTACCCCCCCCACCCCAACTCTCTGTCCTCCACTCCCCCTTTATTATTTCAGTATTCAAACCTCCTCCTCCCAAATCCAGGTCCACAGCCCCCTTTTTTCTTCAAGTTCTCAACCCTCCCAACTCCAAGTCCACATCATAGTCACTAACAGAGTACTAAGGATTCTCAATGAAGGAATATTTGTTTGTACAGACTTGGTTGAATAATTTGTGTTTCTATTCGTTTTTAGCTCACCTGGACTTTAGTCAGGTGAACTTATGCGATTGAGCAGTGCCCGTAGGTGAGTGAGTGAGTGAGTCAGTCTGCAAACACTTCAGTCATTATCACTTGAACCAAACACACGATTTTGTAAAACTTGGTGACAAGCTTCATATCTGAAATCTCACGAAGATGTATTGACCGCATCAAAATCTGTGCTCATTAAGGGGATCTCTGGATGTGGGGAGGAGGGGTGGTTGAAACAAAGTAGGTATTGCTCCCTTCTCTGAAACTACACACACGATTTCGATAAAACTTGACCACAACATTAATCACCTATGACGTACAAGTTTATCGACTGCATAAACATCTGCATTCATTAAGGGGGTGTGGGGGGGGGGTGGACCCTCCAAATAGGTCTTTGCTCTCTTCTCCGAAACTACACATTAAATTATGATGAAACTGACTACAGCCTTCATCACCCGTGATGTATCAAAGTGTATCGACCGCATCAAAATCTTCGCTCATTAAAAGGTCTACAGGGGGGGTTGACCCTCCCCCCCCCCCAAAAAAATTGGTATTTGCTGTCTTCTCCAAAACTACACACACAATTTCAATGAAACTTGACCACAACCTTCATCACTCATGATGTACCAAAGTTTGTTCATGGCATTAAAAAAAAATCAGGGTCTAAGGGGTCTTGTGGGGGGTTTGAGTGATTGTTGCTCCTGATCCAGGTGAGCTTCAGGACACACAGTCCTATTTTTCTCAAGTCCTCAAGCCTCCTTCCAAACCCCAAGAGTCATCAAGCCTACAATCGTTTCAACCCCCCTCTTCCTCCACACTCCAAGCCTTTACTCCTCCCCCCCCCCCCCCGGACACCATCAAAGCCTCAACCCCCCTTCCCCAACTCTAACCCTTCTCTGCCATTTCCTTGCCCCCACTCCACTCTCTGTCCTCCCACTCCCCTTTATTCTTCAATTCCTCAACCCTCCCCCTTCCTCCCAACCCCAGGCCTGTGGCTCCCCCATTCTTCTGCATACCTCCCCCCCTCAACGCCAAGTCTGCATACCTCCACCCCCTTCTAATTCCAATTGTACATACCTCTCCCCTACCAACTCCAGATGCACATCCCTCTGCCCCTCCCAACTCCATTTGCTCACTCCCCCTCTCAACTCAAGTCCGCATCCCTCCTCCCTCACAACTCAAGTGCGCATCCCTCCTCCCCTCCCAACTCCAAGTGAACATCCCTCCCCCTTCTCAACTCGAAGTGCACATCCCTCTTCTCCTCCCTACTCCAAGTGTGCTTTTCTCCCTTCCTCCAACTCCAAGTGAACATCCCTCTTCGCCTCCCAACTCCAAGTCTGCACCCCCCCCAACTCCAAGTACGCATCCATCCTTCTCCCCTCCCAACTCCAAAAATCTAAAAAAGGAAATTATTCCTTGGATGGAAATGATGGTAATTTGTGGTTATATATTATTTTTTACTTACTAGTGCATGCCGTACGTGCGTGGCCATACGTGCGTGCCGTACGTGCAAAAGAAAAAAAAAAAACTTTCAAACCGCGTGCCAGAAACAAACCACACAGGCCGTTCCTTCGCTCTCGCGTGCCCGTACGTGCGTGCCGTATGTGCAAAAAAAAAATAAACTTTCAAACAACACACACAGGCTTCCTTCGCTCTCGTAAACGACGACTGGATTGGTGGCATTTGTGTTTATCTATAAATGCGCATAAGAAATCGAGAATTATTAGAATACAGTAAGTCATCACTATCCGCAAGTCCGTACGTTGTAACCCGTAATGGAGAAGCGCTGAAGATCTCTTCCCCAACGGCCACTACGCAGCAACATGTCCTGTCAGTTGGTAAATAAATGGCCATAATTGGAACACTGTCCGATTAATATCAAACCTTGAAAAGGCGCATCCCAGGCTCCCAGCAATATACTGGCAAGTTTCAATTAGATCGGACCAGTGGTTTCGAGAACAGCGCTCACAGACACACAGAGATTGCTGGAAATTATAGATAGATGGTAGTGTGCAAACCAGCCAGACTGTGCACCACCCGTGAAACTTCTGCTCTTCACTCACACAAGGCATTTGTCAGAGCATTCTTTTGTACACCTCACATGTGCATGAAAAGAAAGTGGAAGCATTTACTCTCCCCCCCCTCCCCTCCCTCTCCCCCTCACTTTTTTCATTGTTATGATTTTCCTTTGACAGAATTATAGTCACTAACTGTTAAGGCTGTTAAGGTTTCTCGTTAAAGTAAATCGATGAAAAGGTAATTATATGTTGACAGAATTGACTGAATAGTTTGTGGATTTTTATTTATTTATTTACTTCCGGTAGGTGTCAAAACCAATGACTCTGAGCAAATACACCACATGTGCAACAAAAATTAATACACTGTAACTCGAAATTGCATGAATAACAATACTTGTAAACCTCCGCATGCAATGTCTGGACCCAAGAGCTCTTAAATGGGGTATCATTCAGCATTGTACGTGCTGTGGTTATGACATTTACCCCGTTCAGACACAATCGTGCAACTTGCATTTACATATGGATAGATAGATAGATAGATTATGAGTATAATTCAGAAATATGATGCAGCTAAAAATTTCTACTATAGAATTCTGATTTACAAATGATTATACATTTAATCCCTACCCGCTCCTTGAATGGTGTGAATACACTTACGCAACTTACATGTATCTAATACCTAAAGCTCTTTCTAACCACTCACTGACTCACTGACTGATATTAAAGATCGGTGCCTTCCAGGTAAGGTAGAAAGCTGAAATGTTGTGTGCCGACGGACAATGAAGCCGATACACCAGAGAAAATATCACAGAACTGTCGGAAAACATCCATAAATGAAAATATAAATAAATGAAAATAAATAATTGAAAAATCAAATGCGGGTGAGCGACCCGAGAGAATGTGTTATCATACCCTGCTAGTACAGTATATAGCTTGCAGTTGAAAAAAATGACAGGCGACCCTTCTGTATTTTCACACTATTCAGCCTCGAAAACCCAGGCTAAAACTGAAAGTACGTACAACAACCTCAATTTATTTACAATTCAAAGCATGAGACTTTCCTTGAGGATGATTAGCGGTGAGTAGAGCAATTTGTCAACGAAATACAGTTGGATCTCATTTGTGCAAAAGATCCATCCATTGGGACAATACACCATACAGAGCATCGGTGCTGCTACGGCAATCTCCTGGGCTATTGGGCACCATCCTGGACAGGTTGCTACTCCAACGCTGGATACTGAAATGGCTCCATCATCCCCACAAGCTGGTACTCATTTTGATCGATCTTGGAAGAATGGCAGGCTGAGTCAACCCCATCTGGTATTAATTCAACAGCCGAGCAGGATTTTAATTTAGGACCCCAGGATCACAAGCCTGCCACCCTAACCATTAAGCAAACACCAGGAATGCACAACGGATGTGTTCCTGGAGGTCATTGCTCTATGCAAAATTGCGTGAAACGATATGGTTATAGTATAATGTAAGAGATTGGAATACATTCCAAAAGAGCATAAAATTGGTGATAAATTGCACCATAACCTGACAACACATAAAAATAGGACCGCCTGTAACGTACAACTGGTACTCACTTCGCCGACCTCGGAAGGATGACAGGCTGAGTCAACCTCCTGGTGTGTATTAATTCAAGCGGCCAATGGGGCTTGAACTCAGGACCTTTTGGATCCCAAGCTGCTACCCTAATACTACGCCAACACCAGGCTTATCTCTAGATCTCTTGTATTGGTGCAAAATGAGTTCCTTTCGATGGAGTTTGGATGTTGGTCAGATCAGACCAACATTCTTACCCTTTTGACATTTTCGTCCGTTTTGACAGTCGATGGGCGTCCCAACCGCATGTCATCATTCCCATCCATTCTCCCATCTGTTCAATAGGTGCAGACAATGTCGAATATATCTATATATACGAGGTGTGTTCAAAAAGTATCCAACCTTAATTTTTCGTGCATATAACAAATGAAGCTAGGAGCGTGGGTTGGTGCATGTATGTACGTGATCCTAATCCGTATGCGTGAATATTTTCCCGCCTGCAGAAGCTGTCAGTCGCCGACAGACGCCGATGAGTGAGGAAGTGTAAGTGAGCGCCGTCGGATTTTCGTTTTTGACAAAATGACAGATCACTGTGGTCTCATCGCCAGTGATCACTGTGTTGAAGAAGTTGGGATCGCTGTTCACAGTCTCCAGCATGTCCTGTGCGATCTCCAAACGGAGTTGCTTCTGCTCGATCGTTAGCAGCTTTGGCACGAACTTCGCTGAGATTCTCCTTAAGCCCAAATCCTCAGTCACAATGGAATGAACGATCCAATGCTGACGCCCGCCTCGTCTGCAAGTTCTCTGATCGTGATTCGACGATCCTGCTCAGCAGGGTCCTCACTTGGTCAATGACGATCTCATTTCAGGATGTTGAGGGTCTACCAGAACGTGCTTCACTTTCCACTGATGTGCGACCATCTTTGAAGCGGTTTGTACCACTCTTTTATCTGTGTGGTGCCCATTGCTTCGTTCCGAAGGCCTGTTGAATCTGCGGATCGTTTCCATTTGGGAATCGCCAAGCTTTACACAAAATTTGATGCAGTAGCGATGTTCAAGTTTTTCCGTCATTTTGTCAAAAACGAAAACCCGACGGCGCTCACTTACACTTCCTCACTCATCGGCGGTCTGTCGGCGACTGACAGCTTCTACAGGCGGGAAAATATTCACGCATAGAATTAGGATCCGCCTACATACGACACCAAACCACGCCTCCCTAGCTTCATTTGTTTAGGCACGAAAAATTAAGGTTGGATACTTTTTGAACACACCTCGTATGCCCTCATCCCTTAAATGAGCCTTTCATATCGCTCATCACCAAATTGATCGTGTCACATGTATACAGCATGTACAGTAGATCTCGAGTATAAGTATGTACAGTATAAACATGCCCGTACCAGAATCATGGTTTGTGTCACTATCACTAGCTGCAGGCTGTGCAGGGTATGAGTCTTTTTCTGAGAATTGGATCAGAATCCTGAGTTTGGAATTGAAGAAATTCTCTGATATCCATCTCCAACATTAGATGGGCTTATTCCCACAAACACGGATCTTTTCCCAGTGTCTTGAAGCAAGTCAAAGGCCGATTCTTACAAAAATGTAAACTGCCTTCGTGGCACAAGACAAACAAATCCACAATGGGCCCCTGAGCAATAATGGGCACTGTAAGAGCACTTCAATAAAAATGATGATATATCAAACGATGGTGTATAGTGGTCGAATCTGGCTCCAGACCCTCCATTTATTATCAGGAATTTAAAAAGTTTTTGCCGATGATTTTGAAGTTGATTCATGATCGTTTGGAAAAATATTAAGTGAGTAAACGCTGAGATGTTGAAAAAAAGTGAGTAAACTCCATGTATATGCATTTATGCAGGACGATGGCGCAGCGTGTAAGCCTTTAATCCTTCAATAGTTACGTGTAAGCTCAGTGTTACTGTGGTAGGCAGTGTTAGTGCAGCGCAACCGTTAGAAAATTAGAAATGAAACATGTTGGAACGTCTAATGGAAAAGAAAACTTACCTCTGCGGGCGAGCGTTTAGGTGAGATTGAAATTTGATGTTGTGGATGGGCCATCTGAAATTTTATTCCACACGTTTGACACACAGCACTCTTTTATTCAATGCCACTTAAAGAGTTTATAAGCAAACTAGCCGGAGGCGACAATGATTCGCGGGCATTATTGAACAATGCCACGATAGGTACAATTGAGTTGTGGAAGCTTTTGAGGAAGCCCTACCGTAAAAACCTATCTCTCGTCAAAATTGACCAAATCAAATCGATTATATGTTGTACTTATGGACATTATGCACAGCTTCTAGGAAATTAAATTGCGTGAAAAAAATCGAGAAAAAATAAAATAAAAAGTTCAAGTGGCGTGGCTCCGCCCACAAGGGGCGTGGGACGCCCCTCATACAAAAAGACACAACTAGACCATGATATCTAGCTTGTGTCCAAGTTTCATCAAGATCGCATCAAACGTCACGGAGCTATGCTCTGGAGAGAGTCACAAACAGACAGACAGACAGACACAGACATAACGAAAATAGTGGTCACTGCTGGTGCCCGCGAACCAAGAAGATCACCCTCGGACATCTCCGCCATGCTACCAAAAACGAAGTGAAGTGCGCATGCGCAGAAGAGTAGCATAATGTCCACTCAAAGCTCATTAGTTCCATAATGAGCCATAAAACATGTAGACTTTAAAAAAAAAAAAAAAAAAAATTTTTAAATCACTAACTGCTCCAACACGTGGAACATGTCTTTCAATCCGGACAAATCTCACACTCTCACTATGTCTCTTCGAAAGGACCGTTTAGAAAACCCCCCATCCACTTTCTCAACAATCCTCTGGAAGAAGTCCTTTCTTTAAGCTTCTGGGTCTCACTATCTGCCATGACCTTTCCTGGGAAAGCCACATTTCAAACCTCGCCTCCAAAGCCAGTCGCCGACTGAATCTCCGTCGTGCAAAGTCCTTCCTCGGCCCACCTGAGCTCCTGACCACTTACAAAGCTTTTGTCCGCAGCCTGATGGAGTACTGCTCTCCCCTCTGGGCTGGTGCTCCTGCATCCCACCTTTCTCGCTTCACGCTGTAGAAACCAAGGCATTTCCGATCATTGGATCTCCCCATGAGGCTGAGTCTTTGGGCCTCTCACTCTCTCACCGAGGCTGGTCGGTGGTCTTTCTGTCTTCTACCGTCTCCTCTCCAGCCTTGCCCCCCTGCTCTCTCTGCGATTTGTCCCACACATTTCCGCAGGGTGTTCAAGGCCGCCAACAACCCCCTTCTGGTAAAACTACCAAAATCACGAATCACTGCTCACTTCACTCTTTCATTCCTCTTTTTCCCCGCCTTTGGAATAAACTCCCTCACTCTATTCATTCCCATTCTTCCCTCCAGGCCTTCAAAACAGCTGTTCACCACCACCTCTTATCATCCCCATCCAAATCCTTGATCTTTCTACCCCGATAATCCACCCAAGCCCACCTCCTTCAAATTCCCTGCTTTCCTTCCTGAAATCCCTGTAATGTCCATCTTCTATTCCCCATGTCCCCGTCCCATCCCTCTCCCTTCCACAGATCTCCTAATGTCTCGTTCCCCACTGTTTTGTTCTTCCCACTCCCGCCCCTCTTGTCTCATGCCCCCTTGCTGTGCTTGTTTGTTAGCTCTCACACGAGCCTCGACAAGGTATACAAAAAAAACAAACAAAAAAAA
>CM068952.1:38960255-38975205 GCA_035128595.1 Eptatretus atami
TCGGCGAGGCCTCTCCGGCGTGCCTCGCGCCTGCTCGTCCTGGCCCCTCGACGCCACGGACCGAGCATCGACGAACAGAGAGAGACCAAAGAGAGCGCCGAACCCAGGGAGCACGAACAAGGAGAACCAAAGAACCTCCCAAGACCTCTGCGCCTCCGGCTCTTATACCCCCGGCGCCCCGCCCCGTTCTTGGCTCCACCCTCCTTCGAGGCGCTTCGAGAAGGGGGGCGTTCCCTCTCGCTCCCCCCCCGCCATCCGGGGGCGAGAAGAATCCGTCTTGCGGCCGGGCCAGGGAAGAAAACAGGCGGGAAAACCGCGCGCCCTCGCTGTGGGATTTCCTCCTTCCCTTCTCGCGTTCGACGGCTTCCAACGCGGAAACCGTCGTACGTGGACGCGGAGGATGGCGTTCGTTGGTGTGGTGGCGTGGTTGGCGTTGTTGTAGTGGTGGCGTAGTTGGCGTTGTTGGGTGGTTGGTTCGAAAATAAAGCAAGAACAGAAAAAAACGCCTAACTCAAAGTATCGCAGCCCGAATGAATCACATTAATTCCCTCTAAACAATGGGTTTGGGCTAACTACACATGTACTTCAGAAATATTCTCACTACGGGACCTGAATGGTGTAATGCGAATTTCCACAGCCGTAACAATATATATATATATATATATATATATATATATATAATAATATAAATATTATATATATAGTCAAGGTCAAGAAACAGCAGTAAATTGTATAACTTTGGCACCAGGATACAGTCATGTAGTGCACGTTGGAAACTTCCCTGATGTCCTTTGCTTCTACTGCCACATCCTGGCCAGGGATGCTATTACCTTTTCAATTATCGTAGCATCCAGGCAATACCTGGGACTTTATGAGGAACTTGACAATTTTCATGGGGTGCCCATTCCCAACACTACTTCCACAAATATGTGAAGAAAATGAGTAATGTAATATAATTCTGAGAAATATACTCATCTCTGTGTTTAATGTATAAATGCTTTGCTGTTTTCTCATTAACTTTTCTGGCTCATGAGAATTGACTTGGGGGCTAACTCTGTACCAAAGGCAATGGCTTTCGGTTCTGCCACTGACAACTCTTAAATGTGTCACTGGTGGAGAGGGGTTGGAAGATATATCATGCAACGATTGATCAAAGTACAGTATTATTACATTACAGTATAACTAATATGGATACCCATTTTTAACTACTTGTTCTTGGTATAACCTAGCATTATTTGAAATTACAGCAATATACTAGGTCCACTTTAAAAGTTTCGAAAGAGAGGGTGCCCCATCACCATAAAAATTATATTCCCATGTCTTCCCATATCTGAGACGCTTCCATAGAGGGGTCAAGAGAAGTGCCTTGGGATGGTTCACATGGGGTGATGAGGGGATTAATATCCAAAGGAGATAGCTTGCAAAGAGCTTTGGCTGTATTAAATCATTCTAAAGCACAGATGGTTGACTTGTGACAAACGGCATCATGGGCTCCATATAGGCTACAAATATAATTAGCCCGTCCACCGTGCAGTGGAATACGGGGTTTTGCAATCACTTTGTGTGTCTATCTGTGTGTCTATCTGGGCCATAACTTTTTTGTCATCAAATTTGAACTTTGTCGTATCAAATTTTACAAAGCTTTATTATGAGAATATGGAGAAACACAATTAATAATTTTGCTGAAATAATATTTTGCATTCTTACTTGCTTTAAGAAAAAAAAAATTCACAGCATTCCTGGAAATAATATACATTGTCTGAGCTTTATATGATTTCTTTCTTCCAACCCCTTGAAAAACAGGAGATAGCTTGCAAAGAGCTTTGGCTGATATTAAATTATTCGAAAGCACACATAGTTGACTGGTGACAAAGTTATGGTATCATTTGGGCTCCACATAGGCTACAAATATAATTTTTATCTTTTCTTGGTTTAAGAAATAAATCATTCACAACATTTCTGGAAATTAAATACATTCCTCAAACTTGATGAGATTTCTTTCTTCCAACCCCTTGAAGCTTGAAAACAGGACGGTTTGTGAGCTTGCTTACTCACACATGAATGCAGACAAGATGCGTCTGACCAACAGGATCATGCTTCACATGCTTGCCTTCATCATTCCATTATTGTTCATGTTCTTCTGCTACAGCAACATCATATATCATTACCGCGAGTCGAAGCTTCACAAAACATAAGTTATTAGGTCGTCATGGCTGTGGTGATTGTGTTCTTTATTTGCTGGCTGCCCTACAACATAACCTCTTGTGGACACACTCGTCCGCTTCGGCATTATCACTCAACTTGTGAGATGAATGAGGATCTCAACCAAGCCATTGTAGTCACCCAAACCCTGGGTTTCCTGCATTGCTGTCTGAACCCTTCCTGTATGTGTTCATCGGTGTCAAGTTTCGCAACAATTCTCTCAAGCTTTTCCGGGAGATTGGATGCATCAGTGATAAGTTTCTGCAAGACCACACAAAGTTCAGAAAGGTTTCTGGCAGGTCCGTTGTTTCTGAAACGGACAGTACTGCATCTGTCTCTTTATAAAGGGACACTTGGAGCAATATTTTTGTGCTGGGTCTTATTAAGAACTTTAACGTTTCTCAAACAAATGTGGTTTCACATCTGCACTTCTCTCTGTCGACGCTGTTGTTATTTAAAGGTGATACAAATAACTGTTGTATGCTGTTAGACAAGAAATGAGGTCAGCATAGCTTCAGTTGTCATTAAAACAAAAATATATCGATTGGAAAATTTGTTGGATTCTGACATGTTCGTTGCAAACATCAAAGAACATAGAAGGTGTGTAGTTGGGAATGACATTGTGTTGAAACCATAAGCAGATGGTAACAGGTGGTGCTGCCTGTGGTCATGTCGAGTAGTCTACAAATAATCCAAAACGCCATAATAATACCAATTACGATTTCTCATCATTCTCAGTATTTTCACCAACGAAGGCATCACACAATTACAACATTGACAACATAATTTGTTTGTTACCAAGTAAAAAATAACTCGATCTCAGATAACTCTACAAAATATGTATTGACCTCAGGTCTAAGTAGTCATAAGATGATTGAAAATTATTTAGAGTACCCCTTTGGAAAGAAGAAGCATGTTGGCGGTGAAAACAATCTGAATACCTATATGGTATTATTCTGAAAAAGTTGTTAAACAACACGTGAAACCGGAAAGGAGTATTGTTGCCAACCACGTTGATTTTGTATTCTTACGAGTGAATGGTCATAATTCACAACAAAAATTGTTTTGAATCACCAACAACTTTTTTTCTACAACAGCAAGCAACACTACTACAACACTTGAGAAAGGTCCTACAAATCCTTCAGAAATAATTGTAATGTAAATTGTTCATAAAAATAATAGTTTTGCAAATTCTTCAGAAATAATTATAATGGAAATTATTCAGAAAAATAAGTGTTACAATTCTCCATCCAATTTCACTGCAAAGTATCAACACACCCAATTGCTTATTACCTGCGCATGCAGAGCGACAAGTGGGATTAAGCAATTGATTCAGGTCTGTCTGTCCAAAAGGTTAATTTATGATCAAGGAACAATTTATTTTTAATTGAATGGTATATTTTGAACACAAATTGGAACATGAATTGGAAAACAAACTGCCATTTAACAGTACTTTGTCACTGAATTTGTTTGATTGCACATGTGCAGATTAGTGAGATAATATTTTTACTCTGTCTGTTGTATGGCCGTCAACAAAATTGAAAATCATTCCAAATGGGAAACCTACTGTTTTTAAGGACGTCATAAAGGACACAAACAACAGGCACAAATAACTAAAGTAACAAGTTAGATAGTGTGGTGTAATAGACATTGTGCCAACGGCGGTAAATTCTGGAATTAATGTTTTTTTATATACAACTTTTAAAATCTTTATTTTATTTAAATTGAATTATATACTCGACACTGGAGAACATAAATCGCCTTCTTGTCATTTCCAAGAACCTCCAGTTTTGCAGTGCTTTGACAAGTTAAATAAGGTGTTGTATAAGCATGATGTATAGGACTGCTTCAATCGTGACAAACTTCTGGATTTTTTTTTTTAACAAACATTAAAATCTTCAATTTAATTGAGGTATCTACCTGAACACTGCGTGGGGTAACGTGTTCTATGAACTCTTTAGTTGTGCTTAGGAATTGCTTGTGTTTCAACTTCTAAGGCTCAACATATGGACATTTCAAATATAATAACAGCATAAACACCTGATTTAATTAATTTGATGATAATTAGCCCTTCTAGCCGAAGACAATAATACAATGTGTGAACACCTAGGAGCGTGAATTTGTTTAAAGGTATATAGGAGCTGCATCCACAACATGCACAGCAACTACACTCTGGATTCTGGAATAAGAAGCAGTGTATAACTGGTGTCAATTTGAATACCTGAGAAGACTAAACCTCTTGGTAAGCAGTTTAGGCAGGAATTTGGAATTTGTCCAGAGTGCCGGTGAGAGTTCACCGAGTCTTTGTCAAAAGACGTTTCTTCGCATTCGTGTACATCATAAATAAGTGGGCCTAAACACTTGACAACGGGGAAACTCTTCAAAATACTTTTTTTGTCAAACCAACGATGGTTCATTATAAGCAGATCACTGCGGTGATGTAGTTTTCATGTAAAACTACCTGGTAACAGCCATGAAGTGGATGTGGACAGACACTGACAACAATGGATTAAATTGAGAAAAACGCATCACGGACAGATGTACAATTCTTCGGTAAATGTCATTGGATGGGTTGATTTGTAAGAAATTCTAGGGAAGTGCATGCTTGCAGATTGTGAGTGTTGTTTCCTCCCAGAAAATAAATACTAAAGGTGTTCAGACACGTGGACCTGGAAATTGAAACAGAGAGTTAATTTTACCCAGTTTGAAAATGAGAATGCAGATGGAACTTCAGAAAAGTGACAGATGACAAGCCATGGATCAGTCTGTAGTCTCCAGAGGGAGAAGCCAATTATTCCTAAGGTCTGTGAGTCCTGTGACTGCATTGCACAGGCTGGTACAGCCAGGTAGGAATGACCCTGATATCTTTACCACTTTGGCACAATGCTGGATGCTATCGTATAATATCATGTATGAAATATTCAAGTGCATTCTGGAAAGTATAGTGTCGTGAATGCCCGAGAAAATCCAGAGAGAGTCCATGAGCTCCTGATTGTAATCTTCCTTACTATATATTCACAGACCGGTGTTTGTTTGTGGTGTGTGTTTGTCCCACGAATCCTCCTACAGTTCTGGCCGATTACATCCAGATTTGCTACATAGGGTCAGCATGACCCCAATTAGAATTTAGGTGTGTTTTTTATCTTTGCGGGTGTTTGGGGGGTGAGGGAAGGTGGACGCAAATTCTCTATGTAAATGTGTATCGTGTAGCGCCGCTCCAGGTGGGTGAGGGTATTACAAGTCCCCTCCATTTACAGTGCAGTATTCCTGTCCCCACGTTTTCCAGTACAGTGAGGTTTTTTTGACTTGTTCAACAAGGGGTATTTGGGAGGTATTTTGAATTACACCTAAGAATAAGGATAATAACATCACTCCTCTGGCTGCTCCATAAGGAGGGTGTACTTCTAGTGCTGATAATTCATTAAATGCTGGGTCAACAAGAGGAGTGGGGGAGTATCTGGGATATAAACCAAACTGATGGTTGGCTATCAAAGGGTTTCTGGGCAAAAAAATAGCTTACAGTTTTTTGCATTGTTAAAGACCTTTCTTGCATCATAGTCGAGAAGGATCTCTTTTAATCCTTTTTATAGGCCTGTTTGTGGTTTCCCATTATCTGTAATAACTTTTCACTCTATTGTATAATATCATTCATCCTTTGGATAATTGTGCAGTTTTTGAGTATATTTTGCATTTTTCATGGATTTTAGATGTTTCACATTTACAACTAATTTTTGTACCATCATTGAAATCAATTGCTTTTCTGGATGTTTTGTTCATGACTCAACAGCAAATGGAAATAAATTCGTTCTTTTCTCTGAAGCCAAATGTGTTGTTGTGTTGAATGTGTTGTTTGACTTTTCCTGGAAACACAAGTATTTGTTAAGGAAGGGCAATGATGCATTCCTCTTTCAAAATACAGCCTGATACCCACAGCTGCAAATTTTTTCCTTCCTTTCTTCCCTTATTTTCCCTTGTATTCTTCCTGCTTTGTCTGCTACATACAGTATTTATTCTTCCATAGTGTGGCTTTGTCTTCATCTCAGTGTCACACACTAATGCTTTTAACAATGTCTATGCCTCTCCACCGTACTACAGTTTTGTTCTTAATCACTGTGATCAATCATTGCAGTCAGTTGTATATTGATGAAGTTGAGTTCCATTGCAAATCTCGAGCTTGAGATGGAGGAAGGTGCCGAAGCTAATGAGCAGGATGCACCACTTAGGAATTGGAGAAATTGCTGGCCATTGAAGGTCTAGATTCTGCAACTAGTTAAAATACATGTTTAGTGCTGAGGAGGATGACCCATAGCAAACTAGAAGGGCACTCCGTGGAGTGCATACCGCCACTACATAATGCCTGATACACGAGAACGTATCGGGCCCAATACATTTTTGAAATATCATTCTATATATGTTTTTGGCCCGTCTTCAATGGTGTAGAATCACTTTGAAAATTAAATAATTCTCATATCCAGATCCGGATTCGATTTTCACCAAAATTGAAAACAATTCTTCCTTGTCACACACCCAACATGTACACCAAGTTTCGTCTGAATTCGGCTGCAACTTTTTGAGATATCATGCTATATATTGTTTTTAGTGCGATCTCTCAATGGTGAAGAATCACTTAAAAAATTCTGGGAGTGAGATCCGGATCCGAACTTCACCAAATTCTAATCAGTTCGTCGTTGTCACACACCCAACTGCCCACAAATTTCATCAGGATCCGTCCACAACTTTTTGAGATATCCTGCACACAAACAAACAAGCAAAAAGATGACGTCTACAGAGCATGATACTTGCAAAATCATAAAACAAATTTCTTCTCAAAAATAATTGGTGGTTGAATTCACTCACCTGAAATATGTATCCTCTTCAAATTTCAAGTCAATCGGATGAAAATAAAGGATTTTAGAAATCTCTCCTTTGTTGTTGACCTTTTGGTCGATATTGACCTCAAAATAATTGGCGACTTGAATTGAGTGACCTGAAATATATATCCTCTTCAAATTTCAAGTCATCGGATGAAAATGCAGAATTTTAGAGATCTCTCCTTTGTTGTTGACCTTTGGCCTATGTTGACCATTTGACCTCAAAACAATAGGCTTCTTCGTTATGACAAACTCTACTATGTGGTGAAGTTTTATGAAGCTCAGTTTAAAATTGTAACCTGTGGGCGATAAAGACAGACAAACAGAAATACAGACAGACATACAGACAGAATAACAAAATCGACTGACAATATACTTGAAAAATCTTCGATTTTGCAAGTAACAAGCAGACAAACAAACAAACAGACAGAAATGGGTGAAAACAAACTCCTTCACCTTCGGTGGTGAGGTATCGAGGGGGTAATAAAAACAAATAGTCAGAGGGAACATGTATAATGGGTGCTGGTAAGTCATGATGGCTGATTAATCACCTAAGATGACTCATCAAGGAATCTCGAGGTAGAACCAGGAGACCGCGTGACTCATGACAGTATATAAGTGGATGGATTTGCGGAATGTGGTGTGTGGTCCAGCTAGAATACTGCTAGGAGAAAGGGGAAAATAGTTTGTCAGGGACAAGTGAGGAGGAGGAGAGGAGATTGGGACCATACTCTGTGCAGAGCGTTGGTGCTGCTTAAGCAGTCTCCTTGGCTATTGGGCACAATCTGGACGGATCGCCACTCCGACACAGTATACCAGCATGCTGGCACTCATTTTGCCAACTTCGGAAGGATGACAGGTCGAGTTAACCCCACTGGTATTAATTCAACAGCTGAGCGGGATTTGAACTTAGGACCCTCGGATCCAAAGCCCACTGCCCTAACATCTCAGCCAACCCCAGGCATGGACAAGATGGCAAGGCTAGAATGTGCTGTCAGTTGGGGAGTGTGCACCAGATGGCCACATGGTTTTAGAGTGAAACACCTATGCAACACTCTCAAAGGAAGCATTCAACTGAGTCAGAGCATGTGCAGATGAGCATACAGTACAAGGGAATCGACTTAACGAATGCTTGCCAAGCTGCAGTGCTGATCATGTAAAATTGGTTGAGGATGTGCACCAGGCAACCATCTGGTTTGAGAGTGGAATGAAATGCCATTTTGCTCTCTTCAGGAGAGCATTCAAATGAGTTGGACCACAAACCAGGTGGCCATGCAGTACAGAGGACTGATTTAGTGACTGCTTACCAAGCTATTCAGTGCTGCAAAAGGTTGCTGGTGCTACAGCTGCAAAAGGTCGCTGGTGCTACATGCTGCAAAAGGTAGATGGTGCTACATGTTGCTAAAGGTAGCTGGTGCCTAACACAAAGAGGCCTAGGTGGATGAAAGTGCTGTGAGGTTGGGCAGGCCCACGAACCCTGTTTCACGAAAATGTGCCGCAGTGGCTGCATAGGCACTACTTTTGCAGTCTCGTGCTGGGAGTGTGGGGAACGTGTATTGGAGGAATCTGGGTGAGAGAGAGCGAGTCGATAGTGTGTCGAGGATGGACACGAGATAAAGACTTTCGTGAGTATATTCCACTTTTCCATTGGGTCAACACACAGTCCACGAGCTCCGTTCACCCAAAACAAAAAGGCTGTGGGTCTGGCCTATGTTCAACTTCCTGCCCCACCCCTCACCTTAGGGGCCAAAATAAACCTACTTCACAGAGGCTTGTTTGGTTCATCATTTTTGGAATGATGCAGAACCACATTGAACAATAAACATTGAACAGTACACCACAGCAATGGTTTAAAGAGTACTGGTATTCACTTGCCATGATAGTATGTGGGAAATGGGCATGATTGATCGAGAATGGAGAACTTTGAGAACATCGTGCATCAGAATAAATTGAACATGATGTTGTGTTTTTCTCAGATTAGGCTCAGGTCACACAAGTTGTTACATGCGACATGTCACAGGTCTACATGAGCTTTGTGTTGCTGTTGTTGGGGTTCTTGTTGGGGGTCGATTTTTGACATATGCACCATTGGTCAGATAGCTGCCGGACTACAACCACATCTGTCACTTGATTCCATCCACCATAGCACCCAGACAAAAATTTATGGCCACCATCTTGGTTCTCTGATGGGCCTAACACTTTAGCCTGTAGGCCTCTGCTGATTATACACTATCCGGCTTTGTTGCATCAGATTTCCATTGCCTTTGTTCGGGTCGGGTGTTCATTATGATGAGGGACAGCAAAAAATATATATATGTGGAATAAAAATTATTTGGAAGGTTTAATCAAGCCGTACGCACCTCCCTAAAAATAGTGCTACGTAATTTTTGAAAGGCCTATTTTGGGGTTAAACATCCATGATCGGGTGATGAATCAACATCTTCTGATACAAGTGTTTGATATAAATGTGACGAATCAACTATTTTAAAAATGCTTTAAATGTGCGTTTCCCAATCGGCCGTTACCGGATATGTTTTTTAAAGCAATTCACTCGTGCTTAATGGCGAAGTCAAGTACTCGAATGACCACATACAGGTTTTTATGAACAAAAGGTATATTACCACATCGAGAGTGGGAGGCTGGAGAGAGGGAGAAACACACACTGTGCGCGCGTACACAAAGATGTGTGCGTGCACACACACACACACACACACACACACACACACACACACACACCAAGCTGGTTGCAGTGACTCAACCTCACTAAATCCTCATAGGAGTAGGCCTACTGCTCTCCCCTCTGGGCCGGCTCCCCTGCCTCACATCTTGTTCAGCTTGATCCTGTGGAAACAAAGACTTCAGTATCATTGGAATCCCTCGTGATGAAACTGAGTCTATGGGCCTATCACTTCGCCATCACGACAGGTCAGTGGTCTCTCTGTCATCTTCCGCCTAATTTTTAGACTTACACACCCGCCCGTGCTTTGTAACACCAGGTATCTGCAGGACACACGCAGTCCACCAAAAACTCCCTACTAGTGAAATGCCTAAATCCAGAACCACTGCTCATCTCCACTCATTTATTCCTCTTTTTTCCTGCTGTGGAACAACATTCCATACTTCTTCAATCTCTTTCACCCTCCACATCTTTAAGACAGCAGTTGACTACCATCTCAGATCATCCCCCATCCAAAATCATGATCTTTTTCTACACCTTTTAACCCTATCTGGGCTGGGCTATTTTGGTGGTGGTTTGGAAGTTATCAAGAAAATCGAGAGGGTGGGTATTTAGCACCCAGCCCAGACATGGTTACACCATCCACTTCCTAATAATTAAAGCTGCCCACAATAATTAAGGAGAGCTCGACCCACCACCTGGATAGTCCAGACTGTATGCATAATGTTGATGATGCTGGATAAGTGAATCCAGGTGAGATGTATTAATATTCTGTGTTCTGTTATTCATCAGAAATGCAGCCATTGTTTGTTTATTTAAAGATTGATGATCTCTATGTCAAAATGGAAGTGAACAACGATGCCTGCAAGTCGATTATGTGTGAAAGCACATTCGCAACCTTATGTGCATCATCGGGTAAGACTCGGAAGTTCAAACCCATTTCAACTGAGCTCAAAAGCTACATGAAGGAGACCGTACCTGTGATTACACATGCAAGTGCCCCAAGGATGCAACAGAAACTGTTTTTGTTGAAAAAGAAAAAAAAGAAGAAGTACTCTGTTACATAGGGTGTTTGGTTGCACTGGAACCAAAGAGAGGCGCAGTCGAGAAAGATACATGGCTCAGTTTGCTGATACCAATGCCTCAAAAGATGATGATGAATAAGTTACAATACATGTTCCAGAATACTTGCAGGAGTTACTGTCAATCAAATTATGAAATTATACCAGAGAGTGAGAGAGACTGATAATGGATTTTTGTGAACATCTATTAGCATCTTACAATTATTCCTGTTTCTAACTATATTGATGACATGTTATTTATTTTCCAATAAATAATAGATGAAGAGTCAAAAATCCATTTTTTAAAGGACAGCTGAAAAAGAAGAAATGTTCGTGTTACAATGCAAGACAGTTGAGAAAGAAGGCATTTTCACGTCACGACACAGGGCAGTTGAGAAAGAGACATGTTCCTGTTATGAGGCAGGGCAGTTGAGAAAGAAGGCATTTTCACGTCACGACACAGGGCAGTTGAGAAAGAAGACATGTTCCTGTTATGAGGCGGGCAGTTGAGAAAGAAGCATTTCACGTCAGACACAGGGAGTTGAGAAAGAAGACATGTTCCTGTTATGAGCAGGCAGTTTAAGAGACATTTTATTTATCAAAGATTTTAACTCACATTTGCCTTCGTCTATACTTCATGCAGTGAAACATGCAAGCCATTGTGTTGGCATTACAAACATCCAATGTATGAATCATGCTAAAGACAAGAGACAATTAGAATATATGCAATCTATTGTGTGTTCCAAGTAGATTCTAATTTTTCATGCCTGTCTGTCATAAAGTTATGCTATAATTACTAATACATTGTTGTCATAATTTTGGTATCATTTCTGCCAGTCTAATTTTATGGAGTGAAATCCTATCACGTTATCCATATTTTTCATGTCATTTTCTGAAGGTCTGGGAATACAACTCCTACATTTTAGTTTGCCCAAACAAAAGCAACTATTTACCTTTTCTGTGAAATCACTCTTGAACATTTTGAAATAAAAATGTGTTTGTAACTTAATTATGAGACCATTTATGATCACAAGAGTGTGAGTAGCCACATTTTTATTAATTTTGATCTATAATCATGCAAGTATAATAGAATTAAAGTAAAAATCAAGCTCCTGAAACTTTCATGCAAATTATTTTCAAGTTGTGCACCTACATTTCATTCCAGGGGGCGATGGATGTCAAAAAATATGCATAACCTTTTTTCAACATCCCATTGTCAGGTGGACCCCTCTAGCCCCCTGGGTAAAAACACTGTTGCATGTGTTTGTATGAGAAAAATACCACTCAAGCATGTTTGTGTTAGCTGTGCTGTGAAGGGCATCACATCTGTGCGTTTGGCTAGGTAGTTGCTTCTGTGCACAAAGCAAAAAATGTGAGGTGAAGCCGTTGGTTCATTTGTCTGTCTGTTTACAGACGTCAGTCTATGATCAAGCAACAACTTAATTTCAATTTAATGCTACATTTTGAACACTAGAACACGAATCGGAACATTAAAGGGAACATTAACGTGCAGCTTAGCAGTACTTTAGTCTGAGTTTGGCAATTTGTATGAATCTGAGAGAGAGAGAGAGAGAGAGAGAGAGAGAGAGAGAGAGAGGAGAGAGAGAGAGAGAGGAGAGAGAGAGAGAGAGAGAGAAAGAGACAGAGACAGAGACGAGACAGACAGAGACAGAGACAGAGACAGAGGAACAGAGAAAGAGAAAGAGAAACGAGAGCGAAAACAGAGAGAGCAGAAGAGAGAGAGAGAGAGAGAGAGAGAGAGAGAGAAGAGAGAGAGAGAGAGAGAGAGAGAGAGAGAGAGAGAGAGACTTTTGTATGCCTTTATTATAAAAGTATCAAACACACCAGAAAAAGCACACTCCATAAAAACAATTCCAAACAATTTTACAGCAAAATAATTCAACAAAAGCAATACAAACAAGGGTGTCTGTTCATGTCAAAAACACCACAGAACTAGAGGGGGAGCACTCGGTAGAGTGCAAAACCTCCGCCGCCAATACTGCTGGGTCACTCAAGTGAACCTTTTTCTATCATTAAATATGATGTCAACAGTGCTGACAGTTATAGTTCTTTTCTCATCATTTTTTTTTGGGGGGGGGGGGGTTGGAATCACTTAAACTGTAGAAATGCAAAAAAAAGAAATCGAATTTGTTGAAAAAAAGTTGCAAAAATTTTTTTTCTTAACAATTTTTGGGGGGGTTGGAAATCACTTAAAACATGTAGAAATGCAAAAAAAAATTCAAATATTTTTCAAATAAAATCGAAATTTTTTTGAAAAAAAGTTGCAAAATTTCTAATTTTTTTTTTCTCTAACAAATTTTTTGGGGGGGGTTGGAAATCACTTAAAACATGTAGAAATGCAAAAAAATAAAATCGAAATTTTTTTGAAAAAAAAGTTGCAAAATTTCTAATTTTTTTTTTCTCTAACAAATTTTTTTGGGGGGGTTGGAAATCACTTAAAAAATGTAGAAATGCAAAAAAAAATTCAAATATTTTTCAAATAAAATCGAAATTTTTTGAAAAAAAGTTGCAAAATTTTGTTTTTTTTTCTCTAACAATTTTTTTTTTGGTTGGAAATCACTTAAAACATGTAGAAATGCAAAAAACAAAAATTCAAATATTTTTTCAAAATGGCCACCATAGCGGCCATATTGGACTTTGGACCAAGTCCAAATCTAATGGCATGATCCTTGACCATACCTACCCCCAACCAAGTTTCGTCGAAATCCGTCCAGGAGTTTTTTCCGTATACTGTTCACAAACAACAAACAAACAAACAAACAGACAGGGGTGAAAACAGTAACCTCCGTCCATCTTCGATGGCGGAGGTAATAATACATATATGCAAAAAGTAAGTGTAAGTACTTTACACTTTTACAAACAGATTCCTCACAGAAAAGAAACTCAAAACCTCATCAGTGTACCACTGATAACCCACAAATCCAGGCTCAAAAGATTAGCCTGCTTCATTTTTACTCGTGCGAAACCATACCTTTAAAGCACAAAAGCACATTTGCATTTTCCCCATTCAATTTTGCTTTCCTGGTTTTATAAATTGCCAGTTTAGCAATGCCCAACAGAAAAGACAAAACGAGAGACTGGTTTACTTCTATAATTCCCCCCGATTCCATAAATAAAGACTGGAAAGAAAAAAACAAAATTAAATTTATAGAAAAGCTGTTGAAGGAGAGAAAGAGGGGTACCAATCTCTCATTCAATAAAAACGTGGGCAACATTTTCAATTAAATCACAAAAAGGACAAGAAATTAGAAAAGAGAAGAATTAAACTTATGCGAGTAATGTCTGTGTGACCAGGCTTGATGTGCTAGTCTCCAATTCAGTCTCCAGTTCACCCAAGAGTGGAGAACTATACATTTTGTTCCACACTGAGTTTAAAAAAGCTCCAGCAGGTAAGGTCTCATTCCACGATTTTTCAACAGTTTTGTAAAACCAGGTAATACATGCTTCCAGACATATGTTGTAGATAGCCGTTTTTCCCATGACGTGAAACACCAATTTCCTCTAAGTTTGAGGGAACACACCCTCTTGTTTTTTTGAGGCAATTTTGAAGTTCAGGAATAGAGACGTGAGTCTACCACTTCATCCACCCAGTCCACCGATGTTTTAGTCCATGAAAGGTTTGGAATTACTGCTTTCAAGACATTTCCACATACGAGCAGAATGAACACCAGTTTTTAATGAAAAGTGAGCTTACAGGTAGCCAGGCATTCAAGGATGGATGCAACAGGTCTCGCACTCTGTTTATTCCAACACTGGTGAACATGGCATAAACGACCTGGAGGTTGAAATTCTAAAGAATAAAGGATTCCGAACTAAAGGCTCATGTACAAACTTTTGAGCATCGTATGATACCTCTAAACGTTGCACCGAGGACTTGCCAAGCATTCAAAAGGCTCTGATGAAAACTGGGGAACTGAGACATGCAACGTGTTGCAGGTCGATGAGGAAAAAGTTTACGGTCATATTTCAGACCTTCCACTTTCTGCAAAACAGGTGTTTGTGAGAGGTCGCCAAGGAACACACTCACTGTACAGTAAGCGCTTAATCGTAGGAATTCGGAATGCCATTATTCGACTAGGAATATGCATCAGATTTTGACCACCCGCATTTCGGGGTCT
>CM068952.1:39005826-39017384 GCA_035128595.1 Eptatretus atami
ATATGAATTTAATGCCAATGGTAGAATAGAAATCACCTTATTGTGTCTTTTTCTGTTTGAATTTTGTTCCATGTCTCATGTAATAAATGATTTATTTCTTAAAAAGACGTGCTTCATGATCCCGCCATTTTTCCGCGTCGACGTAGAATAATCACAGTGTTGGTTTGTGTGGGTGTGTGTCTTCCCGGGGATGAGCATCATGATAGAGAGACCATATTATGAGTATGGCAGTGCCACTTTCATCAAAAGCGGAGTTGCTATTGATAAATCCTCTGTGTCAGAACTTGACAATACTAAAATCCTCAACATCCAGTTGATGGGGATTTCATTCAGTACAGTAGTAAAGTATAAAACCACCTAATAAGCCTTTACCTTTCCTAGATACCTTTACTGACAACTCAGCAAGTGTGATTGGTGACTTAAATAGTCACATTGTGCACTGGGGATAGTCTGAGACATTTCGGGATGGAGAACCAGGAGAAAGCTGGTCAGAAGCAAGTCAGTTATCCCTCATCCATGATGCAAACCTGCCAATATCCTTCAGGAGCAGCCGATGGAAATGTGGAAATCTTTGCCAAGGTGATGATGGAAATGTGGTTATAATCCAGACGAGGTGACTGCTTCTAGCCGCATCACAAACCAATGTGAGAAAATTGTTCTAGATCCTATTTGAAACTCCCAACATCGACCAATTGGAATCAAAATCTATGCAGTAGTTGCTCCTCACTCAGTTCCCCTCCGTCGATGCTTTAATTCAAAGATGGCAAACTGGGAGAGGTTTTCTACAGACATGGAGGCTACAATAAAATACATCCCAGCTTCTTCATAAAAGCTTCCTCTAGAAATAATATTTCCCGAAGGTGTCAAACAAACTACATTCCAGGACAACTGAAGGATGCTAATAGCCTCTACCTGGTCAATGTCCACTGTTTCCAGGCAGACCCCTTTGAAGATGATACACTGGAAGCTGGAGAAAGGCTTGTTGATGTTATATCATTTGAGCGATGCAAGAAGTGGAAATAATTTATTGAATCTACAGATGTGACGCACAGCAGTGGAAAAGCATAGAGGACCATCAGGAAATGACTTTGCGAAAGCACAGCGACAGTAAAAAGTCACAGCAGATCGAGTCTCTCACCACCTTCTCTTGAACAGCCGAGAAAACCCAGACCAATGTCCATGGAAAGTTAAACACCCAAGACTTGCTGAAGTTGACAAGGAAGACCCGGGATTTACAAGACCCTTTGCCATAAGCAAGTTGGTGCTCAGTATCAAGGTGATGAAATGCAACAAAGCAGCTGGACTTGATGATATTCTCTGTGAACAAATCAAACACTTTGGACGTGTGGTTCTTCTGTGGCTACTTGATATGTTCAACAGTTGTTTTGACACTGCCAAGATTCCAAAGCAATCGAGACAAGCAAAAATAGTGCCAATTTTCTGAAGCCTGGCAAGGACCTGGCAAACCCAAATAACTTTCGTTAAATCTCCATGCTATGCCACTCCTTTAAATTGTTTGAGAGACTCGTGAATCGCCTGCCCCCCTTTGTAGACGAATGTCTTATCCCTGAACAAGCAGGATTTAGACCAAGAAAATCCTGCACAAGCCAGCTTTTAAATCTCACCCAACTTATTGAGGATGGCTGTGAGACTGGGGAAATAACAAAAGCAGCTTTTGTTGATCTATCTGCTGCATATGGCATGGCTAATCATTGGATTCTTGCACATAGGTTATTCCACATGAACAATGATGCCAGATGAACTGAACTGATACGCAACATGCTGGCCAACAGACTATTTTGTTCTTGTTCTCAGCGGCAAGTGAAGCATATGGTGCAGACAGAGGAATGGGTTACCTCAAGGTGGTGTTCTTGCACCCTTGCTGTTTAACATCTATACTAATGACCAACCCATCCAGATACAAACCTAAAGTTTCCTTTATGCCGATTATCTGTGCATGGCATCTTAGGATCAATCCTTTCATAAAGTAGAGAAGTCTCTTGGTGATGTCCTAGCTCCTGCTAACCAATTATTTAGTGACTAACCATACGAGGGCCAACTCTGAAAAAACACAGATCAGTAATTTACATCTTAAGAACAGAGATGCAAAACAAAAACTTAATATTTAATATTTGTTGGTATTGGAAAAGATTGGCACATACATTTCAGCCACTATACCTTGGTGGAACATTAGATGGTATCCTCAACGACAAAGACAATGTTATCAAAAGAAAAGCAAAGGTGAGAGCCAGACACAACATCTTAAGGAATTTGGCCAAATTTGAATGGGAAACTGACTCAAGGAACTTACAAACTACTACCCTTACCGTGTGCTATTCAGCAGCTGAATATGTGTGTCATTTCTGGGAATGCTCCTTACACGCTAATAAGATAGATCCAGTTCTTAATGCAACTAGTAAAGTTATTTCTGGCTACCTGAATCCTACGAAGGTGGATGATCTTTTCCTGCTCGCTAGCATTCCTCCACCTTTCATAAGAAGGCAAGTTATATCAAGAGTAGAAAGGACAAAGCAGACAAGTGATCCCCATCATCAACTCTTTCAACAAGAACTAGCAAATAAGAGGCCTAAGTGAAGGAAGTAGCAGCTTCTTATATGCTGTCCAGCCATTGGAACATAACCCTCACAACTGCATATTAGATGCTTGGTCAAGAGATCTGCAGACAAGGCCACACAAGCTATCTTTTGATCCAGAGGAAACTCTCCCAATGGGAGTCAGTGAGACATGGCCTACATGGCTGTGTCTCGATCACCTAAGGACTAGTTTCAGCCACTACAGAGACCTAACACAGAAGTGGAGATACAGCCAAGTGGATAATATAGACTGTGACTGTGGAGAAGTACTCCAACCAATGGAGCATCTCCTTGAATGTCCATCATTACCAGAGATATGCAGCCTGAATGATCTGAAGGACTTCAACTCTTGAGCTGAAGCCTGGCTTTGGCTTCGCGGTTAGGGTGGTGGCTTGGGATCCTAGAGTCCTGAGTTTGAGCTCTGTTGGCTGCTGAATTAATACCAGGGGGTTGACTCAGTCTGCCATCCTTCCGAGGTCGGCAAAATTTGTACCAGTGTACTGGTAATAGGGGCACTGCATGAGCGGCATAGCCGCGCCCCTAACCAATGATGCAACCAGCAGCCAAAAAGGCTGCACACGAAGGGAAGGGAACTCTCGAGCCAAAGCCTGCGTGGAACAGTGGTGAGGGAAGGTGTAGCAATATGAAAACATATATGGCAAGTTTGGCGGTGACGAAAAACGGGTTGGTAGGAATTGATGTCAAAGTCGGTTGTGGACACGTTCGAAGCAGCCTTGTCCCGTTGAGTGCGCACAGGTTGAAGTGTGACCCGCCAGCCGTGTTGCAAGTTCCCAGAGGGTGATCTTCATATCACTGAAACAAGTAGATGAATCCAAGTCCACTACTCACCTTCAAGGACCACACTGCAGACTGACAGTGCTGAAGAGTGAGAAGGAGAACAGACCCTTTGCCTTTTTGATATGACCAGACAGGAAATGTCTGCTTAGATGTCGTCTCCGAGACACCAGCGAGGCAGTAGGTTCGTCGAGAACCCAACCGGCCAGCAGATAAGATCGACCAGCATCTGCAGAGGTGCAGCTGGTTCTTGAGTCAAGACTTTGGAGTTGCAGCACCACTTGTACTTGGCATGCAGCACTCTTAATACCCTCTTTGCTGTTTGAGTCAGTTTTTAAAATGGAATGTAGCTTGGAGGTGCTGAGCACCAAGCTGTTGCTTCTCACTGGTTACATCGTGTCCTCCTCCTGAATTGCATGGCTCTCTGCCCATCCTTTTATTGTGTCTCTATCAAGGCCACTCAGAGGCCTGGCATTGAGGTGTCTGCATGCATTGTTTCTGTAGATGTGCTTGTAGTGGTCCGGATCATCATAACTCTTTCCTCCAGTCCATTTCTCTTTCATGTGGGAGTATAGTTGTCACATTACTCAGACACATTAGCCTAAATACAGCTTTATACAAAGTGATATGTTGAACATTATTCCCCACATACTGCTCCTATCAGGAACACTGGCATTGCGTTACTCAGCCCAGCACCACAGCCCAGCCTGCAGCTGCACAAGTGCCATTAACACAGTAAACCACAATACAAACTTGTTTAATTTCAGTGAACTTTTATGTGGTACATATAATTATTGATCCGTACCACAAGTAAGAGGAGAGAAGGAGATTGGGACCATACTCTTTGCAGAGCGTTGGTGCTGCTTCAGCAGTCTCCTTGGCTATTGGGCACAATCCTGGACAGGTCGCCACTCCGACACAGTTTACCAGCATGCTGGCACTCATTTTGCCAACCGTGGAAGGATGACAGGCAGAGTCAACACTACCTTGTATTAATTCAACAGCTGAGCAGGATTTGAACTCAGGACCCTAAGATCCAAAGCCCACCACCCAAACCATTAAGCCAACACCAGGCATACAAGACAACTTCAAAAAATGTTCAAACTCTGTGATGGGGTGACACGATGTTCAGAAGAAATTTTGTTTAGTACAGGGTATCCACAAATTACCATTCAAAATTTAAACCATAATAAAAAAAAATGAATGAAATGGGATACTCTGATGCAGTTTGATGCACATGAAAGAACATTTCTCAAAGTTTTATTAATTATTTTCGTTTTCAGGTGTTGCCTCTGACACGTGACATCACATTCATTGCAAATGGCATCTTGACAAGGAAGCGCAATGTTGTCTGGTTTCAACATGTGCTAAACGTAATATGTCTCATCATGCTCAGATACTTGATTGCTTCCCTAATTTTTTGATTGCCTTCCTAGTTTCAGAATTCAAAGGTTGTGCATAAACATTTGGGTGAACTGTTGATTTTGTGCATTTTCTTGCTTATGGATAGGTTTACATAATTTTCGGTAAAATGTGTAAATTGTAAATATTTCACCAATATTGTGACATAAGTCCTGTTTCACTTGGAGTAAATGGCTCACTTTACTCCAAGTGCCTCAGAATCAGAGTCACACTCTGCTCTTTTTTCCAGGGTGTCGTTGTCCTCTTATTGGGAGTAGTTGCCTGATTGTGACCTGTGGGTAGTCATGCCCCCCGAGTAAGCAACAAAGTATGCATGAAGAGATAACCCAACATTATAACCAAATTGGTAGAACCAAATTCGCAGCATTGATGCACTTAAATCCCTAAAGCACAAATGCACAAATATACTTAGATGTTTCCAAATCTGGTGAAACATGAACTGCGTCAAAGTCTAAGACTGGAGATGCACAAAGATACTGAGATGTTTCCAAATCTGGTGAAACATGAACTGCGTCAAAGTCTAAGACTGGAGTCAACCTGTAGAAGTGTGGTGTCATGTTAACTTGAAAACAGAAACCACACAAGAAAAACACCATTCAACTAGAAAGTTCATAGAACACATTACCCTGCGCTGTTTTGAGAAAGAAGGGCATTGGCAGGGTCTACGAGCGGCTAATTTGATTGGTTGTGATGACGTAAAATGCTGTAATATTTGGTTCCCAGTTCTACCAAACTGAAGGGTTTTGAAAATGCTGAAAATGTGATTTGTGTTCTCCAGTGTTCAAGTAAATAATTCAATTGAAATAAAATAAAGATTTTAAAAGTCGTAGAAAAACAAAAAATTCCGTAAGTTTACTGCTGTTGATGCCTTTTACACCACTTTATTCAACACGTTACATTAGTTCTTCATGCCTGTTGCTTGTGTCCTTTATGACATCCTTAACAACAGTAAGCTTCCTGTTTGGAATGATTTTCAATTCTGTTTGACTGCCAGACAGGCAGACAGAGTAAATCGATTGTCTCACTCCTCTCTGAGCATGCGCAATCGGGATGATTTCAGAGCCAAAGTACTGTAAAACTACAGGTTTGTTTTCCGATACGTGTTCATATTTGTGTTCCAAATATAATATTCAATTGAAACTAAATTGTTCCTCAATCATAAACTCACATTTGCAGACAGAAGGACAGACAGACAAACAGAAGTGAAGCAATTGCTTAACCCTGCTTTTCGCTTTGTGTGAGCAGGATAATGAGCAGCGATTCATTGTGTGAAACAACTTGTGAGGTTAGAGCAGGAAGTTGGAATTTGGCCAGAGTATCGGTGATAGTCATACATTCTCATACCAAAATGCTCAACCAACTTGGGTCAGCGCAACTTAACAGTGGCTGCCATTTCAACCTGTACACACCATTCCCTCTTCTCGGTGCTCCACTGTGAGACCTTTATAGCACTCTCAACCAATCAGAGAACCACACCATTAGTTAATCGACGTGAACAGCAAGTAGTGCCCATCAGGTGGGCAGTGTCTACCTGACCAATTTCTGCATCTAATGACAAGGCCATTTCATGCATCTGACAGACAGGTGTAAACTCATTAACACTTTTTCCTCCAAAATAAGTGTCCAGGCACCGATATAGTGGAAGCAGCAGCTTTGAAATTCATTCCCTTTGAAAATTTCTGTTTTACTTACTATGATGCCTTTTTCCAGAAGATTCATGGCTACAGTTTGAGTACCTCTGTTACTCCAAGGTACAAAAAAGACCTAACTTCATTAACTTGAAGTCCTCACATGTTGTTTCATATAATATGTCCCTAAAAATGGTGCAGTAACAGGCTCAAAGGATTGAATGAGAAGTCAGAGTCAGAAACACTTGACTTCATCTAGAACTGAAATAGAATGCCCAAATCACTGTAATGTAAGTTTGGGCAGCAGTGTACAGTGTACACTCCATTATTTTGCACCCTTTAGGATGTAAAATGACAGTTTTTTGAAGGTAAAACTGCCCAGATTTGTTGTCAAAGTACACTTGCTGATTGTTTTCTTCAAGAAACTACAATACTCTCATTCCTGTGGCCACATATTTGTGTTTGCGTTTTTACTTGTGCAACTTCCCACATTTCAAGGATTTCTGCACTTTTAAACCATTTTCCTCTTACAAACATCATTGTTTGTCCAGCAGAATCGACAGCTGGTTACTCTTCCTGTTCTCATGGTACATGTGCTCTGAGGAACTCAGCGACAATGGAATATCTTGTGAGTTTATCTGAAATATTTACAGATATATTTATAGTACATGTATAGATAAACACGATGTATCAATATGTATGTATATGTATGTGTCAATATATATATATATATATATATATATATATATATATATATATATATATATATATATATATTGCCTTCAGAAAGTAGTCACACCCTTCAAATTTTGTCACATTTTGTTGTGTTCCAGCCTGAACTTAAAGTGGATTAACTAAAACAAATTTTTTTACCACTGATCTATACAAAATACCTTATTTATGACAAAGTGAAAACATGTTTTCAGAAATTTTTACAAATTGATTAAAAATGAAAAGCTGAAATCTCTTGCATCCAATAAGTATTCAACCCCCCGAGTCAATACTTTCTAGAAGCGCCTTTGGCAGTAATTATAGCTTCAAATCTTCTTGGGTGTCTATCAGCTTTGTACATCTGGATTTGTGGAGTTTCTCCCATTCTTCCTTGCAAATTTGCTCAAGCTCTGTCAAGTTGGATGGGGAGTGTCTGAACAGCAATCTTCAGGTCTTTCCACATATTCTCAATGGGATTCATGTCTGGGCTTTGGCTGGGCCACTCAAGGACTTTCAGTTCTTGTTCTGAAGTAATTCCAGTGTTGCTTTGGCTGTGTGCTTGGAGTCATTGTCCTGTTGGAACATAAATCTTAACCATAGTCCAAGGTCTTTTGTACTCTGAAGCAGGTTCTTCACAAGGATTTGCCTGTATTTCGCTCTATTAATTGTTACCTATATCCTTACAAGTCTCCCAGTCTCTGCTGCTGAAAAGCATCCCCAGAGCATGATGCTGCCACTACCATGCTTCACGGTTGGGTTGGTGTTGGATGGGTGATGAGCTGTGCTCGGTTTCCACCAGACATAGCACTTTGCATTCAGGCCAAAGAGTTCAATTTTCATCTCATCAGATCACAGAATCTTTTGCCTTATGCACTCTGAGTCTTTCACGTGCCTTTACTCCAGGTTTGCTGTCATGTGACCTTTTCTTCAGAGTGGCTTCCATCTGGCCACTCTCCCATAAGCCTTGATTTGTAAAGTGCTGCAGAGACTGTTGTCTTTCTGGCAGGTTCTCCCATCTCAGCCAAGGAACTCTGTAGTTCTTGGTCACCTCCCCGACCAAGGTCCTTCTTGCCCAGTTGCTCAGTTGGGTCAGATGGCCAGCTCTAGGAAGAGTCTCGGTAGTTCCATTTTCTTTCCATTTCCTAATGATGGAGCTCACTGTGCTCTTGGGAACTTTCAACACTATGGAAATTGTTTTATACCCTTCCCCAGATCTATGCCTCCTCACAATTCTATCTTGGAGTTCTATGGACCGTTCCTTGAACTTCATGGTGGAGTTTCTGCTCTGACATGCACTGTCAACTGTGGGACCTTATACAGAAAGGTGTGTTTCTTTCTAAATCACGTCCAATCAATTAAATTGGCTCCATGTTGACTCCAATCAAGTTGTGGAGATATCTCAAGGATGATCAAAGTCAATTGGATCACGGAGCTTACTTGGAGTGTCGAACAAAGAGGTTGAATATTGTTGATGCAATACATTTCAGCTTTTCATTTTAAATTAATTTGTAACATTTGTAAGAACATGTTTTCACTTTGTTATTATAGGTATTTTGTGTGGATCGTGACATTTTTTTTTAAATTCAATCCATTTTAAATTCAGCTGTAACACAACAAAATGTGAAAAAGTCAAGGGGTGTGAATACTTTCTGAGGCACCGAATGTTTTTAATCTACACTGATAAATGTCAGAGTGTGTCAGTGGGTGAGGCAGTCATTGTGTGCGCGCGTGTGTGTGGTTGTGTGTGTTGGTGGTGGTGTGTGTGTGTGTGTGTGTGTGTTGTTGTGTTGTGTTGTGTGGTGTGTGTGTGCGCGTGCCTGCATGCTTGGTTTCTGCTCCGTGGTGACAAAAGTTATTAGCTGTATGTTATGATGAAGATGGGTGGTGGAGGTTTTAACTTTAAACCTCAGCAGTGTACGAGCGATCACGTTTTCCTTTGTCCTCATGACTGTTTCTAAAGCAATTGGTTATGCATACGAACTGGGTTTGCTTTAGAAACGTTATATGGTTTCTCTTTGTGAGTTTCAAAGCAAAATACATTTGATAACACCTGATTTCCAAGCTGTTTGTCCTTGAAATGTTTATAATGCAACGTGATTCTTTTTAATTTGTTTTTGAAATTCCCCCAAACAATGGTGAAAGCTACTCAACGTTTTTAGTTTTTTTTTCTTTTTGACGACGTACTGTAGTCAGTAATCACACTGCTCCAATCTGCCGATTTCCCCAAAATTGCCGATATCAGCCAAGCATAATATTGGTGTGTGTGTGTGGTGTGTGTGTGTGTGTGTGTGTGTGTTGTTCATAAAGCATAACATTTTCTCTCTGCTAGTAACCCCCCCCCCCAACCTCTCTCTCTCTCTCTCTCTTCTCTCTCTTCTCTCTCTCTCTCTCTCTTCTCTCTCTCTCTCTCTCTCTCTCACACTCACTCCACCCCTCCTAATCCATGCAGCACACTCCCACGTCTCTCTATCTTTGTTTGTCTCCGGACAGTGATTATGTCTCGATGGTGTTTGTCTCTGGATGTGTCCAGGTGATGTTTGTCTCCGAGTGGATTTATAGTATGACCGTATAAAGTGATTTCAGACATTATTTGTTTGCATCTTCATGTTATTCTTTGCAGAATCATTTTTATGAACAGAATGAATCGTAATTAATGCTCCCGCATGTCTGCCTTCCCTTCCTCTCACCTCACTCTGCCTTCTGTCTCCCCATCACTCCTCACCTCCCCACCCCTCCACGCTCCCCCTCCATCCTCTCTCTTTCCCTCTCCACCTCCTCACTCTCCCTCTCCCCCCTATTTTTCTCCGCCCTCTTAGTATTCCCGTCAGCAAAGCGATGGATGGTATTTGCGAGTACAGAATAATTCATACAATTTTAAAGGGTGAAAAACTTTGGAGTTTTTCTCCGGACTCCAGTGTACTCCCTTGAAGTGGAATAGATACTTTCAACATCGGATTTATCATCCTGAATATTTACTTGAAGAGGGAGTTCACTATTTATTTATTTATTTTTAACTTCAACATTCTGAATGTGTCTGAGTGTGCCGACTATCCTTGTAAGAAAACGTACAGAAACCACCCAAAGATTTATGTGAAAGTGGATTTGAAATCTCTAGTTTGGCAGCATCATGGAAAACACCAATCAAGGAACAGACCATGGCTTGTGGTATCAGCAAACTGTCGGTGTCATCAAAATTCATCTAAGCACGTGTTCTGCTTAACAAAAGTTTACGGAATTTATTATCGAGCTCGAAGTGGGTAAGCAAACAGTTCCAGACATTTCTGAGTTTGCTCCCTGTCTGATTGTTCGACATTATTCATTAAAAATGTCTTTGAAAACTTCAGTGAACTCAAATCAAATCTTTTTTGAAGCAGAAACCTGAGTTTCAAACCACCAGTAGATCCTGTTCATTTCCGAGTCATATTGATCAATTGTAAAAGCTAAATGTGAAGTTCAACATTCGGGTTTTGAAGAAACTTTTTCACAAAATCAAGGCTTGCTGTGGACAAAATATTTGCATCGAAAAAGTTTAACAAATGAATCTGCTCATGCAGGAGTGGACAAAAATACAAAGTTATTTGGAGGAGACACGGTCCCGAGCTGACTTGTCGCTCCACTGACTCGTGAATGAATGTAAAAGATGTTGTGGTACCATGCTCAAAATAGACTAAAATGTCATTCAGCTGCTGATACATGCTATACAATTTTTCTCTATTTTCTTTTAGAGTGAGACATTTACATTCGAAGTATTTTCGGGAGAAGAATTTGAATATTTTGAAAACTACACTGACTATGACAACTACACTGTTGATGTAACCAACTTCATATGCTGCACTCAGCCATGTGAGACAGCACGCAGCGAGGTGTTCAACAGAATCTTTATTCCTGTTGCCTTCTTACTTGTCTTCGTACTGGGTTTTCTTGGTAACATTTTGGTCATTATTGTCCTGACACGCTACCGTATCTCAATGGTATCATCTGACATATACATGATTCACCTTGCACTGGCAGATCTCTTGTTTGTGTTGACTCTTCCTTTCTGGGCATCTTACAATGATTCATCCCAGTGGTGTTTTGGCAACAGTGGTTGCAAACTCATTTATTCGCTAACAAGCATTAACTTTTACAGTAGCATCTTCTTACTGTGCTCCATCAGCCTTGACCGCTACCTAGCCATCGTACATGCCATCAAGTTGCACTCCTGCCGTAAAACAAGCATCATTCAAATAATCTGTGCCACTGTGTGGATGTTGAGCTTGTTGCTCAGTCTTCCAGACATCATCTACAGTCAGATGCTGAAGGTGAGGTTACACGAGCACATGAAATGCACCGCATTATGAAGGTCCGTTGGTATATTATGTACACTTTGTTGGTTGGGGCAATATCTGGTTCATAAATATTGCCTTTC
>CM068952.1:39033208-39046916 GCA_035128595.1 Eptatretus atami
ATGGCTGTGGTGATTGTGTTCTTTATTTGCTGGCTGCCCTACAACATAACCATCTTTGTGGACACACTCGTCCGCTTCGGCATTATCACTACAACTTGTGAGATGAATGAGGATCTCAACCAAGCCATTGTAGTCACCCAAACCCTGGGTTTCCTGCATTGCTGTCTGAACCCCTTCCTGTATGTGTTCATCGGTGTCAAGTTTCGCAACAATTCTCTCAAGCTTTTCCGGGAGATTGGATGCATCAGTGATAAGTTTCTGCAAGACCACACAAAGTTCAGAAAGGTTTCTGGCAGGTCCGTTGTTTCTGAAACGGACAGTACTGCATCTGTCTCTTTATAAAGGGACACTTGGAGCAATATTTTTGTGCTGGGTCTTATTAAAGAAAACTTTAACGTTTCTCAAACAAATGTGGTTTCACATCTGCCACTTCTCTCTGTCGACGCTGTTGCTTATTTAAAGGTGATACAAATAACTGTTGTATGCTGTTAGACAAGAAATGAGGTCAGCATAGCTTCAGTTGTCATTAAAACAAAAATATATCGATTGGAAAATTTGTTGGATTCTGACATGTTCGTTGCAAACATGCAAAAGAACATAGAAGGTGTGTAGTTGGGAAATGACATTGTGTTGAAACCATAAGCAGATGGTAACAGGTTGGTGCTGCCTGTGGCCATGTCGAGTAGTCTACAAATAATCCAAAACGCCATAATAATCCCAAATTACGATTTCTCATCATTCTCAGTTTCTTTCACCAACGAAGGCATCACACAATTACAACATTGACAACATAATTTGTTTGTTACCAAGTAAAAAAATAACTCGATCTCAGATAACTCCACAAAATATGTATTGACCTCAGGTCTAAGCAGTCGATAAGATGATTGAAAATTATTTTAGAGTACCCCCTTTGGAAAGAAGAAGCATGTTGGCGGTGAAAACAATCGGAATACCTTATGGTATTATTCTGAAAAAGTTGTTAAACAAGTTAAACAACACTTTTCTGAAAAAAATTGTTTTGAATGACCAACAATTTTTTTTATAACGGCAAGCAGTCGCAACAGAAAGGTCTTAGAAATTATTCAGAAACTAGAGAGTTCCAAGAACATCTTGTCCCGTGCTGTCTTGAGAAACAAGGACATGGGAGTGTACTGATGACAAATTTGATTGGTCCTGATGATGTAAAATGCCGTAATATTTTGTTCAGGTACAGCAAAACAGAAGTGTTTTGAAAGTGCCAATAAGGCGATTTGGGTTCAAGTGTATAATTCAATTGAAATAAAATAAAGATTTTAAATGTGGCAGAAAAAAAAATATTTGGAAGTTTACCGCCATTGATGCAGGATACTTTTTGCGCCTTTCACACCACCTTATTTAGCATGTGTCATTAATAATTATTCGTGCCTGTTTGTGCTTTTGATGACATCCCTAAAAACAGTTAGTTTCCTGTTTGGATTGATTTTCAACTTTGTTTGACTGCCAGACAGGCAGACTGAGTTTAAAAAATAAATAGATAAATAAATTAATAAAAAATAAAAAATATATATCGCACCTGTGCCCGAAGGAAGCGGTTCAGTTTGGCATTTCCTTCTCATGATGCAAGGCAGCTAGAGCTTCCCCTTCTGTCAATTCAGTGTCTGCACCGCTTTTTGATGAACTTTTTGATGGAAGGACAGATGGACACACCAAATATTGAAGCGGCTGCACCGCTTAAAAATTATCTCTACTCCGCACATGTGCGATCGGGACAAATTCAGAGGCAAAGTACTGCTAAACTCCAGGTTCATTTTCAGATTCATGTTCCGATTCATGTTCAAAATATAACATTCAATTGAAATGAAGTTCTTCCTTGTTCAAAAACTGACGTTTGTGTACAGACAGACAGGCACCAGTGAACCAATGGCATAACCCCACTTTTCGCTTGGCGTGCGCTGGGTAATAATTGTACACCGACTACCCCTCCCGATTCCATCTCCAGGCGCTACACAAAGTCATCGCTGGGCGCCAAAGGCCTTTGGTGCCCAGAGATGACACACGCCGAAAGGGCGTACTCAGTTTTCACTCAGTTTGTGTTTTGTATTGTTTTCTTTCTTGTTTGTTTGTCCTGGTTATATCTCAGCCATCCTTTGAGCAAGGAAGCTGAAATTTGGGCACAATAGTGAACAAGTGCTTTGGCTATAAAGGGTACTTTTGATTTAGTGATTAATCAATGAATTATTTAATTTTCGATTAATTAATTAATTTTCAAAAAGTTACAGATTCAGATGAAACGGTGATGGTTTAGGTATGCCATTCGCCAATCGATTAAGAAATTAATTATTTTATGATTATTTATTTTTTTATTTTTATGCAACTAATCAATTAATCAATCAATTATTGTACACCGCTCGCTCTCAATTCTGTTTCCATGTGCTGCACGGCAGCATCGCTGGGTACCAAAGGCACCCCAGAAACGTCGCGCACTAGAAGATATGTTATTTATTTATTTGGCATGGAGGCGGTGTACTTTGAATGTATCTCCACTCGTTATTATGCTTGCTTCATCCAATTTCACTGCTAAGGCATGAATGCACCCAATTGCTCAATGCAGGATTTAAACAATTGCACTATGTAATGAATGGTGTTCATGTCATGTGATGACTTTCATTGACTTTGAAAAAGCATTTGACAGTGTGAACAGGGATACAATTTGGAATATATTAGAAAGGAATGGAATACCTAGAAGGTTCATCATAATTATAAAGAACATATACAATGAATGCAAAAGTAATGTGATCTGTAATGGAAAGAAGCCGTCAGAATTTGAAGTCACAACAAGGGTCAGACAGGATATGGTCTCCACGACTGTTTCAATTTGTATTGGACTGGATATTAAAGAGGACCACAGAGCATGTCGCATATGGAATACTGTGGAGTAGACTTGGCTCAGGTGACCATTTGGAGGAGCTCAGCTTTGCAGATGACATCTGTTTGCTATTGGACACCAAACAAGAGAAAGTAAGGACTGAAAATCAAAACCAACAAAGCAGTGAGCATGCGACTTAATGTGTCAGAGAACAATAAGTAATGTAAAATCAGGTCTTCCATTTGGCTGTGAGGCATGGAAAGTCACCAAAGTCATTGCACATAAACTAGAATTCTTTATAGCTGTCATAAAAAGATTTTGCGAATCTTCTGGCCAGATAGAGTGAACAAGGAGGAGGAAAAAGGGACTGAAAGAAAAACATTATGGAGGAAATTAAAATGAGAAATTGGATGTAGGGCATGTACTACATGTGAAAAACAGCATCACCCAAAGAGTGGAAGCCTAAAGGTCGAAGGAGGGTTGGACAACCTGCAGAGACCTGGAGGTGTATGGTGGAGAAGCAGTTGAGGGAGGTAGAAACTACCTGGATGGCGACCTGTCAGTAGGCCCAAGACAAACAAAAATGGTGTCAGTTCCTTAAAAGGCTCCATGTGTCACCAGGAATAACAGGATCATAAGCATGTAATAGACTTCATGTGTAAGGCAGCCATTATGTGTACAAAAGGCTATGTGTACAAAAGGCAGCCATTCATACGTGGTATGTGAATACCTGGGAGCAGGAATTTGTTTCAATATGTAGGAGCTGCAACCCACATGTGCAGCAACAACAGTCTGGAATAGCAAGCGATGTATATAGCCTGGTGTCAATGAATACCCAGAAAGAAAGACCACTTCGCACTGCCAGTTTAGACAGGAATTTGAAACTTATCCAGAGGGCCATTGATAACTCGCCTACTCTTTGTCAAAAGACACCATCGAATCTTTAATGTTCACCAATACCAGCTGAAGGAGCATACAGCTTGACGTCCATCCATAGGACAGCGATTTATGTGATGGAACGCCCTGCTTTAAGGCCCTGTCACACCTTGACGATTTAGCCAGCGTATGCCTGACGTATGAAAAATTTGGCTAAAACGCTGGCACACGTCGAATACGTTATGGGTAAGTTTGTATACGTTAAGAGCATGCTGGCATACGTCGTAGTGTGCTGGCATACGTCGTAGTACGCTGACATACGTCGTAGTATGCGGGCATTCGTCGTAGTATGCTGACATACGTCGTAGTACGCTGGCATTCGTCGTAGTACGCCGAGCTGTTAGACAAATTTTCCATGCTTGAAATTTTCGACGTCTGCCAGCGTATGACTCACACGTTCCGCATAATGCTGGCCATAAGTTGTAGGCACGTTACGCGATCGTTGACACATGTCGACACACGTTACTTGTAAGTTACTCATAAGTCGAAACACGTCGAGGTAATGTTTAGCGTACCCGAAACTCATTTCTAACCTATGAGTAACGTGTTGTAGGCACATTACGCGATCGTTGACACACGTCCACACACGTTACTTGTACGTTACTCATAAGTCGAAACACGTCGAGGTAATGGTTAGCGTCAGTGTTCCAGACTCCCTGGTTTTTTTTTTCTTCAGTATGACGGTGATGTTGACACTTCGATTTCTAGTGCGGTTATAATATAATATAATTAATAGGCTCCCGCTCAACGATTTAAATCATAACCGCACTAGAAATCGAAGTGTCAACATCACCGTTATACGAAGAAAAAAAACCAAAAAAAACCAGGGAGTCTGGAACACTGACGCTAACCATTACCTCGACGTGTTTCGACTTATGAGTAACATACAAGTAACGTGTGTCGACGTGTGTCAACGATCGCGTAGGTGCCTACAACTTATGGCCAGCGTATGCGGAACGTGTGTCATACGCCGAGTATGTCGAGAAATTTTCAACATGCTGAAAATTTCTCGACGTACTCGGCGTACAATGACATATGCCAGCGTACTACGACGTATGCCAGCGTGCTCTTAACATATACAAAACTTACCCATAACGTATTCGACGTGTGCCAGCTTGGTTCGGCAAATTTTTCATACGTCGGCATACGCTGGCTAAAACGTCAAGGTGTGACAGCTGCTTCACACTTCGATGTCTAGTGCGGTTATGATTTGAATCGTCGAGCCGCAGCCTATGAATAGCCTACGCCACGTGATCGTCGGCGATACGCTGCCGCGCGCTATGCATAAATTAGACTATCGTTGGGCATAGGTTGTGAACGCTGACAACACGCTCAGAATTCGTTGGTATAAATTATCTATATGTGATTGAAACGTTCTGTTACGTTACTAATACATTATGCATACGTCCAACACGTTATTATACGCCCAAAACTTTAAAAAAAGCCAGCAATAGTTCAGCGTACATCAGCGTTTTACATATATTTTGAGACCTTGCCATACGCTGGCTAAAACATCAAGGTGTGACAGCCCCTTTAGAAGCACCAACCAGACAGTATATAATCAGGTCAGGAATCGAACCAATTCCAGATAGCTAAATGGCAAGTGCATTACCTCTGTGCCAAAAGTCAGACTGTTAATGATAAATGCTATGTTTGTGATATGAACATTCTTTAGAAGCATTTTACACAATGAAAAAATGCATGCACAGTTAATAATCAGATTCCTCAGTTTAATGGCTATCGCAAAAGATAATGTATGGACGGTTTCAATCTTAAGCATGTGTTTTACAGTTCATGAATATGGTCAAGGCACATGATGGGGCATAAACATTGAAAGGTTGAGTGTAAAAAACGAGGGAGATGGATTGTAATTTGGACAGACAATGACAACAATGGGTGATATTGAGAAAAATGCATCACGGACAGACGTGACATCCTTCAACAAGTGTCATTGGATGGGTGATTTGAAAGCCAATAGGGAAGTACATGTGTGATTCTGAATACTGCATTGAAGTATCTCCCAGACAAGAGAAAAATTGCAGCAAAATATTGAAGCTTGAGAAGATACATGGACCTGGCAAGAGAAACAGAGATGTTTTTTTTTATTGTAAGTGGTCTGCCTGGAGGGAAACTGCAAATGCAGATGCAACCAGGCCCTACAAGAGTGAGAGACGACAGGTCACCGACCAGCCTGCAGCCTTCTGGAGGGAGGGAGAGGTCAATTGTCCCCAAGGTCTCGAATTGCTTAGCCAGATGGGAATGTAATAAAGTAGTCCATAGGGTGACGGAGAAAGCCAGCCAAACTTAATAAGAAGAGGATGCCGATTCCCTTACAAACAGTGTGGTGATAAGCACTGTATGCAATAGTGTATTCGATGCATGGGAAAATACAGAGAGCGTAGACTGACCTCCTGTTTGTCATGAAAATCCAGCAATTGCTGGGCCAACAAGAAGAGCAAGTAGGGAAGAATAGCACAGAAACCAAATTGATGGCTGTCAAAGGGTTTGAGAATCGGAAGGTTTCTGTACTCTTCCATTGTTTTATTTTTTTTCCAAACACTTTTCTGATACTGGGAAGTAGACTTCATGGTCTGGAGTTTAGATTTAATTTTATCTGCTTTTAGTCCTTTTTATCGGATCTGTTTGTGGTTCTTACATTATCTGCAATATCATTTCACTCGATTATACAATATCATTCATCCTTTGGATAATTGTGCAGTTTTTGAGTATATTTTGCATTTTGCATTTTCATGGATTTTAAGATGTTTCACATTTGCAACTAATTTTTGTACCATCGTTGAAATCACTTGCTAATAATCTCAAAACTTTTCTGGATGTTTTGTTCATGACTCAAGAGCAAATGTAAATAAATTCGGCTCTGAAGCCAAATGTTGTGTTGAAAGTGTTGTTTGACTTTTCCTGGAAACACAAGTATTTGTTAAGGAAAGGGCAATGATGCATTCCTCTTTCAAAATGCAGCCTGATACCCACAGCTGCAAATTTTTCCTTCCTTTTCTTCCCTTATTTTCTCTTTTATTCTTTCTGCTTTGTCTGCTACATATTTATTCTTCCGTAGTGTGGCTTGTCTTCATGTCATTGAACATACTAAAGCTTTTAACAATGTCTATGCCTCTCCCACCGTACAACAGTTTTGTTCCTCACCGGTGATGTACACATTTCAGTCAGCAGTATATTAATGAAATTGAGCTGCATTGAAAGTGTGATTTCTTAAGGTTTCATTGACGAGTCTTCCATTTATTTGCGTATATTGTTTGCCCAGTAAGGTTTGACCAGTCTCTCTGTACTTTGCCCACAATCTGCTGATGACAGAATGTACATCGCTCAACAGCTTACTTCATGCCAGCTTCCAACAACGTGATTACTCAATTCGACCATCTCCTGTAGAGTCACTTTTACCCATACATTTTGATTCATTAGTGGGGCAACTTAGCATAACAATTATGCATTTTGTGAGGAAAGCACCAAATTTGGCACACTAGTAGCGCTAACATATTATGAACAGATTTGGATATTGGGCCATCTCAAAATTTTGATGCAGTGGAAAGTGGCTGCCACAGCCATCAGTGGCTGAATTTGAGATGGCCCAATATCCAAATCTGTTCATAATATGTTAGGCTACTAGTGTGCCAAATTTGGTGCTTTCCTCACAAAATGCACAATTGTTATGCTATATTTAGCTAAGTTGCCCCACTATGAGTACAATAAACTGATCAAAAGCACAGAATTATATGGGTGAATCATATGTGAGTTATTGTCAAACAGAATTATTGGTTAGAGCAAAGACCCATTAATGATTCAGTGGCTGACACTGTTAACTGTTTTGGTGAGGAGGACTGGCCGTTATGACAGGACTCGATCAAACCCACAAGGAAATCCAGTTGCTGAAGCCACCAGAAATTAAAGTCCAACTCTGAGCTTCACAAACATTCACAAAATTGGAACATGGAATGTGAGGTCAATGAATCAGGGAAAGTTGGATGTTGTAAAGAGAGAGATGGAGAGGACAAGAACTGAAATTTTGGGGATACCTTATCTTAGATGGACTGGTTTGGGGCAGTTTCAATCTTACGATTACAAAGTGTTCTTTTGTGGTAACGAAACCTGGAAAATAAATTAGGTGGCAGTGATTTGCAATAAAAAGATGGCAGGATCAATGCTGGTTAAAAGGGTAAAAGGACATCCAGTGAATGCTATCATAATTCAGATATTTGCTGCAACTTCTGCAGCAGAATAAGAAAACGTGGATGGGTTTTTATGGGAATTTGCAGGAACTGGTAAAACAGGTGCCAAAAGGTCAGGTCAGGTCAGGTATGGGAGCATGTGCCGGAGCAGTGCATTGCTGCGTCCACTTTCCGCCGGTACTCCAGGGGCCTAAGTCTGGCCATACCCCAAGCAGATGCCTGGCCCATCCCCATCTCCTTGAGGTGCCGATCAACCTGCTGCAACCACGAGGCATGTGATCAGCCTGTGGCCTCCTCCGCTCACGAGGCTCCCTCGCTGAGAGATCTGGTGAGAAGGATCAGCGTCAGGAAAATGAGCCACATGTCCATACAGCCAGCCGCAGCTCATGTTCATGGACCATACAGGTAAAAAAAAGATCTCATCTGAGTCTCTCTCAGTAACCCCTCATTGGACATATGACTGTGGGCAAATGTTATCCCTGAGGCAGTCATCAGTCTTGCTGCCTTTTAGCATTGGTTTGCAACCTGTAAGAAATGAAACTTTCTGACCCTTTCATGCTGTACCCACTTGGTTGGAATTACTAATGGAATCTCTTTGTGCATCAGCACATGGATATCTTGCTGTCATGGTATTGGAATGTGTGGAGCCATTTAAATGGAATTAAATGGTCCAAATGTACAAAAGGAATTGAGTATTCTTCGACAACATGTTCAGGAATTTTTGCATACATCAGATGGAAACCTACACAGCTTATTTGTACACAGATGTCGTCTATGTGTATAATTTCTGGTCAACATTAGTCAAAGGTCATGGTCACTATTAGCTGGCAATTAGAAAATGTATCAACCAAATTTGTTATGCACTACATTCCATCAAGTAAAACATTTGATCGGTCAAATTTTCCAAATTACCAAATTGCTGTTTCCATAGCAACGATTCTTTATTTGGATTTTGCAAGTATCGTGCTATGCATGACATCTTTCTTGTTTATTAATTGCCGGAATCCTTCGGATTTCGGCAATTATGTTGGTCGGTTGTGTGTGTCATTCTGTGTGTCTGTCTGTCTGTTTGTTTACCCTGTAGCAGCCACACCGTTTCAGCGATCATGACCAAACTGGGTACAGACGTCGGCCATGGTCCAACTTAGACCATGGACATGAATGTTTTTCCAATAACACCATCCCTCCAACCTCCCTCATTAAACTCAAAATCCAAGCTTACTTGCCACATCAACTCTTTTGTTCATCTTTTTTTCCCCATTTGTGGAATCACCTTCATTAGGGTATTCACATATACCATCCAAATCTTCAAATGGATGGTACACAACCATCTCAGGCCATCATCCTTTCCTACCCATGATCTTTATCTCCACCACTGAAGGTGGGCTGAGGTTATCTTTTCACCCCTGTCTGTGAGCAGGATATCTCAAAAAGTTATGGACAGATTCAGATGAAATGCCACATTCTTTCTCACCACAGCCAGATCCTCACATTCCGTGTCATTTTCTCTGCCAGGTTCTGCCAAACCAGCCTTTTACTCCACCCCTCTAGCCTGTATGTTACTGTGCATAGCCTCCATGTCTGCCAGCATCCTAGCCTGTCCCATTAGTTGTCTACACATTGCTGACAATTGATCCATGGTTATCAGTGCCGTCGGTGGAAACCTGCTGTCCTGTCGTATGGACTCCAGGGGATGGAGGTGGGGGCCAACAATTACTGCCAATCTTTGGGATGCAGCTTCGCTCCTACCTTCCAAACACACCTTATCCTGCCCATCTTGGTTAGATATAGCTTCCAAATTAAATTTTCACCCTCGCTCTGCTCGGTTCACAATTTTGAGGTGCAGCTGAAAGCGCCACAGGTCCAATCTCACTCCTGAGGTTAAATGTTACGATGTCAGGAGGGCTTCAGGATCTCACTCCTGGACACCAAATGTTACAGGTTTGGGGGCCATGCCACCGTGAGGGGAGTACAGTACTCGGACCCACTTCCCAACCAGTGACCCTGAAGCTAACAAGTCACAGATAACTCTGCAGCATGACAGGTTGCTAGACAATCACAGACACTGTCTAAGACGTTTAATTCAGGCAGGGTCCAGCGTCTAACTCCACTTTACCTTTCCTGTGAATGAAACCTCCCAGATGGGGAACTGTGCTCTCAATGCCCCACTGCTGTCAATCAAAACGGCCGAATGATACCATAAGTGGGACGTTGGCTCATGACTAACCATAACGGAAGTGCATGGCAGAACTTCCTGTCACGCGAACACACTGTGGTCTAACCATTGGAGAAAAGACGATTGGTCAGTTTGGAAACAGTATATATATATATATATATATATATATATATATATATATATATATATATATATATATATATATCAAAAGAACACATATTTACAGGGAAACAGTTCACAAGAGAAAGATCTTACCCCCAAAGCACATGCGCTCACTTGGTCAGTCATCTTTGCATGTCTCTACACACATAGGTGCCTCATACACTCTGTGAAACGAGATCAGGAAGGGTGATAGACAGAGAGAAAGGAAGATGGCAGGGCTTGTTGGCGACCACTTGCTCACCCGATGGAAGCCTGCAGGCTTACATTGGTCACAATGTGAAACAGAGTGGGGAAGAAAGAAGAGGGGGTAATGATGTGGTATTCTGTGTCGGGAGAAGTGCGGGTGTGTTCATCGTGCAACAGAGTAAATTGTGAAATCGAGTCAGTAACCCAGCCCTAAACGGGTCAAGGATGTAAGCATTGAATACTATTTATGTGTTCTAAGTGAATGAATTTGAAGTGGGGTTCGCCAGAGAATGAGAGTGTGAGTCAATGTGTTGGCCAGCGCATCCAGGGAAACTCTGCAACTCGTCAGCTCTCTACACCGCGGCACCAGCCCATTTGTTCTCGCAGAAGCTTGTTCTTACAGATGCTCACTTCTGCAGTTTCAGCCTTGACACTCTGATTTTCCCCAGATGTGTACCAGTCCTGACTCCTGGAATTCTCATGCATATAAAGTTGCTTGGGGAGGCATGGTTCTGGGGCACGCCCCTCAAGCACGGATTGAGCTTTGGTGGGCACTTCCTCCCTAATGGCATGTTCATATCACCATGTGGCACTCATTGGCCGAGCCCATGGTTCTGTAATGGAACCCAAGACCAAGCTCGCCCATCTGCAGCACTTTGTTCTGCCGTTTCTTGCTTGTTGAAGAGATTTGTAATCCGGTCCTTGCCACTTCATGATGCGCTTTATGCATTGGTAGATTTATGCATGGACTTGCAGGGCCCGTGCCCAGGGCCCCGATCCCATGGTGGGCCCCAAGCTCAAAGTGAGCCACAAACTTAATGTGGGCCGCTGGCAGAGACAGCGTAAAGGCCACGCAATCTTTCTTGGTTTACAATCTTTTGAGATGGGACTCCAAGGGTGGGATCTCACTTTGCCAACAAAACATATCAACTTGTGAGTGGTGATAAACACAGCACAAAGGGAATGCTCCATCTCAAGGAAATACAGCACTGCCACCTCATGAATCCATTAGAAAATGTTTTCCCTGATGTTCAACAGGATGGGCCTATTATAAAATTAAGGGGTGAGGTTAGTAGAGAAATCAAGTGGAACAAGAAAAAGACCAATCAGAGATTGCAAACCCTCACCAGGACTTCTTTTGAGTCGTGTATTTTTATAGGTTTTGGGTATATCCAATATGGCTGCCAAACCATGTGACCTATGACATCATATGTGTGACCCTTTTGTTCCTCATGGATAGGCGGTCATATGTGTAAAGTTTTGCCTTGATCTTTTCAGCCATTTCAGAGAAGAAGATTTTTGAAGGTTTAAAAATAACAATAGTAAAACAGGCTGCCGAACCACATAAACGATGACATCATGAATTTTTTTCTGTGGACCATTTTATCCCTAGATGACCCTCAAAAATGTTCATTCTGATCTTATGTGGCGTTCTACATATGTAATTTTGACGTCTTAACGAGGGCATCTATGACGTCAAAAAATCACACTTATTCCCCATGAGGAGTACTTGCTACGTGCCAAGTTTCAATTTTTTCCTTGGTGCAGTTTCAGAGATACAGAGGTCCAAAGTTTTCCCATTTTTCCAATATGGCTGCCACATAACGTGACTTATGATGTCATAATTATCATTAAACCATTCGACATGAGTAGTTGCTCCAATGGTGAAAATTTTGTCTCAATCCGACAAGCAGTTTTGGAGAAAAACATGAAAGTTCTGTGTGGACAAACAACCAGATAGACAAACAGACAAACAAACAAACAGACCCAAATGCAATAGCCTCTCCGAATCCTTCGGCGAGGGTAATAATAACTGTTTAATGTTTGCAAATGCAACAATAATCACAATAAAATTTGTATAATCACGAATGTTGAAACATATCGATATTGTTTAACAAATCCACGCTCCAATTTATTGTACACTCACAAATTAACCGCTCATTAGTAAATGGACTAACCCATGCATACGGTGGAACTGTCCCGAGGAGGTTTTTAAAATCTGTCCCGAGGATGAAAACGAAATGATCCCAGCTGTGTTAAACAAAAGTGAAAAAAACTCAACAGAAGGCGAAAAGGGTGAAGATCACCAGAAATTACCTTTTTTGTGACACACGTGGCAGAACCAGAAAAGGGTCATCGGTTGCATATGTGCTGAGGTGTGTTCCATGACCAATCATCTTGCTATTGCTTGCCAAGCCAGCCGTTCCTCATCAATGGTTTCGTTGGACTGCTTGCTTGAGTGCTTTAGTCACTTGGTGAGTGCTCCACAAGAAACTTTTAGCTTTTCAATGAGCCTCATCTATGTGTACAAAAAAAATAGAAAAAAATAGGACCATTGGACCTGTAGCTTATCTGGGCCGTAGCCTAATGTTGTAACCCAAATGTATTAGCATCTGACTGGTGGGTCTGGAGAGGAAGATTTTTGAAGTAATTTACGCGATTTTTCCAAAAATTGACGAAGTAGGCCATTTTGACACGTTTCCGGTCATGCGGTCAGCATGCCCTCTGCAATTTAACATCCCTACCTTGGACTAATGTTGTAACCCAAATTTGGTGACATTCTGACTGATGGGTCTGGAGAAGATTTTTGAAGGAATTTACATGATTTTCCAATAATTTAAGTCGGCCATTTTGACACACTTCTGGTCACGTGATCAGCATGGCCTCCACAATTTAACATCAGGCCCTGTCCTAATGTTACAACCCAAATTTGGTGGCATTCTGACTGGTGGGTCTGGAGAAGAAGATTTTTGAAGGAATTTACACGATTTTCCCAAATATTGACTAAGTCGGCCATTTTGACACACTTCTCTTCATGTGATCGGCATGACCTCTGCAATTTAACATCCCTACCCCCCCTGGCCCTAATGTTGTAACTCAAATTTAGTAGCATTCTAATTGGTGGATCTGGAGAAGAAGATTTTTGAAGGAATTTATGAAGTCTTCTTGATTTGATTTTGACCAATTTCCCAGAAAATGTTTGCTGTTCTTCTTATGCTCCAATCAGTTCATCTGACCATATGCTTGTTAAAGCAGTAATCTCTCTGGTTGTTATCTCATTATGGTTTCTGGTGAAAGCAGTCATCTCATTCTGGTTTTTAATTTTGGTCGCCCAGGTTTCATCCTCTCTGCCAGTCTGACTCTTGCAGAGCATCAAAATTAACTAGAACTGCCACTTTATAACTGCTGGCAGTGATGACC
>CM068952.1:39048186-39060703 GCA_035128595.1 Eptatretus atami
AATTAATAAATTTTAAAATCTTCTTCTCCAGAACGTGGACAGACTGAGGCAAAAATTCACACACACACTTTCCCCAAGACATCCTTTCACAAGTTTGTTAATTTCTAATTGATAGGTCACATGGTTTGGTGGCCATATTGAAATTACCTTAAAACCTTCAAACATCTTCTTCTCCAGAACGGCTGGTCAGATCAAGGGGAAACTTCATATAAGTATTGCACACTGGCAGTGAATTTCAGTTTGTTAATTTCTAATTGATAGATCACATGGTTTGGCAGCCAGTTGGATTCAAGAATTATATTAAATATGTTTTATCTGGAACCACATATCCTATCGAAGTGAAACTTTGCATCTTATAAACCAACAATGTCTGCATATATGGTAAAATTATGATGTCACAAGTCACATGCTTTGGCCTCCATCTTGGATAGAAAAACGCACCTTGCCTGATCAAACACAAATTAACAAGCATGATCACTACCCATTAGAGGGAGAATTTAAATTTATGTTGTAATAGGTCACATGGTACGGCAGCCATATTGGATTGAAAATTAATAACTTTAAAAGTCTTCTTCTCTGAAACGGCTGAACAGATTGAGGCAAAACTCCACATGTATGACCACCTCTCCATGACGAACAAAAGTCCCCCCCCCTTTGATGTATGACACATCATTTGGCAGCCATATTGGATTGAAGGGAAAATATTAATTAATGTTTACTCTGGAACTGCTGACTCAATAAATATGAAACTTCACAGTTATGATGTAGCAGTCATGTGGAATAGGGAGTTGAAATTTCAACTCGATCGGCCCAATAGTTTGGCAGCCATGTTGGATTGAAGGAAAATATTAAGTAATATTTACTCTGGAACGCGCTGCGTCAATATATGCGAAACTTGACAATTATAATCTAGCCGACATGCGAAACATAGGTTTAAAATTCAACCCGATCGGCCACACGTTTGGCAGCCAGAATTATTTAATTATTTGAATCTGAGAACTTTGAGAATTTTTTTTTTCTTTTTCATAAGGCTCACTTGCCTGCACCTGAAAGCGTTTGAGGTACAGGAATAGCAAATCAATTGATACCGCCAATGTCTCCAGGAAAAAGGGCTAACTGCATACGGATTAAATAGATTGAACACTTTGTGTTACCCGGTTCGTAACTCGTCAGTCCCGCGTTGTATCGAAGCAAAGCTGCATTTGTATCGATATTAAATAATGTTTTCTCTGGAACCACTGATCCTATCGAAGCGAAACTTGGTGATTATCATCTGCAGTAAGTCTCACGTTGTATCAAAGGCGGACGTCTGGGTACCCGGTCATCACTGCCAGCAGTTATAAAGTGGCAGTTCTAGTTAATTTTGATGCTCTGCAGAGTCAGACTGGCAGAGAGGATGAAACCTGGGCGACCAAAATTAAAACCAGAATGAGATGACTGCTTTCACCAGAAACCATAATGAGATAACAACCAGAGAGATTACTGCTTTAACAAGCATATGGTCAGATGAACTGATTGGAGCATAAGAAGAACAGCAAACATTTTCTGAAAATTGGTCAAAATCAAATCAAGAAAGACTTCATAAATTCCTTCAAAATCTTCTTCTCCAGATCCACCAATTAGAATGCTACTAAATTTGAGTTACACATTAGGCCAGGGTAGGGATGTTAAATTGCAGAGGTCATGCCGATCACATGAAGAGAAGTGTGTCAAAATGGCCGACTTAGTCAATATTTGGGAAAATCGTGTAAAGTCCTTCAAAAATCTTCTTCTCCAGATCCACCAATTAGAATGCTACTAAATTTGAGTTACAACATTAGGCCAGGGTAGGGATGTTAAATTGCAGAGGTCATGCCGATCACATGAAGAGAAGTGTGTCAAAATGGCCGACTTAGTCAATATTTGGGAAAATCGTGTAAATTCCTTCAAAAATCTTCTTCTCCAGACCCACCAGTCAGAATGCCACCAAATTTGGGTTGTAACATTAGGACAGGGCCTGATGTTAAATTGTGGAGGCCATGCTGATCACGTGACCAGAAGTGTGTCAAAATGGCCGACTTAAATTATTGGAAAATCATGTAAATTCCTTCAAAAATCTTCTCCAGACCCATCAGTCAGAATGTCACCAAAGGGTTACAACATTAGTCCAAGGTAGGGATGTTAAATTGCAGAGGGCATGCTGACCGCATGACCGGAAACGTGTCAAAATGGCCTACTTCGTCAATTTTTGGAAAAATCGCGTAAATTACTTCAAAAATCTTCTCTCCAGACCCACCAGTCAGATGCTAATACATTTGGGTTACAACATTAGGCTACGGCCCAGATAAGCTACAGGTCCAATGGTCCTATTTTTTTCTATTTTTTTTGTACACATAGATGAGGCTCATTGAAAAGCTAAAAGTTTCTTGTGGAGCACTCACCAAGTGACTAAAGCACTCAAGCAAGCAGTCCAACGAAACCATTGATGAGGAACGGCTGGCTTGGCAAGCAATAGCAAGATGATTGGTCATGGACACACCTCAGCACATATGCAACCGATGACCCTTTTCTGGTTCTGCCACGTGTGTCACAAAAAAGGTAATTTCTGGTGATCTTCACCCTTTTCGCCTTCTGTTGAGTTTTTTTCACTTTTGTTTAACACAGCTGGGATCATTTCGTTTTCATCCTCGGGACAGATTTTAAAAACCTCCTCGGGACAGTTCCACCGTATGCATGGGTTAGTCCATTTACTAATGAGCGGTTAATTTGTGAGTGTACAATAAATTGGAGCGTGGATTTGTTAAACAATATCGATATGTTTCAACATTCGTGATTATACAAATTTTATTGTGATTATTGTTGCATTTGCAAACATTAAACAGTTATTATTACCCTCGCCGAAGGATTCGGAGAGGCTATTGCATTTGGGTCTGTTTGTTTGTTTGTCTGTTTGTCTATCTGGTTGTTTGTCCACACAGAACTTTCATGTTTTTCTCCAAAACTGCTTGTCGGATTGAGACAAAATTTTCACCATTGGAGCAACTACTCATGTCGAATGGTTTAATGATAATTATGACATCATAAGTCACGTTATGTGGCAGCCATATTGGAAAAATGGGAAAACTTTGGACCTCTGTATCTCTGAAACTGCACCAAGGAAAAAATTGAAACTTGGCACGTAGCAAGTACTCCTCATGGGAATAAGTGTGATTTTTTGACGTCATAGATGCCCTCGTTAAGACGTCAAAATTACATATGTAGAACGCCACATAAGATCAAATGAACATTTTTGAGGGTCATCTAGGGATAAAATGGTCCACAGAAAAAAATTCATGATGTCATCGTTTATGTGGTTCGGCAGCCTGTTTTACTATTGTTATTTTTAAACCTTCAAAAATCTTCTTCTCTGAAATGGCTGAAAAGATCAAGGCAAAACTTTACACATATGACCGCCTATCCATGAGGCAAAAGGGTCACACATATGATGTCATAGGTCACATGGTTTGGCAGCCATATTGGATATACCCAAAACCTATAAAAATACACGACTCAAAAGAAGTCCTGGTGAGGGTTTGCAATCTCTGATTGGTCTTTTTCTTGTTCCACTTGATTTCTCTACTAACCTCACCCCTTAATTTTATAATAGGCCCATCCTGTTGAACATCAGGGAAAACATTTTCTAATGGATTCATGAGGTGGCAAGTGCTTGTATTTCCTTGAGATGGAGCATTCCCTTTGTGCTGTGTTTATCACCACTCACAAGTTGATATGTTTTGTTGGCAAAGTGAGATCCCACCTTGGAGTCCCATCTCAAAAGATTGTAAACCAAAGAAAGATTGCGTGGCCTTTACGCTGTCTCTGCCAGCGGCCCACATTAAGTTTGTGGCTCACTTGAGCTTGGGGCCCACCATGGGATCGGGCCCTGGGCACGGGCCTGCAAGTCCATGCATAAATCTACCAATGCATAAGCGCATCATGAAGTGGCAAGGACCGGATTACAAATCTCTTCAACAAGCAAGAAACGGCAGAACAAAGTGCTGCAGATGGGCGAGCTTGGTCTTGGGTTCCATTACAGAACCATGGCTCGGCCAATGAGTGCCACATGGTGATATAAACATGCCATTAGGGAGGAAGTGCCCACCAAAGCTCAATCCGTGCTTGAGGGGCGTGCCCCAGAACATGCCTCCCAAGCAACTTTATATGCATGAGAATTCCAGGAGTCAGGACTGGTACAATCTGGGGAAAATCAGAGTGTCAAGGCTGAAAACTGCAGAAGTGAGCATCTGTAAGAACAAGCTTCTGCGAGAACAAATGGGCTGGTGCCGCGGTGTGAGAGCTGACGAGTTGCAGAGTTTCCCTGGATGCGCTGGCCAAACACTTGACTCACACTCTCATTCTCTGGCGAACCCCACTTCAAATTCATTCACTTAGAAACATAAATAGTATTCAATGCTTACATCCTTGACCCGTTTAGGGCTGGGTTACTGACTCGATTTCACAATTTACTCTGTTGCACGATGAACACACCCGCACTTCTCCCGACACAGAATACCACATCATTACCCCTCTTCTTTCTTCCCACTCTGTTTCACATTGTGACAAATGTAAGCCTGCAGGCTTCCATCGGTGAGCAAGTGGTCGCCAACAAGCCCTGCCATTTCCTTTCTCTCTGTCTATCACCCTTCCTGATCTCGTTTCACAGAGTGATGAGGCACCTATGTGTGTAGAGACTGCAAAGATGACTGACCAAGTGAGCGCATGTGCTTTGGGGGTAAGATCTTTCTCTTGTGAACTGTTTCCCTGTAAATATGTGTTCTTTTGATATATATATATATATATATATATATATATATATATATATATATATATATATATATATATAACTGTTTCCAAACTGACCAATCGTCTTTTCTCCAATGGTTAGACCACAGTGTGTTCGCGTGACAGAAGTTCTTGCCATGCACTTCCGTTATGGTTAGTCATGAGCCAACGTCCCACTTATGGTATCATTCGGCCGTTTGATTGCAGCAGTGGGGCATTGAGAGCACAGTTCCCCATCTGGGAGGTTTCATTCACAGGAAAGGTAAAGTGGAGTTAGACGCTGGACCCTGCCTGAATTAAACGTCTTAGACAGTGTCTGTGATTGTCTAGCAACCTGTCATGCTGCAGAGTTATCTGTGACTTGTTAGCTTCAGGGTCACTGGTTGGGAAGTGGGTCGAGTACTGTACTCCCCTCACGGTGGCATGGCCCCAAACCTGTAACATTTGGTGTCCAGGAGTGAGTCCTGAACCCTCCTGACATCGTAACATTTAACCTCAGGAGTGAGATTGGACCTGTGGCGCTTTCAGCTGCACCTCAAAATTGTGAACCGAGCAGAGCGAGGGTGAAATTTAATTTGGAAGCTATATCTAACCAAGATGGCAGGATAAGGTGTTGTTGGAAGGTAGGAGCGAAGCTGCATCCAAAGATTGGCAGTAATTGTTGGCCCCACCTCCATCCCCTGGAGTCCATACGACAGGACAGCAGGTTTCCACCGACGGCACTGATAACCATGGATCAATTGTCAGCAATGTGTAGACAACTAATGGGACAGGCTAGGATGCTGGCAGACATGGAGGCTATGCACAGTAACATACAGGCTAGAGGGGTGGAGTAAAAGGCTGGTTTGGCAGAACCTGGCAGAGAAAATGACACGGAATGTGAGGATCTGGCTGTGGTGAAAAGAATGTGGCATTTCATCTGAATCTGTCCATAACTTTTTGAGATATCCTGCTCACAGACAGGGGTGAAAAGATAACCTCAGCCCACCTTCAGTGGTGGAGATAAAGATCATGGGTAGGAAAGGATGATGGCCTGAGATGGTTGTGTACCATCCATTTGAAGATTTGGATGGTATATGTGAATACCCTAATGAAGGTGATTCACAAAGGGGAAAAAAAGATGAACAAAAGAGTTGATGTGGCAAGTAAGCTTGGATTTTGAGTTTAATGAGGGAGTGGAGGGATGGGTTATTGAAAAAACATTCATGTCCATGGTCAAAGTTGGACCATGGCCGACGTTGTACCAGTTTGGTCATGATCGCTGAAACGGTGTGGCTGCTACAGGGTAAACAAACAGACAGACAGACACACAGAATGACACACACAACACGACCAACATAATGCCGAAATCCGAAGGATTCCGGCAATTAATAAACAAGAAAGATGTCATGCATAGCACGATACTTGCAAAATCCAAATAAAGAATCGTTGCTATGGAAACAGCAATTTGGTAATTTGGAAAATTTGACCGATCAAATGTTTTACTTGATGGAATGTAGTGCATAACAAATTTGGTTGATACATTTTCTAATTGCCAGCTAATAGTGACCATGACCTTGACTAATGTTGACCAGAAATTATACACATAGACGACATCTGTGTACAAATAAGCTGTGTAGGTTTCCATCTGATGTATGCAAAAATTCCTGAACATGTTGTCGAAGAATACTCAATTCCTTTTGTACATTTGGACCATTTAATTCCATTTAAATGGCTCCACACATCCAATACCATGACAGCAAGATATCCATGTGCTGATGCACAAAGAGATTCCATTAGTAATTCCAACCAAGTGGTACAGCATGAAAGGGTCCAGAAAGTTTCATTTCTTACAGGTTGCAAACCAATGCTAAAAGGCAGCAAGACTGATGACTGCCTCAGGGATAAACATTTGCCCACAGTCATATGTCCAATGAGGGTTACTGAGAGAGACTCAGATGAGATCTTTTTTTTACCTGTATGGTCCATGAACGTGAGCTGCGGCTGGCTGTATGGACATGTGGCTCATTTTCCTGACGCTGATCCTTCTCACCAGATTCCTCTAGCGAGGGAGCCTCGTGAGCGGAGGAGGCCAACGGCTGATCACATGCCTCGTGGTTGCAGCAGGTTGATCGGCACCTCAAGGAGATGGGGATGGGCCAGGCATCTGCTTGGGGTATGGCCAGACTTAGGCCCCTGGAGTACGGCGAAAGTGGACGCAGCAATGCACTGCTCCGGCACATGCTCCCATACCTGACCTGACCTGACCTTTTGGCACCTGTTTTACCAGTTCCTGCAAATTCCCATAAAAACCCATCCACGTTTTCTTATTCTGCTGCAGAAGTTGCAGCAAATATCTGAATTATGATAGCATTCACTGGATGTCCTTTTACCCTTTTAACCAGCATTGATCCTGCCATCTTTTTATTGCAAATCATGCCACCTAATTTATTTTCCAGGTTTCGTTACCACAAAAGACAATTTGTAATCGTAAGATTGAAACTGCCCAACCAGTCCATCTAAGATAAGGTATCCCCAAAATTTCAGTTCTTGTCCTCTCCATCTCTCTCTTTACAACATCCAACTTTCCCTGATTCATTGACCTCAACATTCCATGTTCCAATTTTGTGAATGTTTGTGAAGCTCAAAGTTGGACTTTAATTTCTGGTGGCTTCAGCAACTGGATTTCCTTGTGGGTTTGATCGAGTCCTGTCATAACGGCCAGTCCTCCTCACCAAAAAGTTAACAGTGTCAGCCACTGAATCATTAATGGGTCTTTGCTCTAACCAATAATTCTGTTTGACAATAATCTCACATATGATTCACCCATATAATTCTGTGCTTTGATCAGTTATTGTACTCATAGTGGGCAACTTAGCTAAATATAGCATAACAATTGTGCATTTTGTGAGGAAAGCACCAAATTTGGCACACTAGTAGCCTAACATATTATGAACAGATTTGGATATTGGGCCATCTCAAATTCAGCCACTGATGGCTGTGGCAGCCACTTTCCACTGCCATCAAAAATTTTGAGATGGCCCAATATCAAATCTGTTCATAATATGTTAGGCTACTAGTGTGCCAAATTTGGTGCTTTCCTCACAAAATGCATAATTGTTATGCTAAGTTGCCCACTAATGAATCAAAATGTATGGGTAAAAGTGACTCTACAGAAGATGGTCGAATTGAGTAATCACGTTGTGGAAGCTGGCATGAAGTAAGCTGTTGAGCGATGTACATTCTGTCATCAGCAGATTGTGGGCAAAGTACAGAGAGACTGGTCAAACCTTACTGGCAAAAATATACGCAATAAATGGAAGACTCGTCAATGAAACCTTAAGAAATCACACTTTCAATGCAGCTCAATTCATTAATATACTGCTGACTGAAATGTGTACATCACCGGTGAGGAACAAAACTGTTGTACGGTGGAGAGGCATAGACATTGTTAAAAGCTTTAGTATGTTCAATGACATGAAGACAAGCCACACTACGGAAGATAAATATGTAGCAGACAAAGCAGAAAGAAAAAAGAGAAAATAAGGGAAGAAAAGGAAGGAAAAATTTGCAGCTGTGGTATCAGGCTGCATTTTGAAAGAGGAATGCATCATTGCCCTTTCCTTAACAAATACTTGTGTTCCAGGAAAAGTAAACAACACTTTCAACACAACATTTGGCTTCAGAGCCGAATTTATTTACATTTGCTCTTGAGTCATGAACAAAACATCCAGAAAAGTTTGAGATTATTAGGCAAGTGATTTCAACGATGGTACAAAAATTAGTTGCAAATGTGAAACATCTTAAATCCATGAAAATGCAAAATGCAAAATATACTCAAAAACTGCACAATTATCCAAAGGATGAATGATATTGTATAATCGAGTGAAATGATATTGCAGATAATGTAAGAACCACAAACAGATCCGATAAAAGGACTAAAAGCAGATAAAATTAAATTTAAACTCCAGACCATGAATCTACTCCCAGTATCAGAAAGTGTTTGGAAAAAAAATAAAACAATGGAAAGATACAGAAACCTTCCGATTCTCAAACCTTGACAGCCATCATTTGGTTTCTGTGCTATTCTTCCTACTTGCTCTTCTTGTTGGCCCAGCAATTGCTGATTTTCATGACAAAACAGGAGGTCAGTCTACGCTCTCTGTATTTTTCCCATGCATCGAATACACTATTGCATACAGTGCTTATCACCACACTGTTTGTAAGGAATCGGCATCCTCTCTTATTAAGTTTGGCTGGCTTTCTCCGTCACCCTATGGACTACTTATACATTCCCATCTGGCTAAGCAATTCGAGACCTTGGGACAATTGCCTCTCCCTCCCTCCAGAAGCTGCAGGCTGGTCGGTGACCTGTCGTCTCTCACTCTGTTAGGGCCTGGTGCATCTGCATTTGCAGTTTCCCTCCAGGCAGACCACTTACAATAAAAAAAAACATCTCTGTTTCTTCTTGCCAGTCCATGTATCTTCTCAAGCTTCAAATATTTGCTGCAATTTTTCTCTTGTCTGGGAGATACTTCAATGCAGTATTCAGAATCACACATGTACTTCCTATTGGCTTTCAAATCACCCATCCAATGACACTTGTTGAAGGATGTCACGTCTGTCCGTGATGCATTTTCTCAATATCACCCATTGTTGTCATTGTCTGTCCAAATTACAATCCATCTCCTCGTTTTTTACACTCACCTTTCAGTTTAATGCCCCATCATGTGCCTTGACCATATTCATGAACTGTAAAAACACATGCTTAAGATTGAAACCGTCCATAATTATCTTTTGCGATAGCATAAACTGAGGATCTGATTATTAACTGTGGCATGCATTTTTCATTGTGTAAATGCTTCTAAGAATTTCATATCACAAACATAGCATTTACCATTAACAGTCTGACTTTGGCACAGAGGTAATGCACTTGCCATTTAGCTATCTGGAATTGGTTCGATTCCTGACCTGATTATATACTGTCTGGTTGTGCTTCTAAAGGGGCTGTCACACCTTGATGTTTTAGCCAGCGTATGGCAAGGTCTCAAAATATATGTAAAACGCTGATGTACGCTGACTATTGAGCTTTTTTTAAAGTTTTGGGCGTATAATAACGTGTTGACGTATGCATAATGTATTAGTAACGTACACAGAACGTTTCAATCACATATAGATAATTTATACCAACGAATCTGAGCGTGTTGTCAGCGTTCACAACCTATGCCCAACGATAGTCTAATTTATGCATAGCGCGCGGCAGCGTATCGCCGACGATCACGTGGCGTAGGCTATTCATAGGCTGCGGCTCGACGATTCAAATCATAACCGCACTAGACATCGAAGTGTGAAGCAGCTGTCACGCAACCTTGACGTTTTAAGCCAGCGATGCCGACGTATGAAAAATTTGCCGAACCAAGCTGGCACACGTCGAATACGTTATGGTAAGTTTTGTATATGTTAAGAGCACGCTGGCATACGTCGTAGTACGCTGGCATATGTCATTGTTACGCCGAGTACCGCGTCGAGAAATTTCAGCATGTGAAAATTTCTCGACATACTCGGCGTATGCAACATCCGTTCCGCATACGCTGGCCATAAGTTGTAGGCAGCTACGCGATCGTTGACACACGTCGACACGTACGTTACTTGTATGTTACTCATAAGTCGAAACACGTCGAGGTAATGGTTAGCGTCAGTGTTCCAGACTCCCTGGTTTTTTTTTGGTTTTTTTCTTCGGTATAACGGTGATGTTGCACTTCGATTTCTAGTGCGGTTATGATTTAAATCGTTGAGCGGGAGCCTATTAATTATATTATATTAAACCGCACTAGAAATCGAAGTGTTCAACATCACCGTCATACTGAAGAAAAAAAAACCAGGGAGTCTGGAACACTGACGCTAACCATTACTCGACGTGTTCGACTTATGAGTAACGTACAAGTACGTGTGTGGAGTGTGTCACGATCGGTAATGTGCCACAACACGTTACTCATAGGTTAGAAATGAGTTTCGGGTACGCTAAACATTACCTCGACGTGTTCGACTTTATGAGTAACTTACAAGTAACGTGTGTCGACATGTGTCAACGATCGCGTAACGTGCCTACAACTTATGGCCACATTATGCGGAACGTGTGAGTCATACGCTGGCAGACGTCGAAAATTTCAAGCATGGAAAATTTGTCTAACAGCTGGCGTACTACGACGAATGCCAGCGTACTACGACGTATGTCAGCATACTACGACGAATGCCCGCATACTACGACGTATGTCAGCGTACTACGACGTATGCCAGCACACTACGACGTATGCCAGCATGCCTCTTAACGTATCAAACTTACCCAAACATATTCGACGTGTGCCAGCGTTTTAGCCAATTTTTTCATACGTCAGGCATACGCTGGCTAAATCGTCAAGGTGTGACAGGGCCTTAAAGCAGGGCGTTCCATCACATAAATCGCTGTCCTATGGATGGACGTCAAGCTGTATGCTCCTTCAGCTGGTATTGGTGAACATTAAAGATTCGATGGTGTCTTTTGACAAAGAAGTAGGCGAGTATCAATGGCCCTCTGGATAAGTTTCAAATTCCTGTCTAAACTGGCAGTGCGAAGTGGTCTTTCTTTCTGGGTATTCATTGACACCAAGGCTATATAACATCGCTTGCTATTCCAGACTGTTTGTTGCTGCACATGTGGGTTTGCAGCTCCTACATATTGAAACAAATCCTGCTCCAGGTATTCACATACCACGTATGAATGGCTGCCTTTGTACACATAGCTTTTGTACACATAATGGCTGCCTTACACATGAAGTCTATTAACATGCTTATGATCCTGTTATTCCTGGTGACACATGGAGCCTTTTAAGGAACTGACACCATTTTTGTTTGTCTTGGGCTACTGACAGGTCGCCATCCAGGTAGTTTCTACCTCCTCAACTGCTTCTCCACCATACACTCTCAGGTCTCTGCAGGTTGTCCAACCCTCCTTCGACTTTGGCTTCCACTCTTTGGGTGATGCTGTTTTTACATGTAGTACATCCCTCATCCAATTTCTCATTTTAATTTCCTCCAATAATGTTTTTCTTTCAGTCCCTTTTTCCTCCTCCTTGTTCACTCTATCTGGCCAGAAGATTCGCAAATCTTTTTATGACAGCTATAAAGATTCTAGTTTATGTGCAATGAACTTTGGTGACTTCCATGCCTCACAGCCAAATGAAGACCTGATTTTACATTACTTATTGTTCTCTGACACATTAAGTCGCATGCTCACTGCTTTGTTGTTTTGATTTATCAGTCCTTACTTTCTCTTGTTGGTGTCCAATAGCAAACAGATGTCATCTGCAAAGCTGAGCTCCTCAAATGGTCACTTGAGCCAAGTCTACTCCACAGTATTCCCATATGCGACATGCTCTGTGGTCCTCTTTAATATCCAGTCCAATACAATTGAAACAGTCTGGAGACCATATCCTGTCTGACCCTTGTTCAATCCAAGATGGCTGACGAACCATGTGACCTATGACATCATAAATTTACATTCTGCCTCCAATCCTGCAGTGGAATAGGTTTGTGAAGTTTCATGTTAATCGGATAAGGTGCGTTTTTCCATCCAAGATGGCCGCCAAACCATGTAACTTGTGATGTCATAATTTTTACCATGCGTGCATTCACGATGGTAGATGATAGTTGCAAATTTTCGCTTCGATAGATGAAGCAGTTCCAGAGAAAACATTATTTA
>CM068952.1:39060728-39080530 GCA_035128595.1 Eptatretus atami
TTAAAACATCTTTTTCTCCAGAAGGGCTGAAGAGATTGATGCGAAATCACAAGAACATTCCCCACGACATCCTTTTACAAGTTTGTTAATTTCTTATTGATAGGTCACATGGTTGGCGGCCATATTGAATTACCCTAAAACTTTCAAATATCCTCTTCTCCAGAACGGCTGAACAGATTGACAAAATTTTACAGGCATATTCCCCATGACATCCTTTACAAGTTGGTTAATGAATAATTGATAGGTCACATGGTTTGGCAGCCATGTTGGATTTAAGAAAAAATTTAAATAATGTTTTCTCTGAACTGCTTCATCTATCGAAGCGAAAATTTGCAACTATCATCTACCATCGTGAATGCACGCATGGTAAAATTATGACATCACAAGTTACATGGTTTGGCGGCCATCTTGGATGAAAAACGCACCTTATCCGATTAACATGAAACTTCACAAACCTATTCCACTGCAGGATTGGAGGCAGAATGTAAATTTATGATGTCATAGGTCACATGGTTCGTCAGCATCTTGGATTGAAAATTAATAAATTTTAAAATCTTCTTCTCCAGAACGGTGGACAGACTGAGGCAAAAATTCACACACACACTTTCCCCAAGACATCCTTTCACAAGTTTGTTAATTTCTAATTGATAGGTCACATGGTTTGGTGGCCATATTGAAATTACCTTAAAACCTTCAAACATCTTCTTCTCCAGAACGGCTGGTCAGATCAAGGGGAAACTTCATATAAGTATTGCACACTGGCAGTGAATTTCAGTTTGTTAATTTCTAATTGATAGATCACATGGTTTGGCAGCCAGTTGGATTCAAGAATTATATTAAATAATGTTTTATCTGGAACCACATATCCTATCGAAGTGAAACTTTGCATCTTATCAAACCAACAATGTCTGCATATATGGTAAAATTATGATGTCACAAGTCACATGCTTTGGCCTCCATCTTGGATAGAAAAACGCACCTTGCCTGATCAAACAAAACTTAACAAGCATGATCACTACCCATTAGAGGGAGAATTTAAATTTATGTTGTAATAGGTCACATGGTACGGCAGCCATATTGGATTGAAAATTAATAACTTTAAAAGTCTTCTTCTCTGAAACGGCTGAACAGATTGAGGCAAAACTCCACATGTATGACCACCTCTCCATGACGAACAAAAGTCCCCCCCCCTTTGATGTATGACACATCATTTGGCAGCCATATTGGATTGAAGGGAAAATATTAATTAATGTTTACTCTGGAACTGCTGACTCAATAAATATGAAACTTCACAGTTATGATGTAGCAGTCATGTGGAATAGGGAGTTGAAATTTCAACTCGATCGGCCCAATAGTTTGGCAGCCATGTTGGATTGAAGGAAAATATTAAGTAATATTTACTCTGGAACGCGCTGCGTCAATATATGCGAAACTTGACAATTATAATCTAGCCGACATGCGAAACATAGGTTTAAAATTCAACCCGATCGGCCACACGTTTGGCAGCCAGAATTATTTAATTATTTGAATCTGAGAACTTTGAGAATTTTTTTTTTTCTTTTTCATAAGGCTCACTTGCCTGCACCTGAAAGCGTTTGAGGGTACAGGAATAGCAAATCAATTGATCCGCCAATGTCTCCAGGAAAAAGGGCTAACTGCATACGGATTAAATAGATTGAACACTTTGTGTTACCCGGTTCGTAACTCGTCAGTCCCGCGTTGTATCGAAGCAAAGCTGCATTTGTATCGATATTAAATAATGTTTTCTCTGGAACCACTGATCCTATCGAAGCGAAACTTGGTGATTATCATCTGCAGTAAGTCTCACGTTGTATCAAAGGCGGACGTCTGGGTACCCGGTCATCACTGCCAGCAGTTATAAAGTGGCAGTTCTAGTTAATTTTGATGCTCTGCAGAGTCAGACTGGCAGAGAGGATGAAACCTGGGCGACCAAAATTAAAACCAGAATGAGATGACTGCTTTCACCAGAAACCATAATGAGATAACAACCAGAGAGATTACTGCTTTAACAAGCATATGGTCAGATGAACTGATTGGAGCATAAGAAGAACAGCAAACATTTTCTGAAAATTGGTCAAAATCAAATCAAGAAAGACTTCATAAATTCCTTCAAAAATCTTCTTCTCCAGATCCACCAATTAGAATGCTACTAAATTTGAGTTACAACATTAGGCCAGGGTAGGGATGTTAAATTGCAGAGGTCATGCCGATCACATGAAGAGAAGTGTGTCAAAATGGCCGACTTAGTCATATTTGGGAAAATCGTGTAAAGTCCTTCAAAAATCTTCTTCTCCAGATCCACCAATTAGAATGCTACTAAATTTGAGTTACAACATTAGGCCAGGGTAGGGATGTTAAATTGCAGAGGTCATGCCGATCACATGAAGAGAAGTGTGTCAAAATGGCCGACTTAGTCAATATTTGGGAAAATCGTGTAAATTCCTTCAAAAATCTTCTTCTCCAGACCCACCAGTCAGAATGCCACCAAATTTGGGTTGTAACATTAGGACAGGGCCTGATGTTAAATTGTGGAGGCCATGCTGATCACGTGACCAGAAGTGTGTCAAAATGGCCGACTTAAATTATTGGAAAATCATGTAAATTCCTTCAAAAATCTTCTCCAGACCCATCAGTCAGAATGTCACCAAAGGGTTACAACATTAGTCCAAGGTAGGGATGTTAATTGCAGAGGGCATGCTGACCGCATGACCGGAAACGTGTCAAAATGGCCTACTTCGTCAATTTTTGGAAAAATCGCGTAAATTACTTCAAAAATCTTCTCTCCAGACCCACCAGTCAGATGCTAATACATTTGGGTTACAACATTAGGCTACGGCCCAGATAAGCTACAGGTCCAATGGTCCTATTTTTTTCTATTTTTTTTGTACACATAGATGAGGCTCATTGAAAAGCTAAAAGTTTCTTGTGGAGCACTCACCAAGTGACTAAAGCACTCAAGCAAGCAGTCCAACGAAACCATTGATGAGGAACGGCTGGCTTGGCAAGCAATAGCAAGATGATTGGTCATGGACACACCCTCAGCACATATGCAACCGATGACCCTTTTCTGGTTCTGCCACGTGTGTCACAAAAAAGGTAATTTCTGGTGATCTTCACCCTTTTCGCCTTCTGTTGAGTTTTTTCACTTTTGTTTAACACAGCTGGGATCATTTCGTTTTCATCCTCGGGACAGATTTAAAAACCTCCTCGGGACAGTTCCACCGTATGCATGGGTTAGTCCATTTACTAATGAGCGGTTAATTTGTGAGTGTACAATAAATTGGAGCGTGGATTTGTTAAACAATATCGATATGTTTCAACATTCGTGATTATACAAATTTTATTGTGATTATTGTTGCATTTGCAAACATTAAACAGTTATTATTACCCTCGCCGAAGGATTCGGAGAGGCTATTGCATTTGGTCTGTTTGTTTGTTTGTCTGTTTGTCTATCTGGTTGTTTGTCCACACAGAACTTTCATGTTTTTCTCCAAAACTGCTTGTCGGATTGAGACAAAATTTTCACCATTGGAGCAACTACTCATGTCGAATGGTTTAATGATAATTATGACATCATAAGTCACGTTATGTGGCAGCCATATTGGAAAAATGGGAAAACTTTGGACCTCTGTATCTCTGAAACTGCACCAAGGAAAAAATTGAAACTTGGCACGTAGCAAGTACTCCTCATGGGAATAAGTGTGATTTTTTGACGTCATAGATGCCCTCGTTAAGACGTCAAAATTACATATGTAGAACGCCACATAAGATCAAATGAACATTTTTGAGGGTCATCTAGGGATAAAATGGTCCACAGAAAAAAATTCATGATGTCATCGTTTATGTGGTTCGGCAGCCTGTTTTACTATTGTTATTTTTAAACCTTCAAAAATCTTCTTCTCTGAAATGGCTGAAAAGATCAAGGCAAAACTTTACACATATGACCGCCTATCCATGAGGACAAAAGGGTCACACATATGATGTCATAGGTCACATGGTTTGGCAGCCATATTGGATATACCCAAAACCTATAAAAATACACGACTCAAAAAGAAGTCCTGGTGAGGGTTTGCAATCTCTGATTGGTCTTTTTCTGTTCCACTTGATTTCTCTACTAACCTCACCCCTTAATTTTATAATAGGCCCATCCTGTTGAACATCAGGGAAAACATTTTCTAATGGATTCATGAGGTGGAAGTGCTTGTATTTCCTTGAGATGGAGCATTCCCTTTGTGCTGTGTTTATCACCACTCACAAGTTGATATGTTTTGTTGGCAAAGTGAGATCCCACCCTTGGAGTCCCATCTCAAAAGATTGTAAACCAAAGAAAGATTGCGTGGCCTTTACGCTGTCTCTGCCAGCGGCCCACATTAAGTTTGTGGCTCACTTGAGCTTGGGGCCCACCATGGGATCGGGGCCCTGGGCACGGGCCTGCAAGTCCATGCATAAATCTACCAATGCATAAGCGCATCATGAAGTGGCAAGGACCGGATTACAAATCTCTTCAACAAGCAAGAAACGGCAGAACAAAGTGCTGCAGATGGGCGAGCTTGGTCTTGGGTTCCATTACAGAACCATGGCTCGGCCAATGAGTGCCACATGGTGTATAAACATGCCATTAGGGAGGAAGTGCCCACCAAAGCTCAATCCGTGCTTGAGGGCGTGCCCCAGAACATGCCTCCCAAGCACTTTATATGCATGAGAATTCCAGGAGTCAGGACTGGTACAATCTGGGGAAAATCAGAGTGTCAAGGCTGAAAACTGCAGAAGTGAGCATCTGTAAGAACAAGCTTCTGCGAGAACAAATGGGCTGGTGCCGCGGTGTGAGAGCTGACGAGTTGCAGAGTTTCCCTGGATGCGCTGGCCAAACACTTGACTCACACTCTCATTCTCTGGCGAACCCCACTTCAAATTCATTCACTTAGAAAACATAAATAGTATTCAATGCTTACATCCTTGACCCGTTTAGGGCTGGGTTACTGACTCGATTTCACAATTTACTCTGTTGCACGATGAACACACCCGCACTTCTCCCGACACAGAATACCACATCATTACCCCTCTTCTTTCTTCCCACTCTGTTTCACATTGTGACAATGTAAGCCTGCAGGCTTCCATCGGTGAGCAAGTGGTCGCCAACAAGCCCTGCCATTTCCTTTCTCTCTGTCTATCACCCTTCCTGATCTCGTTTCACAGAGTGATGAGGCACCTATGTGTGTAGAGACATGCAAAGATGACTGACCAAGTGAGCGCATGTGCTTTGGGGGTAAGATCTTTCTCTTGTGAACTGTTTCCCTGTAAATATGTGTTCTTTTGATATATATATATATATATATATATATATATATATATAATATATATATATATATATATATATAACTGTTTCCAAACTGACCAATCGTCTTTTCTCCAATGGTTAGACCACAGTGTGTTCGCGTGACAGAAAGTTCTTGCCATGCACTTCCGTTATGGTTAGTCATGAGCCAACGTCCCACTTATGGTATCATTCGGCCGTTTTGATTGCAGCAGTGGGGCATTGAGAGCACAGTTCCCCATCTGGGAGGTTTCATTCACAGGAAAGGTAAAGTGGAGTTAGACGCTGGACCCTGCCTGAATTAAACGTCTTAGACAGTGTCTGTGATTGTCTAGCAACCTGTCATGCTGCAGAGTTATCTGTGACTTGTTAGCTTCAGGGTCACTGGTTGGGAAGTGGGTCGAGTACTGTACTCCCCTCACGGTGGCATGGCCCCAAACCTGTAACATTTGGTGTCCAGGAGTGAGTCCTGAACCCTCCTGACATCGTAACATTTAACCTCAGGAGTGAGATTGGACCTGTGGCGCTTTCAGCTGCACCTCAAAATTGTGAACCGAGCAGAGCGAGGGTGAAATTTAATTTGGAAGCTATATCTAACCAAGATGGCAGGATAAGGTGTTGTTGGAAGGTAGGAGCGAAGCTGCATCCAAAGATTGGCAGTAATTGTTGGCCCCCACCTCCATCCCCTGGAGTCCATACGACAGGACAGCAGGTTTCCACCGACGGCACTGATAACCATGGATCAATTGTCAGCAATGTGTAGACAACTAATGGGACAGGCTAGGATGCTGGCAGACATGGAGGCTATGCACAGTAACATACAGGCTAGAGGGGTGGAGTAAAAGGCTGGTTTGGCAGAACCTGGCAGAGAAAATGACACGGAATGTGAGGATCTGGCTGTGGTGAGAAAGAATGTGCATTTCATCTGAATCTGTCCATAACTTTTTGAGATATCCTGCTCACAGACAGGGGTGAAAAGATAACCTCAGCCCACCTTCAGTGGTGGAGATAAAGATCATGGGTAGGAAAGGATGATGGCCTGAGATGGTTGTGTACCATCCATTTGAAGATTTGGATGGTATATGTGAATACCCTAATGAAGGTGATTCCACAAAGGGGAAAAAAAAGATGAACAAAAGAGTTGATGTGGCAAGTAAGCTTGGATTTTGAGTTTAATGAGGGAGTGGGGGATGGTTATTGAAAAAACATTCATGTCCATGGTCAAGTTGGACCATGGCCGACGTTGTACCCAGTTTGGTCATGATCGCTGAACGGTGTGGCTGCTACAGGGTAAACAAACAGACAGACAGACACACAGAATGACACACACAACACGACCAACATAATGCCGAAATCCGAAGGATTCCGGCAATTAATAACAAGAAAGATTGTCATGCATAGCACGATACTTGCAAAATCCAAATAAAGAATCGTTGCTATGGAAACAGCAATTTGGTAATTTGGAAAATTTGACCGATCAAATGTTTTACTTGATGGAATGTAGTGCATAACAAATTTGGTTGATACATTTTCTAATTGCCAGCTAATAGTGACCATGACCTTGACTAATGTTGACCAGAAATTATACACATAGACGACATCTGTGTACAAATAAGCTGTGTAGTTTCCATCTGATGTATGCAAAAATTCCTGAACATGTTGTCGAAGAATACTCAATTCCTTTTGTACATTTGGACCATTTAATTCCATTTAAATGGCTCCACACATTCCAATACCATGACAGCAAGATATCCATGTGCTGATGCACAAAGAGATTCCATTAGTAATTCCAACCAAGTGGTACAGCATGAAAGGGTCAGAAAGTTTCATTTCTTACAGGTTGCAAACCAATGCTAAAAGGCAGCAAGACTGATGACTGCCTCAGGGATAAACATTTGCCCACAGTCATATGTCCAATGAGGGTTACTGAGAGAGACTCAGATGAGATCTTTTTTTTACCTGTATGGTCCATGAACGTGAGCTGCGGCTGGCTGTATGGACATGTGGCTCATTTTCCTGACGCTGATCCTTCTCACCAGATTCCTCTAGCGAGGGAGCCTCGTGAGCGGAGGAGGCCAACGGCTGATCACATGCCTCGTGGTTGCAGCAGGTTGATCGGCACCTCAAGGAGATGGGGATGGGCCAGCATCTGCTTGGGGTATGGCCAGACTTAGGCCCCTGGAGTACGGCGAAAGTGGACGCAGCAATGCACTGCTCCGGCACATGCTCCCATACCTGACCTGACCTGACCTTTTGGCACCTGTTTTACCAGTTCCTGCAAATTCCCATAAAAACCCATCCACGTTTTCTTATTCTGCTGCAGAAGTTGCAGCAAATATCTGAATTATGATAGCATTCACTGGATGTCCTTTTACCTTTTAACCAGCATTGATCCTGCCATCTTTTTATTGCAAATCACTGCCACCTAATTTATTTTCCAGGTTTCGTTACCACAAAAGACATTTGTAATCGTAAGATTGAAACTGCCCAAACCAGTCCATCTAAGATAAGGTATCCCCAAAATTTCAGTTCTTGTCCTCTCCATCTCTCTCTTTACAACATCCAACTTTCCCTGATTCATTGACCTCACATTCCATGTTCCAATTTTGTGAATGTTTGTGAAGCTCAAAGTTGGACTTTAATTTCTGGTGGCTTCAGCAACTGGATTTCCTTGTGGGTTTGATCGAGTCCTGTCATAACGGCCAGTCCTCCTCACCAAAAAGTTAACAGTGTCAGCCACTGAATCATTAATGGGTCTTTGCTCTAACCAATAATTCTGTTTGACAATAATCCACATATGATTCACCCATATAATTCTGTGCTTTGATCAGTTTATTGTACTCATAGTGGGGCAACTTAGCTAAATATAGCATAACATTGTGCATTTTGTGAGGAAAGCACCAAATTTGGCACACTAGTAGCCTATCATATTATGAACAGATTTGGATATTGGGCCATCTCAAATTCAGCCACTGATGGCTGTGGCAGCCACTTTCCACTGCCATCAAAAATTTTGAGATGGCCCAATATCAAATCTGTTCATAATATGTTAGGCTACTAGTGTGCCAAATTTGGTGCTTTCCTCACAAAATGCATAATTGTTATGCTAAGTTGCCCCACTAATGAATCAAAATGTATGGGTAAAAGTGACTCTACAGAAGATGGTCGAATTGAGTAATCACGTTGTGGAAGCTGGCATGAAGTAAGCTGTTGAGCGATGTACATTCTGTCATCAGCAGATTGTGGGCAAAGTACAGAGAGACTGGTCAAACCTTACTGGCAAAAATATAACGCAATAAATGGAAGACTCGTCAATGAAACCTTAAGAAATCACACTTTCAATGCAGCTCAATTTCATTAATATACTGCTGACTGAAATGTGTACATCACCGGTGAGGAACAAAACTGTTGTACGGTGGAGAGGCATAGACATTGTTAAAAGCTTTAGTATGTTCAATGACATGAAGACAAGCCACACTACGGAAGATAAATATGTAGCAGACAAAGCAGAAAGATAAAAAGAGAAAATAAGGGAAGAAAAGGAAGGAAAATTTGCAGCTGTGGTATCAGGCTGCATTTTGAAAGAGGAATGCATCATTGCCCTTTCCTTAACAAAACTTGTGTTCCAGGAAAAGTCAAACAACACTTTCAACACAACATTTGGCTTCAGAGCCGAATTTATTTACATTTGCTCTTGAGTCATGAACAAAACATCCAGAAAAGTTTGAGATTATTAGGCAAGTGATTTCAACGATGGTACAAAAATTAGTTGCAAATGTGAAACATCTTAAAATCCATGAAATGCAAAATGCAAAATATACTCAAAAACTGCACAATTATCCAAAGGATGAATGATATTGTATAATCGAGTGAAATGATATTGCAGATAATGTAAGAACCACAAACAGATCCGATAAAAAGGACTAAAAGCAGATAAAATTAAATTATAAACTCCAGACCATGAAGTCTACTTCCCAGTATCAGAAAAGTGTTTGGAAAAAAAATAAAACAATGGAAAGAGTACAGAAACCTTCCGATTCTCAAACCTTTGACAGCCATCAATTTGGTTTCCTGTGCTATTCTTCCCTACTTGCTCTTCTTGTGGCCCAGCAATTGCTGATTTTCATGACAAACAGGAGGTCAGTCTACGCTCTCTGTATTTTCCCATGCATCGAATACACTATTGCATACAGTGCTTATCACCACACTGTTTGTAAGGAATCGGCATCCTCTTCTTATTAAGTTTGGCTGGCTTTCTCCGTCACCCTATGGACTACTTTATTACATCCATCTGGCTAAGCAATTCGAGACCTTGGGACAATTGACCTCTCCCTCCTCAGAAGCCTGCAGGCTGGTCGGTGACCTGTCGTCTCTCACTCTGTTAGGGCCTGGTGCATCTGCATTTGCAGTTTCCCTCCAGGCAGACCACTTACAATAAAAAAAAACATCTCTGTTTCTTCTTGCCAGTCCATGTATCTCTCAAGCTTCAATATTTGCTGCAATTTTTCTCTTGTCTGGGAGATACTTCAATGCAGTATTCAGAATCACACATGTACTTCCTATTGGCTTTCAAATCACCCATCCAATGACACTTGTTGAAGGATGTCACGTCTGTCCGTGATGCATTTTCTCAATATCACCCATTGTTGTCATTGTCTGTCCAAATTACAATCCATCTCCTCGTTTTTTACACTCACCTTTCAAGTTTATGCCCCATCATGTGCCTTGACCATATTCAATGAACTGTAAAAACACATGCTTAAGATTGAAACCGTCCATACATTATCTTTTGCGATAGCATAAACTGAGGATTCTGATTATTAACTGTGGATGCATTTTTCATTGTGTAAAATGCTTCTAAGAATTCATATCACAAACATAGCATTTACATTAACAGTCTGACTTTGGCACAGAGGTAATGCACTGCCATTTAGCTATCTGGAATTGGTTCGATTCCTGACCTGATTATATACTGTCTGGTTGGTGCTTCTAAAGGGGCTGTCACACCTTGATGTTTTAGCCAGCGTATGGCAAGGTCTCAAAATATATGTAAAACGCTGATGTACGCTGACTATTGACTTTTTTTAAAGTTTTGGGCGTATAATAACGTGTTGACGTATGCATAATGTATTAGTAACGTACACAGAACGTTTCAATCACATATAGATAATTTATACCAACGAATCTGAGCGTGTTGTCAGCGTTCACAACCTATGCCCACGATAGTCTAATTTATGCATAGCGCGCGGCAGCGTATCGCCGACGATCACGTGGCGTAGCTATTCATAGGCTGCGGCTCGACGATTCAAATCATAACGCACTAGACATCGAAGTGTGAAGCAGCTGTCACGCTTAACCTTGACGTTTTAGCCAGCGTATGCCGACGTATGAAAAATTTGCCGAACCAAGCTGGCAACACGTCGAATACGTTATGGTAAGTTTTGTATATGTTAAGAGCACGCTGGCATACGTCGTAGTACGCTGGCATATGTCATTGTACGCCGAGTACGGTCGAGAAATTTCAGCATGTTGAAAATTTCTCGACATACTCGGCGTATGAACACCGTTCCGCATACGCTGGCCATAAGTTGTAGGCAGGCTACGCGATCGTTGACACACGTCGACACGTTACGTTACTTGTATGTTACTCATAAGTCGAAACACGTCGAGGTAATGGTTAGCGTCAGTGTTCCAGACTCCCTGGTTTTTTTTTGGTTTTTTTTCTTCGGTATAACGGTGATGTTGCACTTCGATTTCTAGTGCGTTTTATGATTTAAATCGTTGAGCGGGAGCCTATTAATATATTATATTAATACCGCACTAGAAATCGAAGTGTTCAACATCACGTCATACTGAAGAAAAAAAAACCAGGGAGTCTGGAACACTGACGCTAACCATTACTCGACGTGTTCGACTTATGAGTAACGTACAAGTAACGTGTGTGACGTGTGTCAACGATCGGTAATGTGCCTACAACACGTTACTCATAGGTTAGAAATGAGTTTCGGGTACGCTAAACATTACCTCGACGTGTTTCGACTTATGAGTAACTTACAAGTAACGTGTGTCGACATGTGTCAACGATCGCGTAACGTGCCTACAACTTATGGCCAGCATTATGCGGAACGTGTGAGTCATACGCTGGCAGACGTCGAAAAATTTCAAGCATGGAAAATTTGTCTAACAGCTGCGTACTACGACGAATGCCAGCGTACTACGACGTATGTCAGCATACTACGACGAATGCCCGCATACTACGACGTATGTCAGCGTACTACGACGTATGCCAGCACACTACGACGTATGCCAGCATGCCTTTAACGTATACAAACTTACCCATAACATATTCGACGTGTGCCAGCGTTTTTAGCCAATTTTTCATACGTCAGGCATACGCTGGCTAAATCGTCAAGGTGTGACAGGGCCTTAAAGCAGGGCGTTCCATCACATAAATCGCTGTCCTATGGATGGACGTCAAGCTGTATGCTCCTTCAGCTGGTATTGGTGAACATTAAGATTCGATGGTGTCTTTTGACAAAGAAGTAGGCAGTATCAATGGCCCTCTGGATAAGTTTCAAATTCCTGTCTAAACTGGCAGTGCGAAGTGGTCTTTCTTTCTGGGTATTCATTGACACCAGGCTATATACATCGCTTGCTATTCCAGACTGTTGTTGCTGCACATGTGGGTTTGCAGCTCCTACATATTGAAACAAATCTGCTCCAGGTATTCACATACCACGTATGAATGGCTGCCTTTTGTACACATAGCTTTTGTACACATAATGGCTGCCTTACACATGAAGTCTATTACATGCTTATGATCCTGTTATTCCTGGTGACACATGGAGCCTTTAGGAACTGACACCATTTTTGTTTGTCTTGGGCTACTGACAGGTCGCCATCCAGGTAGTTTCTATCCTCCTCAACTGCTTCTCCACCATACACCCAGGTCTCTGCAGTTGTCCAACCCTCCTTCGACCTTTAGGCTTCCACTCTTTGGGTGATGCTGTTTTCACATGTAGTACATCCCTCATCCAATTTCTCATTTTAATTTCCTCCAATAATGTTTTTCTTTCAGTCCTTTTTCCTCCTCCTTGTTCACTCTATCTGGCCAGAAGATTCGCAAATCTTTTTATGACAGCTATAAAGATTCTAGTTTATGTGCAATGAACTTTTGGTGACTTCCATGCCTCACAGCCAAATGAAAGACCTGATTTTACATTACTTATTGTTCTCTGACACATTAAGTCGCATGCTCACTGCTTTGTTGTTTTGATTTATAGTCCTTACTTTCTCTTGTTGGTGTCCAATAGCAAACAGATGTCATCTGCAAAGCTGAGCTCCTCAAAATGGTCACTCTGAGCCAAGTCTACTCCACAGTATTCCATATGCGACATGCTCTGTGGTCCTCTTTAATATCCAGTCCAATACAATTGAAAACAGTCTGGAGACATATCCTGTCTGACCCTTGATTATTTTTTTAAAAACAAGATGGCTGCCGAACCAAGTCACCTATGACGTCACAATATATTTTTTCTACGGTGAATTGTGTAGATGATGCTAAAGAAATTTCAGATTTTTCCCATGCAGCGTTCTACTTGACGAATTATCACCGGGATACCGCATCACTGATGACGTCACGAAAAAATCACCCATGTTCCCCATTGGGAGTTCATTAAAATGTATGAAGCGAAATATTTTTCCATTGCACCGTTTCAGAGCTACAGAGGTCCAAAGTTTATCGGTTTTTTCAAGATGGCGCCCGTACCACGTGACCTATGACGTCACAATTATAAACTAAGAATGCTATCAAAAAAGATACATACTATGGTGAAAATTTCGTGTCGATCGGACAAAATTCTGAGAAATTCTGTTCCTGAGAAAATGATTTTTAAAGCGAAAGAACCCGAAAATTGCCGGCGGATAAAGAATAAATAAGAAATAAACAGAAGAAAAACAATAGGTTACCCAGTCCATTAGACTGGGTACCCTAATAATCTGCACAATATGGTCGTGCTGTCACAATCGCAGTGCATGGCAACAATTGAAAACAGACTCACCCACTGCACCTGTTGTGTGGAGCAGGAGCCACTGGAGACATAAGCTTCTTTCTGTCCGCAGCACATTTGGACATCAATAACCATTCAATGGAGCCCACTCAGTACTACCACATCACCTCATAAACCCTTTTGGCTTCATCTACTAACTGTTTGTCCCAACTTACTCTTTTGGAACTTCGTCACAGGACCAAATCTTCAGTGATTAAGTTGGCAGGGCAGATTGCTGCAAGACCATTCCGGCCATGAATTGATATGCTGCAATCTCTGATTCAGAAGGCTGCAGGAGGGTTAATCGACCTCCAAGTTATGACAGTATAGGCTGTGATGGATATAGTTGGAAACAAATGGCAATATGCTTTATTTGCAAACTCAGAGCAGTAACTGCTGCCATTAGATCCAATATTCCTATCAAAAATGACAGCTATGGGAGAAACCTGCTACCACACCTACCAGATATTACAAAATCAAAACAAAACAGAGCTACTGGTACTCTGTGAAACAAAAATTGTGCAAATGAGAATACATCAACAACATTTTGTATTTCATAATCTTTATTCAGAACAGGAAACAAATTGAGGAAGTGTTTCGAGATTTAGCGGCCCGTGCCAGGACATGTGTTTATTTTCGTGGAAGTGTTGACTCCACATTGGAGCAAATCCAGCATGAGGGATCTCAGAAATTAACACTATATCAAAGCTATCCTGGAGTCCTTCAACAACTAACACCAGCCTCAAGAAGATCTCCCATCCAAGGAATTGACATTTCTTTATCTTCAAAAGATCCGATGTCATTGGGTGCAATCCAGCCAATACAATCCATCCATCCATTGGGACCATACTCTGTGCAGAGCGTTGGTGCTACCAAAGCAGTCTCCTTGGCTATTCGACACAATCCTGGACGGGTCGCCACTCCAACACAGTATACCAGCATGCTGGCACTCATTTTGTCGACCTCAGAAGGATGACAGGTCGAGGTAACCCCACCTAGTATTAATTCAACAGCTGAGCAGGATTTGAACTCAGGACCCTCGGATCCCAAGCCCACCAGCATAACCATTAAGCCAACACCAGGTATGCCAATACAATGTTGGCTGGATGATAATGATTTCAGTGATACAGCAGCCAAGCTGAATCAAATTTGTAACAACAAAGTAATGAAGATATTCAATTTATTCCAAAAATGGGAATTGCTTTATTTTTTAATTAAGTCATGTCGATTGGAAAAAGTGGAAAGACTTTTAGTGGGGCAACTCAGCTAAATATAGCATAACAATTGTGCATTTTGAGAGGAAAGCACCAAATTTGGCACACTAGTAGCCTATCATATTATGAACAGATTTGGATATTGGGCCATCTCAAAATTTTTGATGGCAGTGGAAAATGGCTGCCACAGCCATCAGCGGCTGAATTTGAGATGGCCCAATATCCAAATCTGTTCATAATATGATAGGCTACTAGTGTGCCAAATTTGGTGCTTTCCTCACAAAATGCACAATTGTTATGCTAAGTTGCCCCACTATTTGGGGCTGTATCACTGGCATGTCTTGAGAATCAAGCATCATTTGCATTTTTTTTTTAATTTTTAACAGAAAGCATACAACTGCATGCCAGGCCGATTTAGTAATCAATACTTCCAGTGTGATACCAGCAAACCATTCATAACAGCATCATCGTCACGCAATGACTAATTGTGCAATGGACCAAAGTCCAAACCCCACGTGAGTACTCGATACAATCAGAAGTTCTTGGGAAAATATTCCAGGCATGAAGATGTCATCTCAGCACTTCGTCAGCACAATGCGATTATGGTTGCAGTGGCTTTGTTTGCTCATTCTGGGATTTTTGGATATCAGTTGGCATTATTAGGGGGGAAAAGGGAGAGTTTATTTTCCCACCTCAGCTGAAGTTTGCTTATCAATGTTTGATACTGGCTTTACATTGTCATGTGTGTGTTTTTGTTTTTTGAAGTGTTTGAGCATAGTTGCCACTGATGATCAAAAAATAAGATGAATGTCATGGTTTCATCAAATAAATCTAGTGCAAACATTGAATTACAAATTAATTTGTGTACACACACACACACACACACACACACACACACACACACACACACAGACGGAGGTGGATACTTTGACACCTGGGAGGGCTCCGCTCCACTTTCTGAAACCCACATATGGAGATAACAACCGAAGACACACACACTGGAGGCCAATGTTAAGTACATTGTCACTTTTTAACTGCTTCCCAAAGGTTGGGTTGTGGTGGTGTATGTTGTAGAAATAGCTTTGTTGCGGTCTTAACCCCAAGACTAAGATGCAGGCTTTCAATGACATCTTGGATGCTGCTGTCTTGTCTGTACCTGTCGGTAGTGAGGATGTTGAGGTTACAGAGAGATTAACTTTCCTTCGCAATGATATTCATGTCTCCACATGTTGTGAGCAAGAAGTTGATAGACGTCTGGGTGAGGCCTGGGGGAGTCATGGATTCACTTGACCATGGGGTGTGGCACTGCCGGTACCTGTGCGGGAGGCCGAAAGTCTGAGTCGTTAGGTCTTTAGTGCTTCCAGTCTTGCTCTACGGATGTGAGACTAGGACTCTGACGCATTTCTAGTGCGGTTATGATTTAAATCGTTGAGCGGCAGCCTATTAATTATATTATATTATAACCGCACTAGAAATCGAAGTGTCAACATCACCGTCATACCGAAGAAAAAAATAAATAATAAAAAAAAACCAGGGAGCTGGAACACTGACGCTAACCATTACCTCGACGTGTTTCGACTTATGAGTAACTTACAAGTAACGTGTGTCGACGTGTGTCAACGATCGCGTAATGTGCCTACAACTTATGGCCAGCGTATGCGGAATGTGTGAGTCATACGCTGGCATACGTCGAAAAATTTCAAGCATGGAAAATTTGTCTAACAGCTCGGCGTACAAAGACGTATGCCAGCGTAATATGACGTATGCCAGCGTACTACGACGTATGCCAGCGTACTACGACTATGCCAGCGTACTACGTACCAGCGTACTCGACGTATGCCAGCGTGCTCTTAACGTATACAAAACTTACCCATAACGTATTCGACGTGTGCCAGCGTTTTAGACAAATTTTTCATACGTCGGCATAAGCTGGCTAAATCGTCAAGGTGTGACAGGGCCTTTAGATGAGATTTGTTTCCTGTAAAATCGTGAGCATTCAGCTGCGGCTATATGGACATGTGGCTCATTTTCCTGACGCTGATCCTACTCATCAAATTCTCTCATCGAGGGAGCCTCGTGAGTGGAGGAGGCCAACAGACCGATCATGTGCCTCATGGTTGCAGCAGGTTGAGTGATATCTCAAAGAGATGGGGATGGGCCAGGCATCTGCCTGAGGGATGGCCAGATGGAGGCCCCTGGAGTACCGATGAAAAGTGGACATGGCGACGCACTGCTGCAGCGCATCCTCCCAAACCTGACCTGACCTGACCTGATCTGATGCCCCCTTGTCCTATATACGACATCTGTGCATTACGGTATGGGAAAATGGTTCTTGGTGGTTGTATTAGGTATTATCACAACTGCATGAACCTTTCATGATATAAACTGGGAATACAGAAAGGATTTTCCCTCACAGGTTTCCCCTCCCAAGTGATAAAATATGAAAGAATTATTGATTTGATTTAAGTCATTGATTTGGTAACTGATTATATTTGTATCTCAAATAGCTCGTATATTAATGTAAAACCACTCGAAGAAAGAAGACAGCTTCACAAAAGGGAGATTGAAAAAGTAAGCAATTAGCAAAGAAAAAAAGGGAGATAGAGTGCAGAACATTATGGAGGATTTCATATGTTATGTTTTATTAAGGACTCGTCTTAAGGACTTTTATTATGGACAATTATTGCAAGGAAGAACTCATCATACTCCAGATGAATGCTTGCATATATTGAAATCATTTAGAGACACTCAAAACGATCAGTCTTCTTCAATGTCATCCACGTCACTTTCAGTTCTTACAGAGTTTTTGCAGTCCAAACATTTACGCAAATCTGTGCATGGCGCATTGTGATGTCTGCAGGAGCAACGACATTTCCCTTTGCCTTGCCGCTCTTCACAACTCGTCTTCTTGCAGCTGAAGTGCACAAGCTCAAGAACAGTGCCTGGCTCAGGAGGGAGATCTCCCGATAGAACCTCCAGGCAGGTATCTTTGGAAACTTTCCATCCATGACCATCTGGATGAGGAATGACAGGAAACTGCTCCTGACATCTGGTTTGGATTGCAACCCGGGAGTAACTGTAGCCCTCAAAGCATGTTTCTGCAGAGAGCCACTTGCAGGAGGCGTGCTTGCTTCAGCCTTGGCAGCTTGCAGAAACAAGTTGCGTCGAGCTTCATTTACTTCTGAGCAGTCTTGGCCAGAGAGCTTACACACAAATTTCTCCACGTCACTCAAGAAACTCGTTCCCAAAGTAAACGAGCTGCCAAACTTTTTTGAAGGTTTCTTGGAAACTATCACTTTCGAGCATCATTTTCACTGCTTTCTTCTTGGATTTCCCATCAAACAAGCCAAACAAATCGCATCCTATAAAGCAGTAAAGGCCAATTAAGGCATCACTCACACTGTCCAAGATCACTTTAAACAGTATTTTGATTGATTGTGCACCTGTTTTTGCCACTGCCAGTGTGTATAAGAACTTCAGACCCAATTTCATGGACTTTAGCCACAATAAATGAAACACATATCTATGTCTGGGCTCTTAATTATGATGGAGGACGAACTGCTATCTGAAGAGCTGGAAGAAGGAGGGGAAGCAGCAGCATACCTTGCAGTGGAGAAAGAGTCTTATATCAGTCTCTTCACGGTTGCATCACAGTTCATTTTAGGCTTTTACCTCCATGGCCCCTTGAAAATCACAAATTGAGGGACACAACACAAACATCCCTCAGAATATGTGCATGCAGGGTCATAATATATATATATATATATTTTTTTTTTTTTAACGTATCAGTGCCGCTTGCATGTCATTGCAGGACAGGAATTTCTTCCATTGCCATGGCACTTTGCGATCCTCAGCAGACTATATATCTTCGTGAGCTGGCTTCCAGCAACTGCTCTTGGCCCCCTCTCCCCACTCTTTATGCTGAGCTGCCGATATGTATCCACGAGGAAATGCACAACATTACTGACAACACTTTTCTCCATTTCCAGCAGCTGCTTGAGCAGGTAAACAGCAAGCAATCCAAACATGGCCGGGATCTTCTTTTGTCGTAGTTCCTGAAGGATTGCCATTCCATGGATGATCCAAATGCTTCCACGAGGAATGGCTTCCATTACAGATGCCTGTAGGACAGTGGTTTCAAAGAAATGCATCATCGTTACCATCCCCAGAGGAGAGGGTATTGCATTTGGGTCCGTTTATCTGTTTGTCTGTCTGTTTGTTTGTCTGCACAGAACTTTCGTGTTTTTCTCCGCAACCACTTGTCAGGTTGAGATGAAATTTTCAGCATAGATGCGACTACTCAGGTAGAATGGTTTAATGATAATTATGGTGTCAAAGGTCATGTGGTGTGGCAGCCATATTGGAAAACTGGAAAAAAATTGGACTTCTGTATCTCTGAAACCGCAACAAGGAAAAAATTGAAACTTGGCACAAAGCAAGTACTCCTCATGGGGAATAAGTGTGATTTTTTAATGATGTCATAGGTGCCCTCATTATGACATCATAATTGCATATGTAGAACACCACATCCGATGAGCATGAAAATTTTTGAGGGTCATCTCGGGATAAAATGGTCCACAGGAAAAAAAATTCATGATGTCATTGGTCACGTGATTCTGCAGCCATATTGTTAAAAAAAAACCTTCGAAAATCTTCTGCTCTGAAGTGGCTGAACAAATCGAGGCGACACTTTACACGTAAACTTTACACAGGAGAAGCCTGTCCACGAGGAACAAAAGGTTCACACATATGATATCATCAGTCACATGGTTTGGCAGCCATATTGGATTTACCCTAAAACCTATAAAAATACACCACTCAAAAGAAGTCCTGGCAAGGGTCTGCAATCTCTGATTGCTCTTTTTCTTGCTGACTTTGCAATGTCGTTGAGAAAGCCGTCTGCATTGACTAGCGACAGTGGCAGTGCTAAACCAAGATGATGTGTCAACATCTTTTTGATATCCAACTTTCTCGTCCCAGAAATGACAACCAGTCTTTGGAAAAGATTTCTGTCGGCTTTGATCATTATCTCATTCCGTTTCACTTTTGATTTGGATGACTTGTTCATCGATATGAATGTCTTCATCTTCTGTTTATTGAGGACTGCAAACATATCTTCTTCACCTTGCAAGCGATTCTTACAATAGGACACAACAGTTGCATCTCCCTTCTCAAAAGCCTCCAAGTAGTCCCTTGTTAGCTCAG
>CM068952.1:39105973-39132310 GCA_035128595.1 Eptatretus atami
AGGAAACTCGGACCGCGGGCGAGAAAATGGCGACGCCACGTGGCGGAGACTCTGAACCAACGGGAGGGAGTGCAACGGCTGTCAGCCCGCGGTGTGGGCGGGTGAGAAATAATTTCGGGAGACGTGTAAGACGAGACACGAGGTAAAGAAGGCAATAGAAAAATAAAAGAAAGCCAGGAGGAGACAAAGGAGGGATTGAAGGTCGTAACGGTGGAGTGTGAGAAAAGACAGAGGAACTGGGAAGACGGATAGACAAACACAAGGGCAAGCCGGAAGAAGAGTTAGAAGCCAAAGCAAGGTCGGAGTGTGCGGAGATGAGAAAAGAATTAGAGAAGAAAACTGAGTTACAGAAACACCAAAACAAAGAGACGGAACTACAAAACGAACTGAGAGTGTTAAAAGAGGAAAGGAAGAGAACGAAAATGAAACGTTAAGAAACCACACTGTACAGATCGAACAGCTGGAAGCGAAGGCAAGATTAAAGAATGAGGAACAAGAAAGAGTACTGAAAGAACAAGGAATGAGACAGGAGAAAGAAATCTGTCAGTTGAAAGAAATGACGAGATTACAGAATGAGGAACAAGAAAGACAGTGGAATAGAAAACTGAAAGAGTATGAATTTGAACTGAACGACAAAAGGAAAAAAATAGGTTGGAATACGAGGAGAAGTTGAAGGAGCAACGAATGAAGCAGGAAGGAGAAAACAGGAGATTGAAGGACACAACGAGATTGGAGAGGGAAGAACGAGAGAACAATGGGATAGAAAACAAAAAGAACATGAAGCTGAGGTTGACCAATTGAAAGAAAAGGCGAGGCTGTGAGTGCGAGGGATAGACAAAGAACAACGAATAAACACAAAATGGAGATGAACCAAATGAAGAAAACCACGAAATTGAGAAGAAAGACAGGAGAGGAAACAAGGAAGAGCAGTGAGAGAACAGCGAATGAAACACAGGAAGAAATGAGCCAATTGAAAGAAACGATGAGACTGGAAAATGAAGAGCAGGAGAGACTGTGGGATAGGAAACAAAACAAAATGAGGTTGAAATTAATGAACTCAAGGAGAGAGTAAAATTGAAGTCCAGAGAGATGGAAAAACTCCAGAAAGAAACAGAAATAGGGAACAAGGAGAGAAAATGTATAGAGACGTGGGAGGTAGAGAAAATAGAGGAGAGACTGCATGATAAAGACGGGTTAAAGGAACGGAACACACACACACAGAGTTAGCGAGGCTTAATGGGGCGAGCTGGCAGAACGTGTTGGGACCCGGTGTGGGCAGCTGGATGGCCTCCTCCAGGAACGAGGGAGGGAGTATGCCCCCTTGAGGCGATCACGACCAGGTGGGTTCGGTCTGCTTTGCGAGTTCGAGGGAGGAGTGCTGTGGACAGGTGCACGCCGAGCTTGGGGGGTATAGAGGCCCCGGAACCCTTGTGGTGGCACTGATCCCCAGTGTGGTTGTCCCGGTGTGTGTGGTGCAAGGTGTGAGTACGCCCCCGTGGGTGGAAGCGACCCCTGTGTGAGTGGTGGGGTGGCAAGTGTGCCGGAGTGCGTGCTTCCCAGCACGCCGTGTGGATGAGACACCGCGGGCAAGTGCCCCACGTGTGTGAGTGGTATGGTTTGTGTGAGGGAAATGGCATGAGTGAGTGAGCGGCGAGTTGAGGGAGACAGCGTGTAAGGTCGCTGTGTGTAAGGGAGATGACGGTCGGCATGCGTGAGCATGCAGCCATGTCTCCCGGGGTGAGTGTAATGGAGTGGAGTCTGTGCGTCGTAACACGCAGGTGTGCGTGGGTTGAATGGCGACGACGACGGCGACAGAGGACGAAAGCCGAATAGCGCCGTAGCTATTTCGGGAACCCGCCGGGTTCACCCAGCGGCGAGCGCGAGGTCCGTGCCGTGCAGCGCACGAGACCCCCACGTGCTCGCTTGCGGGAGTGAAGCCCGGTCCGGAAACGCCAGCGGTGGATTTGCCGATCCGCGGACGGACAAAGTTTAGGCAGGATTTCGGATTTGGACCGGACGGGTTCTCCACGCGAGCGTGTGTTAGGCTCCAACGGGCAGAGCACATGTGTTCGCGTGGGGAGCCCTCGGAGTGCGAGGTTTGCTTTTGTGGTGCGCACGGTGACGTCATGGCTGTACGTGGGTTGGAATCCGGCAGGAGGGTGAATCCCTGCCGATGGTACCGTCCAAGAGGACGAGGTACGCGTGCAGCTGCATGACGTCACGGGCAGGTGCAAGTGCGCGAGCTGTGAGTTGCCGCGCTGGTGCTGCGCAAAATTTGGAAAAAAAAAAATCGAACGAAAGCAAGCCTCGCTTTTCGGGTTAACAGGATTCCGGGTGGGTAGGGTGTAAGGGTTGGGAAAGCGAAAATGTTGAAAAAAGTTGCAAAAAATTTTTGCAAAAGTTGCAAAAAAAAAAGTGCAAAAAATCACTTAAAACATGTAGAAATGCCAAAAAAAAAAATTAAATGTTTTTCAATTGGCCCGCCATAGCGGCCATATTGGATTTTGGAACCAAGTCCAAAATCTAAATGGCTGATTCCTTGGACCGACCTAACCCCCCCCACCAAAGTTTTCGTCGAAATTCCCGTCGAGGAGTTGTTTCCGTATACTGTTCACAAAAACAAACAAACAAACAAACAGAAAGGGTGAAAACAGTAACCTCCCATCCCATCTGTTAACTTAACTATGGACGGCAATGACGTTAACTATGACGTAACGCGAGGTTAAACTAAGTGGACGACATTCAAGAGAATGCCAAATTCTCAATGTGACCATTTCAAATCCATAAAATCTTCAAAATACAACTACCGTGCGCTCTACAGACCTACAGGATATTATGGTATATTAATTATAAATATGATAGTTACAATCGATCACGTGATTGACACCTGGTCGCCTTTGTTCACCTGCTCCATTCTGTATGTTTGATCGAGTTGACCTTTGCCTCGATTTGCATTTGCCCTTTCCCTCGATGACGGTCTTCCCCACCACAGGTGGGTTCCTCACCTTGGAGGCAGATTCGACAGTTTTTTGAGGGTCATCGTCACCATTCATGACAAAACATTCAGGAGTCTGCTGTTGTATATATAATTCAAATGATTTTAAATTATCAACGAGACCATTCAGTAGTTTTATTTCGAGTTGTACACGTCCCTCCCTTATCTCGTGGCGATGCACGACGTCCCAAACACCTTGGTTTCTTTTTAACCACGGGTTACCTATAGAAACCGTGTGGTAGCAAAAAACAACCCACGCGAGTCTACCTGTAAAGCTTTTTGCGACGCACGCTACGCCACGCTCGCACAGGTGCAGTGACCTTTGCACCTTCTCTCGTCGACCTCCCAATCCGAATCTGATTCATACATGCTGCAGATTCACCAACATCTGAGGGTGAGGAAGGAGGGAGAGGTGAAGAGGAACGGGGGGGGAGGGAACTTCCGGTCGATGTGACGTCTAGTTTTACAGCACACACACACACACACACACACACACACCACACACACACCACACCACACACACCAATGATGAATCACCCTGACTGTGAAACACCGGGTGACAGTTTATAGCTGGGTCGGGACTCGACCCAGGCTTAGAGTGCTGAGATGCGATGCATGTAGTACCCTCTCGGCCCTTTCCTGCTGCTGATGTGAATGAAAACGCTTTCATAGTTTAAAAAATAACTGTTATTATCAGATGTCGGAAGTGACCGCGACCGACGTGGGTCCATCGCAGCGCGAGTGGCCCCTGAACATTGTTCAGTAACGATGGTTATGAAAGATGATGTCAGCTGACTTCCAATCAGAGGGAGATGACCGCTGGGAAAATGATAGAGTGAGGTAGAGCAGGATGTTTGTTAGTACAACGTGCTGTATTTGCATTAAAGCCACAGTCAGGGAAGAGGACGGTACCTCTCCTGGTGCGGAATTACACGGTCAAGATCAGAATTGATTTATTATTATATAATTTTTGTTGTTTGCCACACGCACCGAAGCGAAGGTGTTTCGGAGTATCGCTGAGCTCAGATGATAATAGAGACAGGTGATTCATCTTCTCTTAGGAAGGACATTCCCAGGGGCACTCACCCGAAGGGACAGCCTCAGGTAACCCAAGGAGACCGTCGTCTGGTGTACGAACCTGAGCACCACTCGGACACACACGTGACCGTAATCTGACCCGGAAGGTTACCCCGTTGGTTTCCTTCACCATCATTTCATGAATGGGGGTCCTGAAGGGTCGAATTCACTTTTTCCTCAAAAACTTGATGAATCAATTTGGAACTTGCACAGACACAAATGTCGGGGTTCCCTCATATCCCTGAAGTTTCTAGCTTCTCGGTCAAATCCTCCCGGGTGTAGATGATACATACTCCACATACAATAGCCCACATACCCTACATACGCCACATACCCCAGTATAGTAACTCCGTTCATTGGAGAATGCATTGTCGATAACATACAAAAACAGAAAACAAAGAACGTTGTTTCGTTCGAGGGGAATAGTGCATCGGACGAACTCGCGACTCGGATTTTTCCACTTTGCGACCAACACAATCTGAAAACACAAACAATCCGTTAAAACGAACGTTCAAGGTCTTTGTATTTATTTTTAAATCATGGAAACGTGAATTTGGCGGGAACCATCCGACACCCGCAGATTTCGCGGTGTGCGCTTTTTCCCCAAACAGCTCGCGCTCTTCACTCGGTTACCACAGCGTACCGTCCTTCACACGACACGACGTGCCTGTCCACCATGCACCCGAGATCTCAGGAGCGAACAGCCGGATCCCGAGCGGCTCCGATTGGAGGATACGTGGTCGCGTCCCGGGAGGTTCTCCGGAAGACCGGCGGGTCCGAGTGGGTCGGTTCACCCGTAGGTCAAGGTTCCGACCCTCGGTACGTGACGTTCACTCCCGTTACGAGAACTGTTGTTTCCCGTGCTTGATCCGTGCTGTGTACTAACAACAGGAACTCATTGATTAGTGAATGTCACGATGTTCTGAGCGGAAGTCGGAATTGAATGTGCAATGAAATCCCATCCATGACATGTTACCCTCCCTCTGTACATGTATGACAATCATTTATATACCCTCATCACTTTCATTCATCATTCGATTCATCTTTAAATCTCGTTTGCAAGCAAATCAGTCATGAACATTTTACCTTGTGCATGAGGGCCTCTGGCACCCGACACACAGTTTCGGCCTGTTCTGAGCTCTAGTGGCATTTTAACGGCCTCGAGGAATCACCGGAGTGAGAAGACAAGAGACCTACCTTGTGCTTCAGAGGAGAGGTATGCTCACTGATGCAACACCGGTCCCTGTGCATCACCAAGTTGCGGCTTCTAGCTCGTCCTGTTACCAACTTTTATTTAAGCGGCGCAAGAAGCCTCCTGCACACAGACAGACAGCAGTCCCTAAGCTTAGTTATTTCGATAAGTATGTGTTTATGGTTAGGTCCCGTCCCAATGTTTAATGGGTGATTAAGTGAATGTGCGCTGCGAGTTATTGTCTTAGCTCTAGAATTTATATCCACAAAAATAACAACAACAACACTGTGGACCATTCCCCGCACGATGGCGTGCCGAACACTCATGTGGGCGGAGTTCCCTCGGTCACCGAAGTTCTGACTACACGCTTCGGCCAATCGGAAGGGTGCAAACGCGTTTGCCGCCTTTCAGCCAATGGGCGCAGAGCGAGCTCCAAGAGAAGCAGAGTCTCTTCGGGGGGGGGGGGGGGGTGGGGGATCGAGTCGCCCCGACATGCCCCCCGACCAATCACGGAGAGACGGCCGATTTCCCCGGGTGAATGAGGGGTGCGGTGACGTGAGACACTTCCGCCGCCCCCCCCCCCGACCCCGTCGGGAAAGAAATAGATGGATGGTGCGGTCATCTCGTGGCTGGTCTCGTCTTGTCGCTGGCGCTGGTCTCGTCGCAGTGATCCTTTGCCTTGTCATTATTCGAGCTGGCTGGCGTCCGTGGCTGAATCCTTGGTCCCTCGGTGCCTGGTATATCGGCGCGGGTTCGAGTTCCGCCACCAGACAAGATCGACGTTACCGCACGAGGCGGGCAGGTGCAACCCAGGCTCTTCCCTGCAGCTCGTCTTCCCTCCCGAGCTGTAGGGCACAATAAAGGGCAATCGGCCCCATTTCTTTTTTGTGTGTCTGTGTCTGTGTGGCGCCAGTCCGATAAGTAGACATTGCTTAAGTATCTCGCCTTTGTACATTGACTGCATATTCGGTTTTAACTCTGCTCTTTGTGTGCTCCCCTCCCCGATTATTTTTCATAAATAAATCCTCTTGTTAAATGTACCAGCTCGTTTCTGTTGTTTCTTTCATTGGTTTAGCACGGTGTGTATTGGGAATTAGGGAGGCTTTGTTGCTGTAATTGTTCATTTGGACCAATGGATCTTGGTAATCCCCACTCGGTTTCCACCCGGATCGGGTTCGGTAAACGGCCCGTTCCGCCCGAGGTCCGTCGAGGGTGTGGTTTTCCCCGGTAGTTAGACGACGTGGGTACTTGGGTATATTGAAATTAGGCAATTAACTCTACCCCACGCCGTCAAAATATTGGCGTCCGCTAAGGGACCCATGACCTTTGGAGTTATCTAAGGGTTACGACCTTCAATTCCGGGTACTCTGTGGAGATGACCCTACTGCTCCACCTCGCGGTCGCTCCTCGCCATCGACCCCCGGCCCACAACAATACATCTCAAAAGGTTATGGATGAATTCTGACGAAATGTGGTAGACAGTTTGGGTGTGTGCAAGGCCAAATTGATTCGACTTTTGTGAAGATCCAGATACGAGAGGTTTTTTAAATTCTCAATGTGATTCTTCACCGTTGAGAGATGGGGCCAAATACGATGTATAGCATATTTCAAAAAGTTTTGGATGAGTTGTATCCAAAACTCGGTGGATGAGTTGGTTAGATGATGCGAACAAGCCGATTCGATGCTAGTTAAGGTTCAGATCCAGATCCAGCCCATTAGTGGGATACAAAATGTAAACTGTTCAGCCTGGCCGAGGTGTGTGCTCTAACGAGGGCCTTTTTCTATTATTTTTTTTTTAAAGTGCATTCACAACCCATTAATCAGTCTGACAGGAAGGTGCAGAATTAGCATGCTTATCAAGGAACTGCCTAGTTTAGGTTAGGCCCAGTAGCCTGGCGTTGGGTTCACGGTTATGGTGGCTGGCGTAAGATCGTAGGTCTTGAGATTGAGCGTCTATGGTGCTGTTGAAATAACAGCAGTTGTGTTGACTCGGCCTGTCATCCTTCTGAGGTTGGCACAATTCGTACCAACTTACTGCTTATGGGTACTGCAACACCGGCACAGCCGCGATTCCAGAAATGATGTAAGCAGCAGCCACAAGCTACATATGAAACAACAACAACCGGCACAGTTATAATCTATTTAATTGTTATGCAGGTAGAGCATTGTATTACAAAGTGCACGTCCCTCGGATGGACATTAAGCTGGGTGTCCCATTTGCTCGCATTTGTTGGTGGATGTGATGGATCCTGCAATGTCATTCACAAAAAATAGGTGAATTATCCCCGGCACCCTCAACCAAAAAAATTCCTGCCATCGTTAGTTGGCTGTCAGGCCTGGCCAGCCAGTTTGTGAAATGACTTGGGCCGACAACTTTTCCAGAGAGAGAGAGAGAGAGAGAGAGATAGAGATAGAGAGATATTTAAGCCACTTAACAAAGTGGAAGTCATACATGCATCCACAATCCAGTTCTGACAGAATGGTGCAGAGGAAGCTCACTTACCTATGAGCTGCATGTTTTGGGTTTGATTCCTGACTGACTCTAAATTGTCATGGTGCTTCACAAGCATGGCATTGCATAAATAAAGTTCACCATACTTCAGATTGGAGTCAATCTGGATGTCCCATCCTCTAACGTTAGCTAAAATTGGATGTTAAAGATTCCACTGTCTTTGTACACCGTCTTTGTCTTTCTCGTTTAGTCAAGTTATCACAGTCACCCTGAACAAATTCCAAATTCCTCCTTGAATCGGCTCCAGTCAAATGCCACGCCTAGTAAACCGGTTTGTGAAATCCTTGGGCCAATCACCCCTCCTCGGTCGACCCCACGAGGAGGTGTGATTAATCTAAGACTTTAAAAGAAGTAGTCGTCGATGCATCCTTAACCCTAATGCAAGTAGGTTGACCAATCTATATATTAATAGTGAAGGACCAATTTTGTGCTCCTCCTAGCGGTCGCGTCACGTTTTTCTCGGTACTGTGACCTGGACTGAAAGAAACTTCGTACCTGTAAGAGTGCATCGCACATAGTGGCAATAGTCAACCTTCAACTCTGAAGCATCTATATATTAATACTGAAGGACCAATTTTGTGCTCCTCCTAGCGGTCACGTCACGTTTTTCTCGGTACTGTGACCTGAGAAGTTTTGACACGGTGTACGTCAAAGTAGACACGTGCACAAATCAGGGGACTTCTTCACAAGGAGTAGTGTACACCAAAAATGTCGTGTACAAGGACGTTTTGTAGGCCTCATTAGGTAAGGCCATGGAGTACATCGACTGGGATCCGGCTCTTACCAGAGCCGCCACTGGTTGTCATATTGGGCTCATGGAACGGAATCCGTCTGTGACGGGGTTTCGGCTAGTTCATAATAATATCACTTCTAAACTTTTTCTATTTCAGATTTAATGGCCTTGAAAGTAAACAACTAAGAATCAATCCTGTTTAAGTGAGGGTCTGTCCCTCCCTCTCCCTCTCTACTTTCCATTTTTCTCCATTATGTGGCCTCTGCCTTGTCCCCAAATTTTACTCATGTCAGTGTAGTGTTTTATAATCTGGCGGTTTGGGGAGGGTGGGGTGGGATTCCTGTGAAATTGGTCGATCTGTTTGTTCATCAAAATCTTTGTTACAACGAATTTAAAATTAGTGGTCTTTATTTTATAGGAGACCTCATGCAGTCTAACCATACTGTCGGGTTGTCATTGCTCTTGTCCACAGTTGATTCCAATGTTCGTGTTTGTGGGGCTCGGAGGTGCAATGGCCTCCCTGTACATGGCACGCTTGGCATTGAGAAGCCCTGATTGCAGGTGAATTACTGTGCACACCTGCATCCTTTTCACATTATAAATGTGTTGTGATCTTGTGCTGAGCTGTGTTGTGTTTTTATGTGTGTGTGCACATCTGAAGAGCTGGGTGATGTCAAAAGAGCTTCCTCGTCCTTTCGATGACCCACTTGATTTGAAAGCGTTGAATGCAGGAGTGTGTGTGTGTGTGTGTGTGTGTGTGTGTGTGTGTGTGTGTGTGTCATCCTTTATTCGAAAGGGTTCCTGCTTTTGTAGAATAAAACAAATGGTACCATTGGAATACTAATAAGAGATTTACTTGGAACAAAACTTAGTGTCTGTTTACTCATAAAAATGCCAGTTTTGAAAGCCCATCTTTCCTGGAGGGGAGGGGAGGGGAGGGGAGGGGAAAAGCAAGAGGAACAATTTGGAACTTTCAATGTAGCAGTTTCAATGGTGTGACAGCAGTAACCCTTTAGAATAAAGCATGATGGATGTGGAAGGAGCACACAAAATCATGTATAGTAGTACTTCTCAGAACAATAGAAAAATGTATCATAGTACACAGGAACACGGCAACAACAATCACCTATTATAAAAGATCCTTTTTTTTCATGTACAGTATTTCACTTCATTTTACTTCCTGATTGAGACTCACAGATAGACATGCAATATGTTTGTGAAGTACAACATGCTGTCTTTTGATTAAACCCATCAGCGTAGTGACAGGTAAGCATGGCTAGTATACTTCTAATTTTCAAGTAAGGATGCCAAGCTGTTAGATTGGGGGGAGGGGTGGGTGAGGTGGGGACACCTGGATTTCCAAATGAAGACCCGTAATCCAGTTTGAAGTATCATGACCGTTTGGCTGGCGTAACCGCTGTAACATTATACATGTTGGCTTGTGGATTTTGTTTCGTTTGATTTGTATGCACTCCTAAACTGCTGGATAGAATGAGTTGAAATTTGTTGGTTGTATTTGGGGTTTCCCTGTGGAGGCTATAGGCAGAAAAAAAAGAAGAAAATCAGTCATGGGGATTCGGGAGGGGGGAGGAGTGGGACGCAAGTTCTCTCTGTAAACACGTACCATATAGCGCCACTCAGTGGTGGGATGGGGTATTACAAGAGCTGTGGAGATTATTTTAAATTTTGCACTGTGCATGTTGCATAGTGCAAGTACTTTACTGACGAGAGAGAGATAGAGACAGAGACAAAACAATATATATATATATATATATATATGAGGTGTGTTTCAAAAAGTATCCAACCTTAATTTTTCGTGCGTAAACAAATGAAGCTAGGGAGGCGTGGTTTGGTGCACGTATGTAGGCGATCCTAATCCGTATGCGTGAATATTTTCCGCCTGCAGAAGCTGTCAGTCGCCGACAGACCGCCGATGAGTGAGGAAGTGTAAGTGAGCGCCGTCGGATTTTCGTTTTTGACAAAATGACGGATCACTGTGGTCTCATCGCCAGTGATCACTGTGTTGAAAAAGTTGGGATCGCTGTTCAGTCTCCAGCATGTCCTGTGCGATCTCCAAACGGAGTTGCTTCTGCTCGATCGTTAGTAGTTTGGCACGAACTTCGCTGAGATTCTCCTTAAGCCCAAATCCTCAGTCACAATGGAATGAACGGATCAATGCTGACGCCCGCCCTCGTCTGCAAGTTCTCTGATCGTGATTCGACGATCCTGCATCTGCAGGGTCCTCACTTGGTCAATGACGATCTCATTTCGGGATGTTGAGGGCCTACCAGAACGTGCTTCACTTTCCACTGATGTGCGACCATCTTTGAAGCGGTTGTACCACTCTTTTATCTGTGTGGTGCCCATTGCTTCGTTCCCGAAGGCCTCTTGAATTTTGCGGATCGTTTCCACTTGGGAATCGCCAAGCTTTACACAAAATTTGATGCAGTAGCGTTGTTCAAGTTTTTCCGTCATTTTGTCAAAAACGAAAATCCGACGGCGCTCACTTACACTTCCTCACTCATCGGCGGTCTCTCGGCGACTGACAGCTTCTGCAGGCGGAAAATAGTCACGCATACGAATTAGGATCGCCTACATACGTGCACCAAACCACGCTCCCTAGCTTCATTTTTTACGCAGGAAAATTAAGGTTGGATACTTTTGAACACACCTCGTGTGTGTATATATATATATATATATATATATTGTTGCGAATTCGCGTCCGCCGGCGTGCGATCGGCCACGTGACTCGAATCGCGACCGCCTCGCCCACCGGACGGACAATTCGATCGTGACCCTCCCGGACTAACGCCGGAATCCAGTCACGGGTGGGCCTTTCGGCCTCACCACGATCGTGCCAATCGGCCACCCGCGTGGGATAGGGTTGTTGCAAACTCGACCTACCTAAGTACCACGCGGATGGTAAACCGGGCATTTGATGGTAAACCGGATGGTAATTTTGATGCAGTAGCGTTGTTCAAGTTTTTCCGTCATTTTGTCAAAAACGAAAATCCGACGGCGCTCACTTACACTTCCTCACTCATCGGCGGTCTCTCGGCGACTGACAGCTTCTGCAGGCGGGAAAATAGTCACGCATACGAATTAGGATCGCCTACATACGTGCACCAAACCACGCCTCCCTAGCTTCATTTTTTACGCAGGAAAAATTAAGGTTGGATACTTTTTGAACACACCTCGTGTGTTATATATATATATATATATATATATATATATATATATATGTTGCGAATTCGCGTCCGCCGGCGTGCGATCGGCCACGTGACTCGAATCGCGACCGCCTCGCCCACCGGACGGACAATTCAGTCGTGACCCTCCCGGACTAACGCCGGAATCCAGTCACGGTGGGCCTTTCGGCCTCACCAGATCGTGCCAATCGGCCACCCGCGTGGGATAGGTTGTTCGCCAAACTCGACCTACCTAAGTACCCACGCGGATGGTAAACCGGGCGACCGCACCTCGCCGCAGGTCGACTTCGGACACGGGCCGCTTAAGCGATCCGTTCCATGCTATCGGGATAACCGAGCGGTGTTATCGTCGGCCTCGACGGTTCCTGATTAATTATCGGGCGTCCCGCGCCACTACGTACCCTTTACGTAAAACAAGATGGAGACCCAACGAAGGAAGGACGCAGCGAAACGGGGGAAGAATTCAACAAGGACGCATTTATTTACACACAGACGGACACAAAGCACACGTATAGCAAATATTTATAGCAACAATAATAATTAAAGAAATGCACATATATCAAATAAAAGAAGGAACGACAAAAGCAACGAGGACGCAGAGCTACAACCGAATACGCGACACACGGACCACTTACACAATGCTACTTGCCGGACATGGCGCCGACACACACGTTCACACAGAACCCAAAAGAAAATGAGGAAGTCGCGACTTCCCTGCGTTCAAGTCCTTGGCGACCGTCCTCTGCCGTGGTCCGCGAGCTCTCTCCGCTCCACTCGACGCGAGATCCTCCGGCGTGCTTCGTGCCTGCCCGTGCTGGCCCTCGATGCCACGGACCGAGCACCGACGAACAGAGAGAGAGCACACGCCGAACCCAGAGAGAACCAAATAACAGCACGCGCCGGAGAGAACCAGAAGAGCGCCGAACCAGAGAGAGCACGAACCAGAGAGAGAGCACGAACCAGAGAGCGAAGCGAACGCCGAACCAAGAGAGAGAGAACCTCCTGCGCCTCTCACTCTTATACCCCCGGCGCCCCGCCCGCTGCCCCCCCGTTCGTGGCTCCACCCTCCTTCGAGAGGGTTCTGGAACAGGGGCGTTCCCTCACCCCGACCGCCCCACACTGTCCATCCGCCAATCGGCGGCGAGCTGCCCTCCCCTCGCTTCTCTCCTCCAAGCGCGGAGAAGCCAGACGGGAAAAACAGGCCGTAAGACGTGCGCATCCTCCTGCTAGCGCTGCGGAGATCGTAGCCGCACGGAGCCTGTTGAACGGCGAGGGGGCGAAGATGTGGCTGCGTGGATGGTGGGGGTGGCGCGGTTGTTGAGAAGCGGCGTTGTGGTTGGTGGTGGTTGTTCAAATTAAAGAAAGGACAGAAAAACGGCTATCTCGAAGGATCGCAGCCCGAATGAATCACATTAATTCCCTCAAACAATGGGTTTGGGCTAACTACACATGTACTTAAGAAATATATCTCACCTACGGGACCTGAATGGTGTAATGCGAATTTCCACAGCCGTAACACTACCCCCTCCCTTTTTACAGACTCGTCCCGAGTCGTCAAATTATCGTGTGCCATCATGTGTAGTTCTCCCCTAGTACGTTTTACCTACGGATCCCTGAGTGTGACATTCATGGTATTCGTGTCCCCAAAATAAATAACCTGAGGGCTGAGTAACTAACTAAACAAACTCACTCATACAGACGACTTAAATAAAATTGCCGGCGCTAACACGACATGCCGGGGGCGCACTTATATTTACAATACACAACTTAACAACTTAACCTTATAATTTTACACTAAACCATGGCCAGGATCAATGGACTCTGCAGGAAAAAGGCAAAAGTCAAAAGGAAACCGGTGCACGGGCCGCCACTGCAGGCCCGTGTTGTAGCTGCCAACAGGACAGTTCCTGCAGCTTGCAAACTGTTGCTTGATCCTGGCGCACATGCAATGAACAAGGGGGGGGCAAAGCAAAATTGAACAGAACGGGGCCGGTGAACATGGGCAGTGGGTATGAATGGCAAAGGTGAGCAGGCAAACACAGCCGCAGAAAAAGGCCGCTGCAGGCAAACACAGCCGGCGGACGAACGGGCCGGCACAGGCCTTGAAGAAAACAGCCGCAGATGATCCGGCCGGCACAGGCCTTGCAGCAAAACACAGCTGCCGATTAAGTGGGCCGGCCTCTTGCCGTGCAGTGCAGGTTGGTGGAGGGAGTGCGGTGGTGCTGGCCACACAGAAGGCGGGCTCGGACCTACCTACCCGTCTCCCTCCCACCTATCGCCTTTGCCTGTCACTGTCCATACCCACCCCTTAATTTGTAAAAACCCAATTTAGCCCCAATTAATTTTTTTTTCGTTTTTATTTTCATCCCTTCCCCACTATCAATCGTCCCCTAACCCCCTTTACTGTCCTTGTTCGGCTAACCTATCTCGTCTCCTAGCCTACTCCCACCCCTACGTTCCCTTCCCGGAGGGGAATAAGGGAGAGCTAGCGTCCTGTGTCGAGGCCCAATGAAGCCTCAGGATGGCCTCCCCAGATCTCAGCGATCTCTAACCCAAGTGGGTCCAGCGGCCCACAACGAGAGCGAAGGGATGGATGGTGCGGAGGGGTACACTTCCTAATCTACCCTAACCATTTAACTGTCAAACACCCCGGGGCTTTCAACAAGCGCCTCTCGCTTACACTATTGGTTCTAACAACCCAGATTCCCGTCGCCTGTGTTGGTGTCCTCTCAATTTCGGGCCTCGCCCTCAAATTTTCCCTCGTGCCCTTGCACGGTTTCGTGGCTGGGACGCGTGGCTCCCTTGGCAGGCACGACCCTCTGCCGAATCCCCTACAATGGCACCCCAGGGCACTACACTGCTCCGAGCCTACCAGCTCCCTAAACACCGGGGAGTGCCCTCCTGGCAACTCCCTGAAACGCACACGTGGCAGGCTGGCGCCCCGGGCCCCTTTCCGAGGGTCACCCGTGCCCACAACACTGCCCACGCGGCTAACGGCGCTCCGGGCCCCCACACCAAGCGGGCGCACCGTGCCCACTACGCTAACCCGGCCCCCATGGGCCCTTGGCCTACACGGCCGACTAGCCCGGTGCCCGGGGTACCCACTCAGCGATACTCACCTTTCGCAGCCACGCTCCCAGCCCGTCAACAGGGCTCCTGCACCCCTCCAAATGGGTATCGAGCCTACATTCCCACCAACAACAAAACGACCTCCATTTTTATCAATTTGACTAACCCAGCTAACTCACTCTACACTGACCCCGGGGTCCCTTGGGCGGGAGTCACTCCTCCCCCAATCACTCATCGCACCATGCATTCCCCATTCGCTCCACTCACACAGACCCGCTGGCTCACCCACTCAACGTACTCACTCACAACTTCCCAACTCTTCAACACACACCGCTGAATCCTGCCATCGTTCTATCTACCTCCCCTAACTAACCCGTGCTCCCACGTCATCCCTTAAACTAATAGCACGTTCCTTTTAACACTACGTAGCTAAGCTACGTCCCCACTACACATCCACAAGTCTGTCCCTGTCCTCAAATCTCTAAAATCATTTCCCCTAAATCTCATCTAAATCCTCTACCTAATCCATTCCACGGACTCCATGAGGACTTACCCTGCCCATGAAGCCGGTCTAACTAAACTAACCCATCCCCCTAACTAGTTCCATCCTGTGCCCAGGTAAAGGGGTCTTCCACCCCTTGCCCAGGGAATCCTGTTCACCCGAAAGCGAGGCTTGCTTTTGTTAATTTTGTTTTTCCAATTACGCGCAGCACCAGCGCGGCAACTCACAGCTCACGCACTTGCACCTTGCCCGTGACGTCATGCAGCTGCACGCGTACCTCGTCCCTCTTGGACGGTACCATCCGGCAGGGATTCATCTCCTGCCGGATTCCACCCTACGTGCAGCCATGACGTCACCTGCGCACCCCCAAAAGCAAACCTCGCACTCCGAGGGGCTCCCCACGCGAACACATGTGCTCTGCCCGTTGGAGCTTAACACAAGCTCGCGTGGAGAACCCGTCCGGTCCAAATCCGAAATCCCGCCTAACCTTTGTCCGTCCGCGGGATCGGCAACATCCACCGCTGGCGTTTCCGGACCGGGCTTCACTCCCGCAAGCGAGCACGTGGCGGCCTCGTGCGTTGCACGGCACGGACCTCGCGCTCGCTGCTGGGTGAACCCGGCACGGTCCCCACAACAGCTACGGCCGCTACCCGGCCTTCGTCCTTCTGTCGCCGTCGTCGTCGCCATTCGACCCACGCACACCTGCGTGTTACGACGCACAGACTCCACTCCATTAAACTCACATTCACACCGGGAGACGCGGCTGCATGCTCACGCATGCCGACCGACATCTCCCTCACATACAGAGACCTCACACCACGGTCTCCCTCACACGGACCCTCTCACTCACACCAACCTTTCACTTGCACAGGGGGTCTCACTCACACCATGCGTGCCGGAAAGCACGCATCTCCGCACACCCGCAAACACACACCCCTGCACAACCACACTGGGGATTCGTGTCCCCACAAGGGTTCCCGGGGCCTCTATACCCCCAAGCTGCACGTGCACCTATCCACAGCACTCGTCCCTTCAACTCCGCTTTGCACGACCGAACCCACCTGGTCGTGCTTCGCTTCAAGGGGGCAAACTCCCTCCCCTCGTTCCTGGAGGCAGCCATCCCGCTGCTCGCACCGGTCTCTACCCAGTCCGCGAGCTACCCCATTATCCTCCACTACCTCTGTGTGTGTGTGTTTCTGTTCCTTTAACCCCGTCTTTATCGTGCAGTCTCTCCTCTACTTTTTCTGTCTCCCGCGTCTCTATACATTTATTAGTTTCTGTTTTTTCTGGAGTTTTTCCATCTCTCTGGACTTCAATTTTACTCTCTCCTTCAGTTCATTAATTTCAAACTCGTATAGTTTTTGTTTTCTCTCCCACAGTTTCTCCTGCTCTTCATTTTCCAATCTCATCGTTTCTTTCAATTGGCTCATTTCCTTCCTGTGTTTTATTCGCTGTTTTCTCATTACCCTTCCTTGCTTCCTCTCCTGTCCTTCCTTCTCCAGTTTCGTCGTTTGCTTCATTTGGTTAATCTCCTTTTTGTGTTTCAGTTGCTGCTGTCTCATTATTCTTCCTTGTTTCTTCTCCTGTCCTTCCTTCTGCAGTTTCATGGTTTTCTTCATGTGGTTAATTTCCCTTTTGTGTTTCATTCGCTGTTCTTTGTCTACCTCTTCGCACTCCAGCCTCGCCTTTTCTTTCAATTGGTCAACCTCGGCTTCATGTTCCTTTTGTTTTCTATCCCATTGTTCCTCTCGTTCTTCCCTCTCCAATCTCGTTGTGTCCTTCAATCTCCTCATTTCTCCTTCCTGCTTCATTCGTTGCTCCTTCAACTTCTCCTCGTATTCAACCTATTTTTTTCTTTTTGTCGTTCAGTTTCAAATTCATACTCTTTCAGTTTTCTATTCCACTGTCTTTCTTGTTCCTCGTTCTGCAATCTCGTCATTTCTTTCAACTGACAGATTTCTTTCTCCTGTCTCATTCCTTGTTCTTTCAGTACTCTCAGTTCGTTTTGTAGTTCCGTCTCTTTGTTTTGGTGTTTCTGTAACTCAGTTTTCTTCTCTAATTCTTTTCTCATCTCCGCACCCTCCGACCTTGCTTTGGCTTCTAACTGTTCTTCGGCTTGCCCTTGTGTTTGTCTATCCGTCTTCCCAGTTCCTCTGTCTCCGTTTTTACCTCCAGTCCCAGCTTATCAACTCTCTTCGTCATGTCTTGAAGTCTTTTCTCACACTCCACTATTTTTATTTCCTTCGTGCACGTCTCCCGAATTATTTTTTCCTCACCCGCCTTCACCGCGGGCCTGACAACCGTTGCACCCCTCCCAGCTCGTTCGCTCCCACACGTGGCGTCGCCATTACGCACTTCGCTGTTGTTGCCTTCATGCCCGCCTGCAGGCTCCGGCCCATTTGCTGCGTTTCACCCCGCATTTCTTTTATTTCTTCCTTCATTCGTTGCGTATTCGATTTCGCTTCATTTGTTATTCTTTGCACGAGTTCATAAAATCCCGCATTGTCACCTGCCCTGGCCACTCCCACTGACTACATTTAGTGGTGGAGTTATAATAAAAAAAACGACGAGATGAACGGCATCGATGCCTTTCCCAACCTTCTGGTACGGGTTTCTCTTGCACGGTGATCTCGTCCTGAGCCATGGATCCTACACTTCTACACATATCGATTTCTACCCCCGGCACCGCTCGCCTTGAGATGCCATCTTATCCCACGTAAGGGGTTAAATTTAGTTCGCTCGTAATTTGGAGGGAATCGGGGTCGCTTCTCTCACCCTGGACGATTCCCTATGAATTTAGCTTGGAGACAAGAGAGTCGTTTTCCCGCTCTGACACCAGTGTTGCGAATTTGCGCCCGCCGGCGTGCGATCGGCCACGTGACTCGAATCGCGACCGCCTCTCCCACCGGACGGACAATTCTGTCGTGACCCTCTCGGACTAACGCCGGGATCCAGTCACGGGTGGGCCTTTCGGCCTCACCACGATCGTGCCAATCGGCCACCCGCGTGGGATAGGGTTGTTCGCCAAACTCGACCTACCTAAGTACCCACGCGGATGGTAAACCGGGCGACCGCACCTCGCCGCAGGTCGACTTCGGACACGGGCCGCTTAAGCGATCCGTTCCGTGCTATCGGGATAACCGAGCGGTGTTATCGTCGCCTCGACGGTTCCTGATTAATTATCGGCGTCCCGCGCCCCTACGTACCCTTTACGTAAAACAAGATGGAGACCCAACGAAGGAAGGACGCAGCGAAACGGGGAACGAATTCAACAAGGACGCATTTATTTACACAGACGGACACAAAGCACACGTATAGCAAATATTTATAGCAACAATAATAATTAAAGAAATGCACATATATCAAAATAAAGAAGGAACGACAAAAGCAACGAGGACGCAGAGCTACAACCGAATACGCGACACACGGACCACTTACACAATGCTACTTGCCGGACATGGCGCCGACACACACGTTCACACAGAACCAAAAGAAAATGAGGAAGTCGCGACTTCCTGCGTTCAAGTCCTTGGCGACCGTCCTCTGCCGTGGTCCGCGAGCTCTCTCCGCTCCACTCGACGCGAGATCCTCCGGCGTGCTTCGTGCCTGCCCGTGCTGGCCCTCGATGCCACGGACCGAGCACCGACGAACAGAGAGAGAGCACACGCCGAACCCAGAGAGAACCAAATAACAGCACGCGCCGGAGAGAACCAGAAGAGCGCCGAACCAGAGAGAGCACGAACCAAAGAGAGAGCACGAACCAGAGAGCGAAGCGAACGCCGAACCAAGAGAGAGAGAACCTCCTGCGCCTCTCACTCTTATACCCCGGCGCCCCGCCCCGCTGCCCGCCCCGTTCGTGGCTCCACCCTCCTTCGAGAGGGTTCTGGAACAGGGGCGTTCCCTCACCCCGACCGCCTCACACTGTCCATCCGCCAATCGGCGGCGAGCTGCCCTCCCCTCGCTTCTCTCCTCCAAGCGCGGAGAAGCCAGACGGGAAAAACAGGCCGTAAGACGTGCGCATCCTCCTGCTAGCGCTGCGGAGATCGTAGCCGCACGGAGCCTGTTGAACGGCGAGGGGGCGAAGATGTGGCTGCGTGGATGGTGGGGGTGGCGCGGTTGTTGAGAAGCGGCGTTGTGGTTGGTGGTGGTTGTTCAAATTAAAGAAAGGACAGAAAAACGGCTATCTCGAAGGATCGCAGCCCGAATGAATCACATTAATTCCCTCTAAACAATGGGTTTGGGCTAACTACACATGTACTTAAGAAATATATCTCACCTACGGGACCTGAATGGTGTAATGCGAATTTCCACAGCCGTAACAATATATATACTGTGTGTGTGTGTATATATATATATATATATATACTGTGTGTGGTGTAATATATATGTGTGTATATATATATATATATATATATATTATATATATATATATATATATATATATATAATATATGTTATGTATTACACTCTCGTAGGGTGAGGGTGTTTCTCGTAAAAGTAAATTTGTTTTGATTGACATTGTCAGTTGAAACTGTTATTTGTAATTTATGCATAATTGTATTCTTACCCTAATCATATAATATGAATGTTTATTATACAAATTCTCATTATAACAGTTGGGACAAGAATAAAAACCCAGAGCCTTGGCAAAAGATTGGACCGAATGAACAATACAAGGTAAGTCACCTTTATTTAAATGATGAAACGTTCAAACTGTACCTTTGGTGGCAATCTCAAAATCCTCGTGTCCTCATGTATTCATTTTAAATATTCTGTTTAGCACTTTTTAAACTTGGTCATCAGTAACATGGGCATGCCTGGTCCTGCAAAGTGACTGTTTAAATTAATATGTGTAACGCTGATTTGAATGCGAGTGTAATGCAAAACGTATGGCGTTGTATTGTTGAACTCTGCTTCAGTTCTTTAACCTCCAATAATCAGATATTTTTCGCGAAATTTCTGAAAGTCCACTTCATGCATGAAGCATCTTATTCCCGAATGCATATGTTTTCGGTGTGGGGCTTCATGGACAATTGTAAAAGGTGGTGTCACTTGGTCCTAGATTGCTTGTGTTGTAGATCACGCGAGGTAAAACCCCAACCTCCAACTTGTTTTTCTCCATGCAAGGGTCTTATTCCAGGACTCGGGGGGAAATTGAGGCTCATTTGCTTTCTTTGTTCAGATGAGGAGCCATCTTAGCATTATGTACCGGAGGGTAGGATTTGAAGGAAGTTTAGGGGAGGGAGATCTATTTTATTTGGAAAAGAAAAGAGCAGATAGTGGGGGTTGGAAAGGAGGGGTTAGATAAGGCGAAGTAAGTTGGTCGAAGAATTTGGAGGGTGGCATGGGGTAAGGAGGTTTTGAGGAGGATGGTGGTGGGGTGGGGGGGGGGGCGGTGGTGGTCAAAATCCTACCTTTTCATGTCATTTATCTCCAAGCAGAGCCGATGAGAAGGAAAGTTTGGAGGTTATAGATGTGACTTATCGCACTATATTACGATGCAGTAACTCACCTTTATACTTGTAATCTGAGCCTCAGACACAAGATTTCTTCCCCGAACCACATTTAATATGTTTAATTTTTCTTCTTCAGATTACCAAATCAACCATACTTGTCAAAAGATCTGTCAACCATACAAAGTATAATTGTCCCAGGGAAGCTTTTGCTTTGGATGATGAAAATGGCATTCCACCTCCAGAAAGTTTTTTATTTGTTTGTGATTATTGTGACTAACTTTGTTTGGGCTGCTTTGGAGTTTTATCAAATGGAATAGCAAATTGTTGAATGACGTCTTTGGCTTAACTACCTTGAGCTATAAATACCTTAAGGCCCAGTCACACCTTGACGTTTTAGCCAGCTTATGCCGATTTTTGAAAAATTTGTCAAACACTGGCACACATCGAATACGTTATGGGTAAGTTTTGGAAACATTGAGAGCACGCTGAAAAACACTGGCCAAACGTCATAGTAGCTGGCTTCATCGTTGTACTTTGCGGTTGTCCTCAAATTTTAGCATGCTTGAAATTTTATGACGTATGCCAGCGTATGACTCACAAGTTCCGCTACGCTGGCCATAAGTTGTAGGCATGTTATGGATCGTTGACACAGTCGCACACACGTTAATCATAAGTCGAAACACGTCGAGGTAATGTTTAGCGTACCCGAAACTTATTTCTAACCTATGAGTAACGTGTTGTAGGCACGTTACGCGATCGTTGACACACGTCGACACACGTTACTTGTAAGGTGCTCATAAGTCGAAACACGTCAATGTAATGGTTAGCGTCAGTGTTCCAGACTCCCTGATTTTTTTTTTTAATTTTTTTTTTTTTTTCTTCGTATGACGGTCATGTTGACACTTCGATTTCTAGTGCGGTTATGATTTAAATCGTTGAGCGGCAGCCTATTAATTATATTATATTATAACCGCACTAGAAATCGAAGTGTCAACATCACCGTCATGCCAAAGAAAAAAAAACAAACAGGGAGTCTGGAACACTGACGCTAACCATTACATTGACGTGTTTCGATTATGAGTAACTTACAAGAACTTTTGTCGACGTGTGCCAACGATCGCATATCGTGCGTACAACTTATTCCCATCGCATGCGGAACGTGTGAGGCATACGGCAAGTACGTCGTAAAATGTTTAACACGTTTAAAAGTACAAGACGTACTCCACTTACTACGAGACGTATGATAGCGTACTTTAGCGTTCTATTCACGTATACCAACTTACCATACCGTATTCGACGTGCGCCAGCGTTTTAGACGCATTTTTCAGAGGTCAGCATACGCTGGCAGATCGCCAAGGTGTGATGCGATGTTGACACTTCCATTTCTCCGGCGGTTATGATTTAATCATTGTGCGGCAGCCTTTTAATAGCTACGGCACGTGATCGTCGGCGATACGTGCAGCGCGCTATGCATAAGTTAGCATCGTTGGGCATAGGTTGTGAACGCCGACAACAGGCTAAGCATTCGTTGGTATAAGTTATCTATAAGACAACGAAACGTTCTGTGTCCGTTACTAATATGTTATGCATACGACAACTCGTTATGAATACGTCCGAATCTTTTAAAAAACATCAAAAGTTCAGCGTAAGCCAGCGTTTTACATACATTTTGATACGTTGCCATTGCTGGCTAAAACGTCAAGGTGTGACTGGGCCTTTACCAAACTGAACTCGGACATTTTCCCACTTTTATAGATACACTTGGCTATGTTTGTATCCACACCATCCTTCATTTTAAATGAACACAGGCGATGTGTAATCTATTGTTGTTGTGTTATTGGAGTTGTATCCATGGTAACTGGACTGGCAGGATGGCCTATAGGTACGCACACTCACCTCCGAGTTTTTTAGCCTGCTTTTGAAACCCGACCCAGCGATAAACCGTCATCCGGTGTTTCACAGGCAGGGTGATTCATCAATGTGTGTGCCATCCCTCGGATGGACGTTAAACTGGGCGTCTCATGTGCCGACATTAGTTGGTAGACATTAAAGACCCCATGGTGTCCTTTGCGAAGAGTAGGCGAGCTATTGCCCACACCATGGCCAAATTCCAAATTCCTGCCCTAACTACTGCTGGGAAGGCAATGGGACATGAAGAAATGGCAAACCAACCAGGAAAACCCTACTTTTCTCAGGAAGCTGTTTTGGCAAACCACCAGTAAAACCTTGTTCAGGAAGCCTATGTCCGAATTGAACAAATAAATGAACACTTATTAATTTTTTTGTTAGCAGTTTGAATTACTGCCAAGGTCAATTCCACATTTTAAGTTTTGAAATTCAGCTCAAGTGTAAATATTCTAGAGGTTATCTCATTTCAGCTGTAATGCTTATAAATGTCCAGAGTTGTATTCACACATTATTTGATTCTCTGGGTTGCGTTGCTCCGTCGACTGCACCAGGTTCAAAGAGGTCGTTCACACTTCGTACTTTCTCTCATCTTTCTTTGCTCTCTGATTTCCTCGGGTGTGTGTCTGTCACCTGTAATGTTAATGCAAAATCAGGTTGTTGAATTTTGTATCTGGTTAGCTGTTCTACCCCACTAATTGGCTCTTATTAGCTGGTGCATACTTGGCAGCTCCGCTCGGCTGCACCTGATGCGGTGAGTTAACGCAAGTACACATCGAGGGCATGAGACCCCACTTGGTGCAGCCGTCCACACGTAAGGTATCGTATGAGGTAGTGTAACCCTGCAGGTTGGCAGGTGTGTGAGTTCTCTCCCAGCACAGAATGACATCAAGACTGCAGGCTTTAAGGTCAGCCTGCTTTGAACAGGCTCGGGAATGATGTACAACCTGAAGCTGTCAAAAGTGTAGGAAACACATCTGGATATCTCCTGAGACCAACATTCCAGTTGAGCTAAAATAATATCTCCAACAAGACTTTCTGGTGCTTCATTTTAATTATTTTATTAAAAAAATCCCTTAGTAAGCAGAATAAATTTAAACAATAGGCAATTCTATTGTACTGAATAATAATTAAAGATTACTTGAAAGGTCAATCTGTTTTAGACACCTTTACTAGGCAGATTGATCAACTTTCAAAACAGAAAAGATATATAAGGTCATTTAAAATGCAAATTAAAATAGATACATGCTCAAGCACATATAATTTAAATAATCATGTCGTATTTGAGTCCATTTTCCATTAAAGGTCCCCTGACATGCAAAAGTACTTAAATTTCATTTATATATGTCCTAGAGGAGTTTTTCATCGTGATTTCAGATCTGACAATTTTTTCACAATACTCATTCTGTAAAATGTAAAATTAAAAAAAACAAACCTCTTCGGGAACGCCCCTAAAAATTCTCCTGAAAGGGGCGTAACCAACATGACATCACGTACAGGATGTCAAAGGCTGCACGTAAATTACTCGGGTTGGTGGTCTACGTGATTGTATTGGCTTTCTGTGTGTTTCCACATTTGATTGGTCGACTCAATCACTTTGTTCATTTCTGCTTTTAAAAAATCAAACATTTGGTTTTGACTAATGGCTGGCATGGACTTTCACTTGTCTGGTAGCGACAGTGAGTGTGAGAGAAATTAAGGTTTTTGGTCTGAATCACATGGAGAATTGTCGGATAACATAGTCGCGGGAGGTGAAGTTCAGGCAGCTGGAAATGAAATATGGCCTTACCAGTTCAAGCACGAAGCAGGACAAGCAGAGAAAAATGGCGATGAAATTCCCGGAGTTCATGATGATAGGGAGGACATACGCAAGGAAGATTCGGAAAACAACTGGTTAGACTAATCCTATTCGTAATTCAATAATGTAATTTGACTTGCATACTGCTCGATATCAGAAATATTTTAGTGAGGTGACGTGAACAGCGCCAGCGCAGCGGACATGTTGCTTCGCGGCGATTAATCACAAACAAGGCCGGCGCATGTCATCGGCCGTATCTCTCCGCGCATAACGAAGCAATCTCACTGTTCGGATACGATGAAAACTTGTGTGCAGAACACACCTTGCGATACAATTGTCGAGTAGTCCGATAAATAGACGTTCTGTTGCATTTATTTATTTTATTACACTGTCGTCATGTAGCACCAGTAGAAAACAATGAAGAAAGAGAATAATAAATAAAGCTACAGCACGTCAGATATCGGACTAGTCTAGACTCTAGAGATCTCGAGTTGACAAGTAACTGTATTAGGATGCACACAATGTATAAGTCAATGCGTAAGATCACGAGGCTATGAGGCCGTGTAATAGGACAGATAAATTTGTCTTTCATAGTTGTGCCAACATATTTTTCCCTGTTCATTTATTACAGCATTTTGGCTAAATGTTAATGAATAGCAAGCCAATGGAAGCAGTACCTTCACTTAGATAAACCCATGTATGTCGAGTGCAGCCATACCTGGCTTGCATGTATGTGGAATGTACCTATCCCAGCAGGCTGGTTTCAACGAACAATTCAATAAGCTGCAAAATGTGGGTGCCGGTTTTTCACATTGTTTGATTTTAAAATTATCTCCTTGCGCCTTGAAATGATGCATATTAATGGTTAGTATTTTACTTGTATGTCCCGTAATTTTTTTTTTTAATGGAAAGGTTAAACAGTCAAATTTATATTTTGTGTACATGGTGTAGCCCTTTATTGTGCATACATATATTGGATTTGTATACGACTACGACAGAGGTATAGGGATAAATAATTGCTCGTGATTGTTGTACATACACGGCTCAGAAGCAGAATTTCTTGTCTCTGTGTGTGAGGAATGGGGTTGGGATGAATAGAGGGATGAATAGAGGGATGAATAGAGCCCGTGCTCAAAGTCACTGCTTCGAAGTGGGCGCTGCAAATGACGCTCGTGTTGCTGGGCCTTTCCAGTTTCCCCTCGTCAGCTTCACTTTAGATGTCCATATTCTCCGACGATATTCATCTTTCGGGAATACATGAAGGCTTACACCGTCTTTGCTTGTATTGCTGCATCTGCTTACGATACATCTTGCAGGCATTTTCGAAAACGGCTAAAACTATTAAAAAAAAAATTCGCGAAACAATCACTGGAATTAAGACGATCACAGAGATTGCACTAACATGTTCAAAATGCATTTGTATGTACTTTATAAGGCGCGCGACATCTCGACTCTCGAGTCAATCCACTCTGTGCGAGTTTCTGTATGTGACGTCACGCTGCGATTCGCTGAAGTCCATTTTTTTTAGGGGCGGGGCATAGCACGTCGTGAATAGCTCCAGAAATGATCGAAATATTGCTCTAATTATCCCATTTTTGATTAAAAAAAAAAACATGGGTGATTTCTTCACTCGGAAGGTCAAGTTAATATATAAATAACAAGTTTATTTTTCATGTCAGGGGACCTTTAAAGGTTTATAACAATACATTTATTTTAATCAAGTTTAATTGGCAACATTTTATTATTATTATTTTTATCACCCTCAAACCCATGATGCTAATTTTGGAGACATTGCTTTGACAGTAATCTCCTGATTTCATGATGCCATGCACACGTTCAAGGCACCCAGTGCCAGAGGCAGCACAGAAACCCCAAAACATCACTGAACCTCC
>CM068952.1:39132636-39143146 GCA_035128595.1 Eptatretus atami
CGAGGTGCTTTCTCCACCATTCAAACAATCCTTTGCTGCAATCTTTGATGAAGTTTTTTTTTTCCCTCTTGCGGCCACGTTCAGGGGGGTTGGTTACAGTGCCATGGGCCTTAAACTTCCTGATAACATTGTGTACGGTGGACGCATGAACATCAAGGTCGCTGGAGATGGATTTGTAGCCTCGAGATTGTCCATGCTTGGCTACAATCTTGTATCTGACGACCTCAGATAATTCTTGGGTATTCTTTCTTTTCTCCATGCTCATTGCGGTACACACAGTGACACAATACAGCAGGATGACTTCTTTTCGCTATTCAAACTGGTAGAATGAGTGATTTATATATTGCAGGCACCTGCAACTCATCACAGGTGAGTTCAATTCCAAAGTAAAGGAGAATCATCTGCTTGAAATCTAATTATTTCCAACAACTTCTAAAAGGTGCCAATAATATTGTCCGGGCCATTTTAGTAGTAATTTTTTTTCAGCTTTTTAGGTCAGCTCACTGACCTAATAAAACCGTTTGATGTCCTCAGGTCTGTCCGTCCGTCCGTCCGTCAACAATTTTTATTTTCTATCTCCTCCTAGACGTCTCGGCCGATTGAGTTGTAACTTGACACGATGATAATACTAGTTGCTCTCTATAGATCGTCTGAGCCCTTTTTCGCGTTTTCGCTTCGGGGGTCAAGGTTACACGGTCAAATGCAAAATGACCGATTGGTCAAATGGCCTATAAAGAAGCATCGGACGGCTATAATGCATAATGGGTATCATAGGGATTATTAAGAAGATTTAATTCGACCAACTAGTTTCTCGTTACCTCCTGTCGTCTGGCCCTGTTTATAATATCCAGTTTCCATTCTAGATAGTGCCGAGCTGACAGTCAAACCCGCTCGGGTGTATTATTTTTGTTTTGTTCCTCTGCAAACCAAAGAAATACATATGTGGATACCAAAATATTTTTTAATTTCAACAATTTTCTGGAAGAAATGGTGCATTACTTGAAAAAAGTGCAAGGGTGCCAATATTTTTGGCCACGACTGTACCTCTGACCGTTAGATACCCTTTAAGAAACAAAAGACCCCAATGACCTGTGGAACAAATGAACTCTATTTTCCGCTCAGGTTCAGCATACAAAGAAGAATGTTTAATTACGTACGTGCGCACATACAGCAGAGAGAAAGAAAAACAATCCATCAATGAAACACTCTCTCAAAAGACAACACTAAAGCAAGTCCTATATGCAGGGATGAGTGGGGGGAAATGATTGAACAAGCAGGATAAGAGAAATAGCCTTTCATCTGCGAAAGAGTTACCATTCCCATAGTTCGAAATCAAAATAACTGCTTCATGTTACTGGGAAAGGAGTGAAACAGTCTAAACAATGTAGGCAAGGCCCAAGTCCAGCCAATCAGAAAAGAGCACAACAGTCCCTTCGAGGTTCCACAGGGTTTGGAGGTACAGATAATTGCACAGATCAAGGGAGTGAATCATTACTTCAGCACGTTCTCAGCACTGATGAAGAACAACATTACATTTGACTGGCGCTGCTCACAGAACCTTGGCAGCTTTAACAATGCATCTACACAAAAAGCCATCCATTATATTCATTAAATTTGTGAACTAAATAAGAAATATCTAAAGTTATGTTTTATCATGTACTCATTGATATATTTTAAGTCTTCCTGGAACTTATGCAACATTTCCAGGTTGGTGCATAGTTTTAATCAAAAATTGACAAATCAATATCAACTGAAGGCACATGTATGTTTTACAGAAAGCAAATGTAACAGAATACATGAGTAATTATGTTTACTGGAATCCTCTCAACTGCAGCATTTTACCAAAGTTAAAGTAATATTTTATAAGCGAGGAACAATATCTTTATTCATTCATTCACACTTTGGCCTGGCAACACCAATTACAAATGCTTGAAGAGGAAATCTTCGACAGACCCAAAAGAGCCAGAAGACCCACAAATCCCCTGAGGACCAAAAAGACCCAGATGACCCAAAGGTCCCCGAGTACACAAGACTCATAAGGCCCTGATGGTCCAGAAGACCCAAAAGATCCCTGAGGACACAAAAGACCATGAAAACCAAAAAGACCCATAAAACCTCGAGGACCCAAAATACCCCAAGGTCGGGTAGTGTGTGTCGGGGTGGTGCTGAGGTGAAAATCTGGAACTATGAACCAGAATAGCATGAAGTTCCTTGGCTTTGTAAGAAGCCGTAGATTGAGGGTGGCCGGTTCATGGCTTCAGCACCCACAGGATCATCGTTGAACTTGGTATTCCAACGCTGGTAGTGTAGTAAAGGAGATTGACCATGTGCTCGTTGATGGTCGCTGGAGGATGATCCAGACCTGCAGGGTCTACCAGAGTGCTTAGTTCCTCAATACTGACCACAGGCTTGTGGTGGCAACTCTGAAGTTGCAGCTTAAATCCAGGAGAATGGTACCATTCCAGCCTAGGCTGGATGTTGGCAAGCTCAAGGATGAGAGGGTAGCTGAGGAATTTGCGAACAGGCTGAGTGGACATTTGGGGGGGGGGGTCTGGATGCTTTGGGGGGTCCTGAAGAGTTGTGGAGTGCCTTCAAGACCACCGTCCTTGATGTTGCCTGTGGATGTCTTCGAACTCACTGAAGAGCGAAGAATAATTTTATCTCAAAGGATACTGGATACCATTGACAAGAGTTGCAGGGCCAGGCTTGATGGCAAAACTGAGCTGTTCAGGGAGTTGAGGCGTAAAACTGTACGTGCACTGAGGTTCGACAAGGAGGTCTATGTATGAGGAATCTGTGAGGGGTGGAACATCACCTGTGCTCAAGTGATTCTCATTCTGCTTCCAGGGGAATTTGCGCATTGCATTCCTCCAAGCCTCTCCCTCGGTGTACTGCAGCTAGAGCGGAGGGTGGTGGGCTCTTGACAGAGGAGTCCAAAGTGAAAGCCCGCTAGACCGGTTACTTTGAGCGGCTGTACCAGGCTGATCCACCAGCTGTTGAGTTGGACTTCTGGGGTGTTACTAACCCTATTGCTGACCATCCAATCAACTGTGATCCACCTTCATTTGTGGAAAAACAGGCTGCGGTAAACTTGTTGAAATGGGGTAAAGCTCCTGGGATCTGTGGTATCGATGCTGAACTTCTCAAGGCTGGTGAAAATGCTGCACTCATGTCATTGCATGCAGTTCAGTGCTCTGCCTGGAACACAGGTATCATCCCAACTGACTGGAAGAGGGGCCTTGTTGTCCCTCTCTGGAAAGGGAATGGTGATAGCCAGGACTGCAACAACTACTGAGGGGTGACACTGCTCACAGTGCTGGGCAAGGTCTTTGCTCGGATAATTCTTGATAGGGTTTGCCACCCTCTGCTTGAGCACTTTCGTCCAGAGCAGTCAGGCTTTACACCAAAGAGGTCAATGATTGCCCGTATCCTTGCCCTTCAGGTCCTCACCAAATGCAGATGAGAGTTCTGACAGGGGCTGCTTGCAGCCGATGTTGATCTCTGCAAAAAGTTTGATTCAGTGAATCGGGATGCCCTCTGGAGGATTCTTGGTCTTCGTGGGGTGCCACAAAAACGGATCGATCTGATGTCTGAACTATACTCTGGAACTGAGAGTGCTGTGGGATGTGGTCATACCATCTCTGACTTATTTCCAGTTGTTAATGGAGTTCTTCAGGGGTGTGTACTGGCCCCCACACTTTTCAGCGCTTGCATGGACTGGATTCTGGGGAGGATGTCGGAGAGATCAAGCTGCAGTGCATCGTTTGGGAATGTCAAGATATCTGACCTTGATTTCGCAGATGATGCAGTCATCTTTCTGGAGACTCTAGATATCCTTTTGGGGCCCATGATGTGCTGAATGAGGAGTCGGATCTGCTGGGATTATAGGTTTCCTCGGTCAAAACTAAGATCCAGGTTTTCAATGACATCTTGGATGCTGCTGTCTTATCTGTACCTGTTTGGTGCGAGGATGTTGAGGTCATGGAGAGATTCACTTACCTTGGCAGTGATGATCATGTTTCTGCTGGCTGTGAGCCAGAGTTCAATTGATGTCTGGGTCCATCCTGGGATGCCCTCTGGAGGATTCATTGGATCATGGGTTGTGGTGTTGGTACCTGTGCAGAACGACGAAAGTCTGAGTCTTCAGGTCCTTGGTGCGTCCATTCTTGCTTTATGGATGTAAGACTTGGACTCTGACCAGGGATCTGAGACTGAGACTTAATTCCTTTGGTATCAGGTCTCTTTGGAGAATCCTTGGCTATCACTGGTCGGACTTTGTGTCCAACGAGCGGTTGTTGAGAGAGAATCAAATGAGATTTGTTACCTGCACAGTCCATGAGCGTCAACTGTGGCTGTATGGACATGTGGCTCGTTTTTCTAACATTGATCCTTCTCACCAGATTCTCTCAGCGAGGGAGTCTTGTGAGCGGAGGAGGTCAATGGGCTGACCACGTGCCTCATGGTTGCAGCAGGTTGATCAGCATCTCAAGAACATGGGGATGGGTCAGGCATCTGCCTGGGAGCTGGCCAGATGGAGGCCCCTGGAGTTCCAGCAGAAAGTGGACACAGCGACGTGCTGCTCTGGTGCATGCTCCCATACCATACCTGACCTGTCCTGACCTGACCCCAAAGACCTATAAGGCTCTGATGATGCAGAGGACCCAGATGACCCAAAAGTCCCCAATAACCCAAAATACCTACAAGACCCTGAGGACCCAAAATGCCCATCATATCCCAAGGACCATGACAACTCAAAAAATCCACAAGACCCATTAAGATGTCTTTTACCTTTTAAGACCATTTTAACACTTTAGACACATTTAGAGCCCTTCACGCTTTCGACCTTTTATACGCTTTTGTCCCCTAGAACCTTTAGACCTCTACACTTCTTAAGTCCCTTTAGTCCCCTCAGACCTTAATGGTTCAGACCCCTTGCACCCTTCAGACAGATTAGAGCTTAAGACCACTTGGCCTTTATATATACATATATATATTATATATATACATATCTTTCTTTCTCTCTTTTCAGTTGCAAATACAGCTTTGTGTGGGGGTTAACATAGGCTATATAGCCGCAGCCTCACACGGGGGTGTGCGGTTGGGGGGGGGGGGGGTGTAAATTGTAGATGTAAATTTGTACCATGTATAGCCACCTGATGGTTGTGGCAGAGGGTATTACAATTTCCTTTTTTACCTGGGCAGCGTTGAGGTTAAAGCACTCTTCGCATGAGTAAACTTGTTTTCCTTCCCTTCTTCATCGCTCCCCAACACAAAAAAAACAGAGGGACCTGTCAAAAACCCCTCATTGTGTGTGACATTTCTCGTGGGAAGGGACAGCAGGATGGGCGGGGAAGAAGGGGTGGAGCGGGATGTGAGGACGGAGACGGGGGGGGGGGGAGTCGAGGTTAAAGCACTCTATGCACAGGTAAATTTGTCTTCCTTTTCTTCTCCTCCTTGCCCAAATTTTTTGGCAAACAGGACAACTAATTGGTCTGTCAGCGGAGCAATGGGTAGGCTCTGCTAGTCATACTATAAAATGACACTGTTCTTGTTACTTACGCTAAGGCAGTTTGTTTCACGCACATTTATACAGGCTGTTAATTTACAATAATAATAAACAAGTTTGATTATCATTGATGATAATTTGATGAATTTACCCTAAAGTATCAATGTTATTGGAGTAACCAAAAACCTTTGCATAGTACTGTAGCTCCGAGCTCATGGCATTCCCATCCCAGTAGTCTCGACAGAGTTTCAGTTTCTAGATTCAAAGGAATAGTCAGACTGCAAATAATTTTGGTGCTTCACAGGCAAAATATGTCTATTTTAGAGTACATCATCCCTTCAGGAACCTCCGTCTGCTTGTGCTTGCTTATGGACATGAGACTGCTGTGGTGCCTTTTAAAAGAATAGGTCATTATGAGCTGTTCATTCAAAATTTCTGTTTGCAACATTACATATCCCCGATCATCGCGTGTGTGTGCGTGCTGTTTTGTCCAAATGTAGGGTTACTTTCAAAAGCAAAAGCGTCAAAGCACAATTTTGGGAAACCTAATACTGTTTATTTTCCTTTCTTTTCTTCACAGTTTCTATCCGTCAACTTGGATTACAGCAAGCTGAAGAAAGATGGACCTGAATTCTGAACCTTCCATCACAAGAAGCAATCCTTTTGTGGAAATTGTTCTCTTATAAAGTGATTAAAAGTTTCTGCCTTTTTGGGATCTGTTGCTATCTCTACTCCTTTATCATTCTCTTATGCAAGTACTGAGTAAAGCTCTTATATAGCCTTAAGTTTTCAATAGCTTAGGTAATTGATTTTGATTGGCCACCTCAAACAAATGACGAGGCGATAATTTGAGGTTTTCTTTTGCAAGAACAATGCATTGACTTGAATGGGAAAAAAATGTGAGATGTTTAAATTAAAGCCAAGGTACTGCAAAAGTCTGTTTTGTTGTTTATATGTTTGAACCAACACCAACACCACCACCATAAACCATGCTTATCTAATAAAAATAGGACCACTGGACCTGTAACCTATCTGGGCCCTGGCCGAATGTTGTCACCCAAATTTGGTATCATTCTGACTGGTGGGTCCAGAGAAGATTTTTGAAGGTAATTGCGCGACCGCCATTTTGACCTACTTAGTCACGTGACCGGAACAATCTTTGCAATCCCCATTACCAGTCATGAGGGGAATGTTGCTGCCACATTTCAGCAGGATTGGCCCAGCGGTTTGGCTGGATAAGTTGAAATAGGAGATGGACGGACAGTGTACAATGACAATACCTTATCTGGAATTCTAATGGCAGATAAGCTAACAATAAATGTCAGTGTGTGCCATTCCTTCTCCTTCATAACCATGAAACCAAGTGGCCCCAAACTTTGCATGCATACGAAGAGAACTCCAATGTAGTGCATGAATGAAAATTGGGTGTCTGGGTTAATTTAAACACCCCTTTTGAAGATGATTAACGGCCTTATTTAATTATATCCTTTATGAAAGCATCATTCGTGGTCAGCCCCTGAGACAGCCCACTGTTAGGTTGCTGGGGTCTTCATTCGCCATTTTGTTCGGCCTGCTCAACAATGCCTTGACTTGGAACAAGCCGCAATGGTTTCTTCACGATAAAGTGCTCAAAATTTTGTTTTTCACTTTCCTCACTCATAATCATCGAATGCTTTATCTTCATACCTACAAATCGCTGGGTATATCGCAATGCTTATAAACGCCTAGAGATGTCTGTGTTCATGGCTTTACTTCATTTCCGCAAATGCGATAAACTAGAATCTCTTAACCTGAGTCAAATTTCAAAATTTAAATTTCTTAATTGACCTCAGCAGCAGTTCTGACTGCTATAATAAAAGTGGTTCACTTGTTCAATTTGGACATTGTTTGATATCCCGGGCATCTCCGAGTGTTTGTGGCTTTGTATAGTTTCCACACATGCGATAGATAACCTCTAAAATCTCTTGATCTGAGGCAAATTTCAAAATTTAAACTCTAGAAGACCTTGGCAGCAATTCCGTCTGCTACAAAAGTGTTCATTTGTCTAATTCAGACATTGTTTGACATTCCAGGCATCTCCAGGTGATGTTTGCTACAACCGATTGCTAATCGCTGGCCAGGCCAGTGCGGTCATATTAAACACTGTCCGGAGACGATCTGAGTCAGTGCCGGGAAGTGTTTAATCAATGGTGATTCGGCCAAATGAACACTTTTTAGGTCATCTCTACCGAGATGACCTAATAAAGCCGGACCAATGTCCGTCCGTACGTCCGTACGTCCGTCAACAATTTTTCTTCCGATCTTGATGAAACTTAGTTTGTGGGTAGAGGTCGATGAGTGTTGCACAACGATATAACTTTTTTCCGGGTTCAAGGTCAGGGACGAGGTCACGAGGTCACGTAAGTTATAAAAATCCCATTTTCAAACTATCTAGTCTGGCATTTTACAAGATATTCGGCAACTTTTATTGATTATGATAGTAAAAATATTTCTTGTATCTAACGACAGATTTTTGAATTTCCTTCCCGTTTGATCTCACTGATCTGGAAGATGGCCAAAAACGCCGATGCGATTCGCAAAGAAGGAAGGAAGGAGAAATTAAATATAAATATAAAACACATTTTTAGCCTTTTATATTTACATTTTCCGCCGAAGGTGCAAAAGTTTCAAAACCCGAAATGTAAACGTCGGCATTTATTTTCAAAATATAATTTCGTGCGCGCGCGCCAAAATGCCGAGTCATCTTTAACCAAACTGCGCAGTAGAACTGCGCAGTAGCCGGTCATGCGTTGAGCAGTGGCCAGCGTGGTTCAGATTGACTGTGGTTTCTGGGGCGAAGGTGATTGTTAAGAAGTATGTCGCGGTATAAATCGAGTGACTGTATTGGTGATTTAATCACGCAACATTCTTGCAACGGAATTATGTATAAGGTTGAAGGCCTATGGCATGTCATTTGCACTATAGTCCCTCGAAAATGTCTTGACAAAATCAGCAAAGATATTTTCCCTGGAGGGCTATTTTGCTACAAAATCATACCAGAGTGTACAGATTTCATTCGAAAGCATTTCCATGTCACGATTTTCCATTCAAAAATCAAGATTGTTAGTTGATTAAGAAGTTCAGAGAGCATGGAGACTGTAGTGGACCTATGTTCTAAAGCACAGGGGGGCTATTCAGGCAGGAAGAAGAGTCAAGTACAGAAGAAAACATTGCTGCAGTGAGGACTCAGTAGGACGCCAGCCCTAGGAATCAGTGCGTAGACGCAGCCAAGAACTCGGAATGACAAGGGGAGTCACTACGGCGTTGTTCTTACGTCGATTCTGCACTACCCATACAAGATCCAAATAAAGCCAAAATGTAACTGATGTGACAAGGAAGCCGAATACAATGATGTGCGAAATGGTTCTGTAATGTGCTTGAAAATGAGAGATTTTTTTGAGAACGTTTGGTTCTCAGATGAAGCGATTTTTTCTTTGCGGGACGTAATAGCAAAAACAATGTTTTTTGGGTTCGGAGATTCCAGACGAGTGCTTACAGAGGCCGCGGTGCTTCTGTTAAATGTTACTGCCTGGCCGTGGGACCAATAGTATGCGAAGCACATCAATTTCGAATCATCGGCTTGCTTATTTGTCGTATTCAAGGTATGACGGGGCCTCAGATTTCCGACTATCGAAACAGAGAGCGGTACAGTAGCTCGTCCTGACACAAGTATCTCGGGCAGCGCTCTGGATGCGTTCGCGGAATTGGGTTGGTGCAGGATACTCTAACATTACTCACAAATCGGGTTGGCAGACGGGCCACCCTTGGACAGTCATGACAGGGCAACGAAACTATTGCTTGGTTTTGAGCATGGACGTTTTGAAGAAGACTCATAAGTCAGAAGTGGCGATGTGGAATGGCCCCGCATTCACCAGATCTTAACCCCAGATTTTTATCTGTGGGTTTCCTCAAAGACATAGTGGGGCGAGGCCACGGATCGCGGATGAGGGGTATATAGGTGCAGAGTAAATATATATGTCATAACACTGCTATATTTGGATTAGGATACGCATAAACTATAGCTATAATCTAATGCAGTACAAAGTCCACAAATAAATATTAATTAGCACATTTACATAATTAATGAAAAGTCTGGGAGGCATACAAAATGTATGAATATTTTGTTATTCTACCAACTAGATATTTACTCTCTGTCCGGGCAGTGCTCACGAGAGATACTTCTGTTTGGTGCTTGCAATTACATAAAATATATAGATGAAGTGTGTGAACGTTCTAGGGCTCTATAACTTGAAAATCCATTTTTTACAAAATGAACTACCATTCAATTTACTCAGTAAAATAGAACTTCTGCTATGACTTACAATTTCCATTTCTGAAGGTGATGTCGGTCTTCCATTATTAAATCTAGGATTAGAAGTGTGTAAGGATTGTAATTTTATAAAATCAGGATATAAGTCATTTATTATCTCGAAGAGCATGAAAGCAATTCGACTCTTATTTTTCTCGAGTTTATTTTGTCTAACAACGGTGATGTCTTTATTAGGGTGAAATGTCCCAGAGGTCACCTGTGTGGAATTATAGCGGATCTCTCGAAGTTAAAAGGTGAATAGATCAAATATTGCAACATTTAAATCATATCTTGTTGTGCACATTTATGAGAGATGTTTCAACTATTCTGGTCCCCAAATTTAAAATTCTGGTTTAGATACAAAAATGAAACATACCATATTTAATTAATAGATGTCATTTAGTAAGGATTATCCTAGTGTATCTTGTGAACTATTTCAATCTAAACGGTTAGTTTGGACTGTTTCGCGGTTACCGAACTGAACATTGAGAACTTGTGGTATTATAGAGATGACCGTCACCCCCACACGGGGGTAATTTTTTTTCTTTGCAGTCGGAACTGCTGCTAAGGTCAATTCCGTATTTTGAATTTTGAAATTTGATTCAGGTGAAGAAATTCTCGTGCTTATCACATTTCAGCTGTAATGCTTATAAATG
>CM068952.1:39143156-39159835 GCA_035128595.1 Eptatretus atami
TCTCCTAATGGTGTTTGTCTCTGGACATGTCCGGGCGTTGTTTGACTCTGGACGTGTCCAAAATTTCCATGCTCACTTTTGTTCAATGGACCTTGCTCATCACTTTAAAAGTTCAATATGCTGAAACGTATGAAAATCAAACACCAGAGAGAGCAGCTATTGGTGACGGTTGAGAATACGGATTCAAAGAAACTAAAGTCTGCAATAGCAACAAGTACGCTTTCGCAATTGATTACTTGATCTATTGAAAGGATTTCACCCTTGTAATGCCGCGCGTTCGGCTGCCTCCCTCCCTCACTTGCTCTCTTCCTTCGTCTCCCCCACCCACCTCTTCCTCACCTCATCACTTCCTCTCTCCTTCCCTTCCCCCTCCTCCTCTCCCCTCCCTCTCTTTCCCCTCCTCCCCCCTCTCCCCTCCCTCCCTCTTTCTCCCCCTCCCTCCCCCCTCTTAGTATTCCATAGCGAGGCATCAGAGATGTCTGACATGCAGAATGTGGGGGTGAAAAAAGGTTAGATGTGGTGGTTGGGGGGGATTGTTCAGGTCTGGTTAAGCTGAGGCAAGGTGCTCCCTCACCGAGATTCAATGGTATGAGAAAGTAACAGTTTCCCACCACGTGCTGTGGGGTGCGGTCCTTAAGGCCTTTCGGTGAACTTGGAGTTTGCACCCAGCTCGCAGTACAGTTCCTACTAATTTGTAGGGGTGTTCATGAACCCTGGCAATGCTCTAAAGGAGTCTGAGTGGGAGGACTTCCTGGTGGCTGGGAAGACAGCCGCAAACTCTCAGTTTTCCAGATCCCTCCTGCACTGAACTTTCTTCTCGCAAACCCAGTTGAAAACCATCTCTCTCGTGACGTCATCAGGTGCACTCAGGGGTTGCCTGGTTCAAGTATGCTGCTGAATTGGTCTGATTCAGAAGAGAAAGATGGGTATTCGCACGAGAACTGTTAGTTTTCGGGGAGGAGAAATGGGAAAATGGTATCATTTTATACTGTACGAATGCAGCCCGTCCAGCGTGCGGACAGCGCTTTAGCATGCGCGCGTCTCGCCCACCAGACGGACATTCAGTCACGACTTTCCGGAACCAACGCCCAAAACCATCACGGGTGTGGCTCAAGCGCACACCAGGCCTAGTCAACACTCTACCCGCGCGTGACGGGTCAATCGCCGAATTATGATATACGAAAGTATTCGCGCGGGCAGCCTACGGAGACCATACTCAGCGAGTTTTGCTGCTGGACAAGAACGCTTAAGCGTTCGTTCCGTTCGGATAACCGAGCGTTTATATCGCGAGACGCTACTGGCCAATTCTTTATGGCTTATTAAAAAGCCGCTATTATTCCGAGAGAAGATAGGCAGTTCAATTGGGGAAAAAGGAACGACGACGGGTTAACATTCACCAGGACATTTAATTTATATATGCACACGTAAACAGGATAAGCAGCATGCAATGAATGGGGAAAGGGGACAAGACACGACAAGGTAAGCACTACACCGTCTATTGTTATTATTCAAGCCTTACACAGTTCTACTTGTGGGACATGGCGCCACAACATTCACACAAATAAAAGCAGAAGAAAGACCCCTCAAAGGCACGGGAGTCAGACTGGCGTAGGCTTATGTCCAAGGAGTTGGTACCGAAGGACTCCGAGGCCGCCGCAGGTTACCTCCACCCTCGTGTGACTTGGTTGGGCGATCCCTCCATGGACCGTGTCGAGCACCTCCACCGACTGACTGCTCCACCCAGAACCGAGACCTCCACCGACGATGCTCCACCCGACCGAGACTCCACGACCGACCAACAACCACTCTGAGAGACTGCGACGCTCCGTGCGCCCTTTTTATTCCCTGCTTCTCGCCCGCCCTTCTTCCAGCTCGTGGAAGCTCTAGAAGGAGGGCGTGTTTTACCTCCAACGCCCTGGCTCCTCCTTCGCGGCGCGCGAAGGGCTGAGAAATCGTTGCGGTGGCCCTCAAGGGAATGTGGCCAGGATATTTATGCCAAAAACAGGCCCGCACCTACTCACCTGACCCCTGGTTCATTGCCCTTCCCCCGTGCGAAGCGCGGGAACGCATGAGGGAAAATCCGTGCGTTTGGAACCCCTTCTCTTTCTCCATGGCAAGCGGTTTTTTGATGCGAAGAGGGTTGTAGCGTTGTTGGAGAAGGTGATTGGTGTGTGGTTGGTGGTTGAGTGGTCGTGTTGTTGTAATGGTGTGCGGGTGGGTTGTGGTGTGGTTCGTGAGGTGGTGTGGTTGGGCGCTTGTAAAAAAGGTGGTTGATGGTGTGGTTGGTCCAAAATAACGATAGCGAAGAAAAACGGTAACTCAAAGATCACAGCCGCTGTCCACACGGAATAAATCCCATTAAAACAACGGTGGGGAAATCTATCCTGAACACACCTTAGTGATATACTGATCTTGGGATATACTTATGGTGCTGCTGTGAATTTCACAGCCGTACAATACTAAATAAAAAGCGTCACTTGGGCCTTAGGCCAGGTTATCTTGCCAAAAGACCCTTGATTTGAGAGTTTCATTTTTATGAAAAAATCAGTTTTTTCGTCATGACGTCATCAAATGACGTATAACGACGAAATTTTTATATATCTGAGAATCATCTTCTAGGGCTTCAATTTGGGTAATTCCGATATTGTTAGTCAAGATTAAAAATGACTTCATGAAGGTCAACTTCGACTTAGCGCTAACGGCTGAAGGTCAAGGGCCGATCGGCCACCAAAAACTAATCAGCTGAGCCGCCTATCGATATGCTATATATCACCAAGTTTGGAGATGATCCGCATAAAATTTACTCAAAAGCTAAGGGTTTCCGTTGATTTTGATGTTTGACCTTCTGGTGCCCTGACTTTGACCTTGACCTTCGAATTTTGGGACGCGAAAGCTATTGCGGCTCACGAGTATACATGTCAAGTGAGAGCCATTGCTTTAGAACTGGTGACTTGAGAGCAGTTGAAAGTTGAAACATCAATTGTAACAGACAAATATATAAATATCATAAACAAAAACAAACAAACCGATCGAGTAACATTCTTGCTTTGGCAAGATAATAAAAGGCAATGTGTCTGTGTCTGTGTCGTGTCTGTGTGTGTCTCCTCCATAACTCCAAACTATAAACTAGCAGCTGAATTTGCATGTACACTAGAAACTCCAAGGAAGTGCAGGAGTGAAAATTGGTAAGTTTGGGTTAATTAAACACCCTTTTGAAGATATAACGCATTATTTAATTATATCCTTCATAGGCGATCCGCCACCTCGTTCTCTGGGGTCTTAAGCGTTTCTAGGTACCTGCTGGGGTCTGAGACGCCATGTTTTTTGTGTTTGGCCGCTCAACCATGCTTCGATTTGAAACAGGCACAAGATTTTTACGATAAATAGTGTAAGTCCAGATTTGAAAATATCACAGTTCGACTCCGTAAAAGGTGTTTGATTGTTCTTGAGACATTGCACGCCGTTGTTTTCCGTTGTGTTGTTGTATCGACGGCGATGGTATCGGCTTGCCAAGTCAGGCGTTCCGTTGGAGGCTTTGAGTGCTTGAGCCACTTACCGAGCTGTACCGTACAGTCGTGTCCTGATCGGATGTACAGTCCACAGATACTACAAGGTGGAGGTATGTACACAGCCCAACACGGCCTGGTACAATATGAGTACATTTGGATCTGTACGACTCTCGCGGATGTGTGGACGTGGACGTGTCATGACGTTTGCGGGCACCGTGTGCCGTGGTGGTAACGTGGTGGTAAACGTGGTGGTAAACGTGTGGTAAACGTTGGTGTAACGTTTCATTCCCCGATCTGATGGAGTTCTATGGTTTTCCTTTGTTTCATGTCTTTTTAAAAGTATTCGGTACCGTTGCTGACGAAGGTTATATGTTTCCCCTTGTGAGTTTCAAAGTAAAATATATTGATAATTGTCCGATTTCCGAGCCGTTTTCATATTTTCGGTTTTATAAATTACCGAGGAGTTTTTTTCCGTCACACGCAGTGTTATAAAGAAAATGTTGTGTCATATCCCCCTCGAAACGTCTGTATAACGTACGATGTTTTCGTTAAAGCGACTCAAGGTTTCTGGGTTTTATACAGTAACGTACTGTAGTCGTAATCAAGTGATAACAACCTGCTGATTCGCCGAAATTGTGTGTGTGTGTGTGTTAATTTATACACTTATTGACATGTGATGACACACAACCACACACACACACACCACAACAATCACACATATATATTCATTATTTATTTAATTTACTGATGTTTTTCCAAAGTTTGTGATTCTGCCCCCCCCCCCCCCGCCACAGTTGGGATGGGGTTTGCAATCATTTGTGGTCTGGCCAGGCCGTTAACCTTTTGTTTTTAACCATTTGGCTTTTGTCACAAATTTTTCAACAAAGGTTTATTTTGAGAATTTGAGAAGAACTAAGAATAATTTCGTTCGAAATAGTTTTCATTATTATTATGATTATTGTTGTTATTAAATATGGAAATGAGGCAAAGCCTAGAAGCGAACGTAGAATTATTCTCATTCGTTCTGACTTTACCTATAACTTGTTGACACTGTATAGCAGTTTCGCGGTTACTTCGCCTGGATTTCGGGATCAGCGATGAATCATTCGATTCATTCGGATGATCATTTTAATCACGATGAAAAATTTTTTTTGATGATGCGGGACGATATCTTATTAAAATCATGGAGGAAATATACACCATGTCTGATATTATGGGTCTTTCATGTCTCCGACGATGCCTTTATCTCCGGCATCATCATTCCCCATGAAAAACCGGAAAACAAAAAAAAACCAGACAAAAAAAAACGGAAGCAAAAGGGTCATAGCCACGCACGCGATTCACAATTGCAGGGTTTGTGTTGTTTTTGTTGTTTCCTATTCTCTCATGTGCACGCTTAAGTAATATTCACAAATAGAAATAACGCCAATCGTGTTTAACATCCGACAGCGTTTTAAAACAATCGAAGCAAAAGGTCATAGTAACGACACGGATTCCAAATAGCCAGGGGTATTGTGTTGTTGTGTTCGTGTTTCCTATTCCCTCTCACGTGCTTGCGTTAAGTATGAAGCTCACGCTTCGCTATTATTGTTCGACCCTTTTTTGGCTTTTCCCACTGATTCCCCTTTTTCATCAGCTTGTTGATAGTTGATAGTGCTAAGGGGTGTGACTTTAATTTTTTTTCTCAGCAACACTTGTCTGATTTGACAAATTTTCAGGGTAGGAGTGAACCCCCAGGGAAACATTTTAATTATAATTGTGACAATATAGGTCATGTGATATGGGCAGCCATCTTAGATAAAATAAAATATTAAAGCATTTTTATCTCTGAAACCCTGATCAGAAAAATTGACACTGGCACATCTCGTTCTACTCCAATGGGAATAAAATTTGTACGGCTGTGGAAATTCGAACACCATTCAGGTCCCGTAGGTGAGTATTCTGAAAGTACATGTGTAGTTAGTCCCCAAACCGTTGTTTAGAGGGAATTAAGGTGATCTTCATTCGGCTGCGACACTTTGAGTCCATCCGTTTTTCTGTTCTTTCTTTATTTTGACCGCACACGTCCAACCACAACCACGCCATCCCCACCACAGCGGCGACCGGCTGCGGCCGCGCCGCCTCCGCCATCTTGCGGCACTTCATCTTCGCCACCTGCATCTTTCCGCGCGAGAGTGTGACAGAAGCGGGGTGGGGCAGCTGGCCCCGATTGGTGGATGCGCGGTGTGACGCGGCCAGGGAGGAGGAACGCCCCTCTTCGAGACTTTCTCGAAGGGGGCGTGGAGCAAAAGAACGGGGCGGAGCAACAGGCGGGGCTCCGTGTATAAAAGACGATACGGGTGAGCAGTTTTGGTTTTTTGGTGTGCTCTTGTTTCCTTCGCTCCTCTCCTGACTTGGTTGCTCGTCCTTTTTCTCATCGTGGTGGCCGCTGGCCTGGTCTTTGGTGGCGTCGCAGGACCCGCTGCGGGAAGAAGCGTCCGCATACCCCCCCCCCTCATCCGCTCCTGGGATAGCGCCGAACACTGTCCGGGGCGTCGAGTGCTCACACGGCAGGAGCGAGCACGCAGGAGAGGATCGCCTGCACGCGAGGGCACGGAGTCGCGGCCAGGCGGGACCACGTCGGCGGACTCGGTGGGGCTCGATGGGGGGCCACCAGGGAAGTCCTTTCTTTTCTTTGGGTTTTTGGGCAAACACTGTGGGAGGCGGCCTCTCTTGTGAAGTAGAACTGTTATAAGTGTGCCGTGTGTCGGTCTTAGTCGGTAGTAATCTGCATTGTTTTTATTGTTTTAACTGCTATTGTGCTACTGTATGGTGTATATGTGTGCTACTCCGTGTGTGTGAAATAAATGTGCTTTGGTTGAATTGTTCCCGTTCGCTGGCGTCCTTTCCTTTTTTTGGGTCTCCACTTGCTTCACGTAAAGGGTTGTCGTGGGCTTAATACGCCCGATAATTAATCTGAACGCCAGGGTGACGATAACTCCGCTCGTTATCCTGTAGCACGGGAACGAGCCGCTTAAGCGGGTTCGTAGTCCGGAGTCGACTGTGGCGTGGTACAACCTGGTAGTTACCGTGCGAGTACTTAGGTATATCGACTTTCGGCGATTCACACCTTTTCGCGCGGGAGAAATGCGGACTGGTTGTGGTGAGGTTAAACCCCACCCGTGACTAGCTTGGCGATAGTTCCAAGGGGTCACTGACTGACTTGTCCGTCCGGCTGGGCGAGACGTGCCGCGATCGAGTCACGTGGCCGTTCGCATGCCGGCGGCGCGAATTCGCAACAAATTATAAGGATTTGTTTCATCAAGGCATATGTTTTATCAAAATCACTCGATTTACCATTGAGATTCAAGTGTGGAATGTCAAGCCGTAACATTTTACATTGTAGATTTTGTCATCAAATCTCTTCAACAACCTTTATAATGAGATTGTGGAGAACACAAATATAAAAATGTACTTTTTTATTACGCCCGATATATATATATATATATATATATATATATATTACGGGCTATTATGTGATTCCGTCTCTGTTGTCTGTCTGTCTGCCGATCCGTTCCTGTCCGCACTCTACCCCAAAGTTGTACTTTACGTTTCTATTGTCATGGTAGAGCTGTGGAGACGGTGTGTCACACACTACGTTCGTCATCTAAAGGGTTGCCATGGCAACCAGCATGCTGTTTTCCATGTAGTAGCAACAATTCTTTGATTATCCTTCTTGTTCGGACGTATATTGTGCTCACTTGAGCTCTTGTTTTTTTTTTTTGAACCGTTCGTTTTCATCAGGTTTAAGTTCGAGTACAAAGCGGACGCGGATGGATTTACCTTTCAGATGCTTTCTAGTTATTTTTTGGTTGGACGCAGACATGGAATGGGTGCTTTGGGTTATAATGTGTTAAAGCATCAATAAATTACTTCGTGTATACCAAGACAAAACAAAGGATAAAGGACTTGTTTATATATTTTTAAATAATCTACAAACAAAACACATTTTGCAGATTGCTTCTGTTGGGTTAGAACAGGATAAAAGCAAATATGTGAAGACAGGAAAAGATGTGACCTTTTAAACTTCCTTAACTCCAACTTGCCTTGGTTATGATAAGCAGTCGTAATTCTACATCATGGTAAAACTATACAAGTTACTCACATCATAATGCCTCTGGATTATACCAAGGTTTAACTGGAGCGCGAACTCAGTAGAGTGAAAATTTTTTTTGGGGATTGTTTCATTGTCGTATAGCTTTGAGTTTATTCAAATTCAGTTTTTTATCTGATGCTTATTGAGTTAACTTTGCTGGAGGGAGTACGATTTATTAATTGTATGTGTGACCAACCACCAGAGATATTCCTTGTGTTTTTACACTGGCGAACTAAAGTTATCTTATTTTTCTTATACGTACTTCTGAGTTCGCAGGCTTGAACAGTTTACGTTTTGTATCCCACTGATAGGACTGGACTGGATTCGGACCTGAACTAGAATCGAATCGCTTGTTCTTGTTACCTCACCAAACTTCCACCAGTTTCGTCCGAATCCATCCATAACTTTTGAGATATCATGGTTCACAGACAGAGGGGTGAAAAACATAACCTATTGTCAACAATGCTCAAAAATTACTCTCGAGTATTTTTTCTTATGCTTTGAATTACTTGGGTTACTTTTTTCTTTTTTTTTCCGAAATTTTCTTCCTTACTGGACAGCATTCAGTAATTCAACACTCATCCTCATCGTTGACCAGTCTCTTCCAAGTCAGGGCAGATCTGCATCACAAACATAACAACTCTGAGACTCTGGTCGGCAAACTGACCAGCAATTAAGGGCTGTGGTGTGTTCTGTTAGAGCTCTATTATCGTGTTCCAAGCTAGTAGTTTTGCGTCAACCGCTCGGCAAACGGATCAGCGATTAAGCGAGGTGCTTCGTTTGTTGGCAAAAATGAACGCCATAGATCGAATCAAAACGTTTACTACAAGTACAAGCCAATTAAATGTTAGAGGCATACCCTGTTATTATACTCTAATTGATACTATAAAAAGCCATTCATGTCTGTCTGAATAAGTTACACCATGTACTTTTAAGTCTCTGTATTACGTAGGCCTACTATTTGAACGTCGTTGTACCATATTACATTATAGAACATACCTTTTAAACCTTTAGACCCTTTAGTATTACTTTGGATCCCTTTGGACCCTTTAGACCCTAGACCACCTTGAAGAATACATCCTCAGACTCTGATACCGACAGGCTTAAACGAGTCTGTTTCACCCTTTAGACCCGCTTAATAGCTGAGACTCCTAAGTATAATTGGAATATACTCTTGAGACCTTTTGACCCCATAAAACCCTTCAGACCTTTTAGAATCCATAGACGTACACCTTTAGTCCTTTAGACCCTTATAACACTTTAGACCTTTCAATCTTTACACCCTTTCGACCTTGTAAGACCTTTTTAAGAGAAGGGACATTTTAGCCCATTCAGACTTTTAGACACTTTCACCCTTGTACCCCATTAACCTAAAGACCTCTTAAACCCCTTTAGACCTTAACTACTATTGGAGTGTACCCTCAGACCCTAGACCCTTAAACCCTTAAGACCCCTTTAGACCTTAGACCCTTTGACCATTCAACCTCTTCGACACTTGGATTGACCTTTACACCTTTAGACCTTTAAACCCTTCACGACCTGTTATACCCCTTACACCACCACACAGACATCAAAAATGGTTTTTTGCCCAAAGTTAACAGACGATACTTTTTACAGAAAGTAATGCACAAACTCTACCTACTCTGTTAGTATAGAATAAGCTATGCAGGGGCTCGTCTGTCTGTCTCCCATTTCGTTATCTTTCTTTCCTTTCTCCCGTAGCCGTAGCCACTGCTAATACAATAAATTAGTTGGGGAAGTCTTCCAAGAGAATGAGAGTTAAACCTGAAAACGACGGCAATTTGCTTTCGTACACAAAGCATTGTTGACATTGGAGGTTGCATGTTTGTGGTGGCCGAGTATCCACTCCATTGGAGTGCTTTGCTTGAGCCACTTGCTAACAGAAACCCCTGATCCGACTCACATTTATTCAATTACAACATGACGAAAGTAAAATGGCGTGCCCAATGGGAGTGTGGGAAGTGGGGTGGGGGAGGGCCATGTGCATACCATGCTGATGGCCGGTTGTATTGATATTCTAAAATTCGTTTTCTTTAACACCACATTTATCCAAGTCTTGTGTTGGCTGTGGGAAGCTTGGCCAAAGTCTTTCACGAACCAGTTTGCCAGGCCTGGTGTTCGACTAAGGTTAGGGCAGGATTTGGATTTCACCATGGTGCCGGCGATAGCTCACCCCTCTTTGCGAAGAGGCACATGGGATCTTATGCCCACGATTCATGGCAATAGAAAGATGCTCAGTTTAGCATCCATCTGAGGGACGGCACAAACTGATGAATCAACCCTGCCAAGACACTGGATGACTGATAATGTGTAAGTACATCTATATTCTCCAAATTCCTTCAGCTGAATATTCAAGATGCTAGCGACCATTAGGATGGGGTTTTGCATCAATAAAGGTAAAATTGGGCCATAAGGGTGTCGGGGGGCGATATCATGCGCACACTTGAAGCATGGCTGGAGAAATCGATATGAAGCCAAAGATCTCGTTATAAACAATCCGTATGCCGTCCACATCGAATCTGATTGCTAGAAAATGGACAGGCAATGATGATGCATCATTAGCGTAAAGACTCATTTAAGCACCATTTAAATAGCTAAAATAATTGTGGCCTAGTTACCACACTGGGCACGAGAAATCGAGACCTGCTCTGATACAATCATCTGTGCTTGACGCGATATACACTAAATGCTCAAGAAGCAAGGTTTCCTCCAAACTTTATTTCACTGAGTGTTAACCAATAGTAGCGCTGTTTTAAAAAGGTAATCATCCTTTGAACAAGAATTGAACTGAATACTTTAGTGTTGTGCTTATATTTTTTACTTTCCAAAGTGTGCCACGAAATGCCTACAAAGCTATTTGTACACTTTAACACAGATTTTGTTCAGGGGGAAACCCCGTCGGGTGGGGGTGGAATTAAGTCCCTACAACCTCCCTCGTGTGACCCTAAATCCCCTGGAAAGTTTGTTGAGATTGGATAGGTAAAACAACGAATGTTATCGCACTCAGACACACTAAATTGCATATTTAGTTCAATATAAAAATTTTGCCTTGTATTGTATTTAACATTCCATTCAGGTTTGAAGTTCTGGAGTTAATTTATTATTTTGTATGCAAGCCTTGTGGCTGCTTGGCTGCATCATTTTTTTGGTGGTGCGCTGTTGCCGTTGATGCGATTGCCCCTGTTACCAGAGTTTGTACTCATATTTGGCGACCTCAGAAGGATGACAGCTGAGTCGACACTAACCTGTGTTAATGGAATGGCCCAAGGGCTCTTGAACTCGGACACTAAGATCCAAGCTATATTTAACTGTTAACTGTTAAGCTTAACAGTAAACTGTTAACTGTTAACTACCTTACTGTTAAGCCCTATCCATCATCCATTGGGATCATACTCTGCACAGACGTTGGTGCTTGCCGAAGGCAGTCTCCTGGGCTATTGGGTGGCAATCCTGGCCTGGTCATTCACTCCGACGTAGGGATACTACAAATTTTGGGCTTCAATCCAGCAAGGCCCTGTACTCATTCGTCAACCTTGGAAGGGATGATATGGCTGAGTCAACCCCACCTGGTATTAATTCAACAGTCAGCAGGAATCTGGAACTCGGGACTTCGATCCCAAGCCGACCCCCGAACCATTTAACAACATCAGGCATATTAAGCCATATATATGTCCATTAACCTTATTTTATGCTAAACTATTCATGAAATTTGACACAATTGATTGGCTAAAACCAAACATCATTTTTTATTGCCTTATGATCTACAGGAGTGGACAAAAAAGGAACACCAATGTAAGTCAACTTCATAGGGCGTTTGTGGCCACCACGTGTGACCAGTACAGCCGATATGCGCCGTGACAAAGTCCACCAGCGTCTGTAATTCTGCAGGAGAGATGCCGGCAAATTCTTCCATGAGAAGTCAATCAACTCACACCTGTTTTGATGGAGCTGGAAATGCTTCTCAGGCTGTTCCAGAATATCCGGTAAATGATTGATTGGGTTCAAGATCTGTGTGATTGAGAAGACCCATATGTAATGGATAACATCAGTAGTCGCTCATCAAACCAATGGATGAACCATACATGTGCTTGTGGATGGGACATTAGGGGAGGGGTTCCTCCTCTTGCAGCCATGCTTGCAATAAATTACAGGCAACAGGCCAGTGCAGTTATTTTTATACATGACCTAAACATGGCTGGATATTTGCTGAATTACACATGGGCCACACCTGTGGCGGAAACCGTGGCTTGTTGTTTCCCCTTCATTTTTAACAGGTGTTTACATTGGGTTTTTTTTGTCCACTACCTGTATATTACATCACTTATTTTGGGTGGCAACCAATTTTCACTGACATCTTTTTGGCATGCAAGTTATCTATATGTGTTGTTTTTGTCACGTTTTTCAATCTTTTGCATAAGACACGTTGAGGCACTCTTTGTCATCCTTGGGCAATCACAACCAAAAAGTTTCTGGTGAACTCATTTGTTTATGTTCAATTAGATTTTGACCGAGGTTTTTTTCACTGTCCATATTTACCCAATTTGAGCAGTCTGAAACATGCTTTGTTTGATTGTGGGGGCAAAGTTGGTCAGTATACATATGCCACCCATAAGTCATCGTAATTCTATGTTGTGTGTCATTTCAGAATCGGCATGTTATTTTCACCAAACATGTCCTTGCCTTTAGGCCATGGGCTAGGTGGTGCTCGGCTGTGTGAAAGTCTTTGGTAAAGTTGAAAATAAACTTTCACAAAGACTTGTCCTCCCTTTCAAGGGCAGATGAGCCTTGAAAGTATGCCATCCATCCATCCATTGGGACCATACTCTGTGCAGAAAGCATGGTGCTGGTTAAGCAGTCTCCTTGCTATTTGGCACAATCCTGACGGTCACGGCAACGACACAGGATACTAGCAGCTGGCACTCATTTTGCCGACCTCGGAGGATAACAGGCAGGTCAACCCACTTGGTATAAGTCAAAGCCTGAGTGGGATTTGAACTCAAGATCCTAGGATCCCAGCCCACCACCCTAACCAATTAAGCCACCACCAGCATAATGTATGTATGCTGTCTTTTTATAAAAAAGGTGCACGTACCCAAGGTCTTGGACAGTGTATTCCCCTTTTTAATGGATTATGAAATTCTAAATAATATGTGATTTGATGATTACCAGCTAATTAAATTCGGTAATTGATGTAATGTTATTGTTTAAGTGGTTTAACACTTGAAAACAACTTGACATAACCAGCTTAAAATAAAACATTGGTAACGCACTTAAAACATACATTCTTCATTTAACTTGATCTCCTACCATCTTGTATCCGCTTTGAAAGCTGCACTTTCAGTGTATAGGTACAAAGATAGCACGATTTTGGTAAACGACGCCCTCAAACCAACCCATAAGATTCTTCGTTAACTCCAAGCATGATTGTATTGGATAATAGCATAATATAAGCCCTCTCTGAATTTAAATTAATTGTTGTACATCAACTGATAGATGCAGGAATAAGATGATTCGTGGTTAGAACTAAAAAAAAAAAATACCATCGCTTCTTTTTTATCGCTATTGAGCAGCAATAAGTTTTTGGCACTCCGTGACTTTCAAAATGACGTCTTCTACCCCAGATTGCTTGTGCAGAAACCCCGAGTAACAAAGTAAATTGGGGTGGCCTGGAGTATTGCATGGCTCACACCAAAGGATTGTAGAATGAAATGATGAAAAAAAAACTTTTAAGAGCTGAAAGTACTTTTAAGCACACATTGAGGTAAGGGGTGCGTCTGCACAACGAAAACAGTTGGGAGAACTTCTGATCATTCGTCCAAAAAGTTGATATAGAGTATTGCAGTCCATACTGCAAAAACTACAACGGTTATTGGGCCCCAGCTGAAAACCAAGGTTCGTTCATATTACTCAAATTTCTATGATTCTCGAGTTGATTTGCATTCAGGAATAGAGCAATTTATGGTCACCATTGTGAAATTTCCATCTATTTCGTCTAAGTGCTGAAAATAATGTTTAAAGAACTATTGAATCACAGATTTCATGCCGGTTAATGCAGGTTGAAGTGCGCCGACAAGCCAGAACCGAGTCAGGTAAGGCACACACAAAGCGCATGTGCAAAACTCATTTAGCATTCTTGCATCATTCAAAAGGCCCCGTATTTCTAGGATGCACTGCATCGAAACTCAGCCATCGTGTTTAGAGTGATTCGACATCACCTCCCTCTTCAAAGATCATCCGTACAGAAACAAACAAACATAACTTCTTGTTGTTCCCCCTGTTGAATCTGTGGTTGGAAAATATCTTGATCGACTGCTCTTCAGTAATGTAAAGTACAACATACGTCTAAGTTCATCCATTAACTTAGCGGACAACTTGTTCTGTGTTGAATAATTTCTTTCATTGTCTGTGGAAGGTCAAACGCAACAGTTGTTATAATTCTAGTCCTCCAGTTATATAACAAATGAAATTCCAGATAATGTTACCTTCATTAAGTCTTCTGTAACGTGCTGTCTCTTCCTCGTTCTTCATCTGCCAATCACGCCAGTTATGATAGTCGTCGTCCAACCAAGTGAGCTTTTGAGAAGGTATTCAAGGAAAGATCAGAAATGTACTAAGTTCAGAAAATGATGCACGGAATCATTGGAATTCCTGCTTTTTATTTTGCAGGTGCAAGTCTACTATATATGATGCCATGGGAATTAGTGGAAATGTTGCTTGAGGTGGCAAACCCATTGGGAAACAAGAAGCTGACATTTTGGGGGTTAATCCACTTTTTGCCCTGAGAAGATAACATGTCGAACACGTAGGCTTCCCTTGATTCCCAACGGTGGTTAGCTGATCTCTATATAACGTTCCTGGTAATTCCATCATTGTTCTACCTATCTGTTGATGGTGTCAACACTGCATTCATGAGCAAAGACTAAGTACTTCATCTACCTCCATAACACATTTATCATTTTGTTGGTTCTTCTCATTAGGAATGTAAGTAAGGCACAAGAATGTCCATTTGGGCTCATGTTTACTTGCATCATAACATCCCATCACTTCTGGAATAGCATGAGCTGTGCAACATACCTTTGCAGTTCTTGGTATATTCTGGCCATGCTCTGTCCCCTGGATTTCCCACACGAAGCACATCACCTTCTGTCGTTATGCTTCGTTTGCTGTCCTGCAGAGAGCCAGAGATGCACACATTCTCCCTTTAATTCACACATAGCTTTATATATATATTGTATATATATATATATATATATATATATTATATAATATTATATATATATGTCAGCCAGTTTTTGATGTGATTCCTCTTGTGATTCACAATTGTGATAAAACTTGGCACCGATTGTTATTTTCACACAATTTATGTACGTACAACACCTCCCAATCTCGGAGCTATCTTCTTTAAGTATTCATTCAAACTTCTTGAACTCCTTGAAACATTTTGGTCCTCTTTTGGGAACCCTTTGCAAGCTGCTTGCTTGTTTGTTGAATAAACATTATCAAATGCCTTTACGTTTTTTCGTTTTGAGGATATAAAGTTTGTAAAAACAAAGTTCAATGAGTAAGGTGGGTGGTCACACCTGCATTCACCATGCTTTGACTGGTGCTGGTGACTCAGAGTCGCAGCGTGTGCAAGGCGTTGTCATGTTGCAGGGACACAAGCAAGTTGCAGTTCAACAAATGTTTAAGTAATCAACTGTTGAACTTTTCCAACTGTCCATCAGGAATATGTGTGGTGTAGTTGCTTCTCCTTTGTCAAAAAAATGTGGGCTAGCAAGTATTTCACAATATTATTTCTACAAACCTTCTTTTAAATGTGATTTCTTTTTCAAACTATTCCATTTGTTTCCTGGTTGTACCCACTCACATGATCACCCATCTAATCTTAAATTTTGGATTGTCCTGCAGGCTGTTGCAATGAGATCCCATCATTAGAGTGACATAAGAGACAACAAAAGATTATCTGGGCAAATGATGAACTTTTTGCATTGAGCTAAGCCCAAAAGGAGCTTGCTTCTTATAGGCACTGTATATTTACTTTCTATGGGGTGTAGGGGTGTACGTTTGTTGCTGTAGGGGTGCTACGTTTTTGCATTATAGGGGTGTAACTTTCTATAGGCACGTATATATTATAGATAATTAACAAGGCATGCCTTTACTGGTTTGACAAATGCTTGCTGCGAAGCATAAATTGATGACCAACCGATGCAGCAAACTTTTTCCAACACTGCAAAACTGTAAGCCCAGTATTTTCCGATTTCCAAAAAAGCTAAATTCTGGTTCAATTCTGTTTCGAAATTAAAATTCCATTTTAATATTCTCTGGCAAGCCTCTTCCATTGAATCTTCCAAGGAGATAGATCAAAAGCAAGTCTCACCCAGCTGAGCGTCCTGTGCCCTTCCTTATCCGTGTATTGGCTTAGTGGAGTGTGTAATTTGGCTCCCAGGCGAGCAAAAATCAGGGAAATTGTGTATTTTTTTTATTTTGACGGTTTTGGTAAAGGGGCCTGTCACATCTTGAGTATTTAGGGCGAACGGTATGCCGTTTTTTGTTTTAAACAAAAAGAATATTGCCGATACTGCTGGCACACGTCGAATACGTTATTGGTTAGTTTGTATACGTTAGGGAATACCTGAAAACAACTGCCATAAGTCCGTTTTTGGTTTGTACGCTGGCTTTAATCGTTGACATTTTTTGTGCTTGTTTCTCTCTTTTTTCGAAATGCTTAAAATCTTTTACGACGTACTCGGCGTTTGGCTCACGACGTGTAGTTCCGTCGCTAACGCGGCGCATAAAGGTTTGGGGCAAACGTTATGCATGTTGACACACGTTAATTGTATGTTACTCCATAAGTCGAACACGTAGAGGTAACATTCGCCGTACGCCGAAACTTATTTCTAACCTATGAGAACGTTTTGCTAAGCACGCTACACGACACGTTGTTCACTTCGCACAGCGCTACTTGAAAGTTCCTCATACGTCGAACACATGCAAAGTAATGTTTAGGGTACGTG
>CM068952.1:39160227-39174089 GCA_035128595.1 Eptatretus atami
AACCAAAGGGCACCCCCCCCAAAAAAAAGACATGTTTTTTGTGGGCATTGCTACATGGTTTAAGTGTTTCAACCCCCCCCCACAAAAAAAAAATTTGAAGAAAAAATTTTTTTTTTGCATTTCTTTCATGTTTTAAGTGATTTCCACCCACCCCCCCAAAAAATTGTTAAGAAAAAAAAAATTTTTTGCACTTTTTTTTTTTCAAAAACAAAAGTTCGATTTTCCTTTTTTTGCATTCTCACATGTTTTTTAGTGATTTCCCACCGCCCTCCCCCCCAAAAAAAATGTTGGAGAAAAGAACTATAACCTCACACTGTTGACATATTAATGAATAAGATAAAGGTTTCACTTAGTGCCCAAGTAATTGGCGGTCGGAGTTTTGCACTCTCCCCGAGTACTCCCCCTCTAGTTCCTTCCTCAATTCATGGTTTCTCGATGTAGTTTAGCAAAATGCAAATGCCTGATATGGTCGCTGCTCTCCTTTCATTTTATGACTGCTCTGGAGGCTCTGCAAATAAAGATTACGCACTTTGGGCATTGATACTTGCTCTCGAAAGCCACCCATGTTCCCCTTCGTTCAGTTTTGCGAAAAGTTATTGTCTTGGAATCAAGGCGGCACTCAAACGCACCTGTCTACCAATTGAAAGGTTGATGCTCTCACGAAAGACCATCTTGTCTGCCTGGTCCATACACAGAAAAAGCAGAGGGAATGTTTCTCTTCTTGATGAAGCTTCATCTTTGACCGTGAAAGTATGTGTGGACACATCAGAAGTTCATTTGCCTTTATCAAGAGCATATCCCGCTGAACTGTTTCTTTTGCTCTTTCCAGCATTTTATTGTTTGAAGCAGAGGCACAGGTTTTAGCTAGAAGGCATTATGGAAACCTCATAGCATATTCAATGCCAAGACCATCAGTCAGTTTTGCACCAGTTTTGAATGGAGCTTCCCAATGTTCATTGAATTCAGCAAAGATTATCTGCCAAAGACTGTATCCGCTTCCCAAATTTTTGCTGGACAGTTAATAGAATAATTTTTTGACACCACCTATATATGTCTATATGTGTTCAGTTAGTCTTGATTTCTGACGTTCAGATGTCACCCAGCTGTTGATTGTGCAGCAATTTTATTCTCTTTGACACTGGTTTTCACACCATAGGCAATGTTCTCTAACCCAGAGCAAATTCTGCATTAGTGAGAGAGTTGATACAAATTTTAGTTTTTATCAACTTGTCTTCAAATTGTTTAAAAAACAATTTGAAGATCAGACAAATCGTTATAAACAAAAATGTAATAATGTCTTCCTTGTATTTTGAAGCTGTGTACGTAGAATGTAGTTAATTACAAATTGAAATGAAAGCAGATCAAGTTATTCTGAATGGTTGGGCAACATTCCCAATCATTTCTATCCTAAACATGAATTTTAAATCGTTACTCGACTCGTCTGATAGTCCCGTATCCACTACATACTTTGAATATCTGGTGCCATTTTACAAAATGGTTACAGTTTAATCTGATATAATTTTACAAATGGCCACCCCAGGAAAAAAATTGAGGCTGCCCTCTATTATCTACAATCATTTACAATAATTCCTAACCGTACCTGGAAAAGTTTGGGTGCTTGTATCCAAAGTGCAAATTCATGAGCTACCCTCCACTATAAGAGCTCATGATGCTTGGAAACCCAGGTTCATGTCCCCATATTGTATATACATATCTTTCTAATGACTCACTCAGTCACTCACTCACATCAATAAAATGTTTAGTACTTTTAGATGGGTGAGAAAGGCTGAAATTTTTTCATACTGATGTAAATTGAAGCCAAGATTCCAGGAAAAACCACAAAAACTACCTGTCCGTGCGTGTTAACAAGAAATCGGCCTGTGGAACCTCACTCATTGCTCAGGAGGGTCATGGTAACCAAAGACAATGGCAATGCCACGTGATCTCACTTGTGTACAATGCTCCGAGGGTGTTTTTTTCGGTTTTACGGCAAATATGATTAGAAAGTGACTGTGGGCATTTATCATTTACAGACCTGTACTAAGTGGTAGGAAGTCATAAAACATTTTGCATTTTACAGATTGTTATAAGTGATAAAGCATTACAGTCATGTTTTAAGTATTGCATGTTTACTATACCATCAGACTTTAGCTATTCAGGCACCCTGGGTATAACAGGCAAGAATTCACGATATCGTTTTAGTCACTGCATATACTCTCTATTCAGTAACCACCCCATTGCTGGAAAAGTAATATTAAAGTCGAATCACTTTGTCCCGGCAAGTTGAACACAAACACAGGGGCCAACGTTTACAAAACCGTCAAAAATAAATAAAATAACAATTTCCCTGGATTTTTGCATCGCATGGGAGCCAAATACAACCTCCAGCAACACAATAAGGAAAGAAGGGACAGAGACGCTCAGCTGGGTGAGACTTGCTTTTGGATCTATCTCCTTGGAAGTTCAATGGAAGAGGCTTGCAGAGAATATAAAATGGAATTTAATTTCTGAAACAGAATTGAACCAGACATTTAGCTTTTTTGGAAACGGAAAATACTGGGCTTACAGTTTTGCAGTGTTGAAAAAGTTTGCTGCATGGTATCATATTATGCTTCGCAGCAAGCATTTTGTCAAACCAGTAAAGGCATGCCTTGTTAATTATCTATTAAAATATACAGTGCCTATAGAAAGTTTACACCCCTATATGCAAAAACGTAGCACCCCTACACGCAAAAACGTACACCCCTACACCTAGAAAGTAAATATACAGTGCCTATAGAAAGCAAGCTCCATTTGGGCTTAGCTCAATGCAAAAGTTCATGCATTTGCCAGATAAATGGGATCTCATTGCAACAGCCTGCAGACAATCCAAAATTTAAGGATTGTAATGGGTGACATGTGAGGGGTACAACCAGGAACAAATGCAATAGTTTAAAAAAGGAAATCACATTTAAAAAGTGTTGTAGAAATAATATTTGTGAAATAACTATGCTAGCCCACATTTTTTTGACAAAGGAAAGACAACTACACCACACATATTCCTGATGGACAGTTGGAAGTTCAACAGTTTGATTACTTAACATTTGTTGAACTGCAACTTGCTTGTGTCCCTGCAACATGACAACGCACTTCCGCACACGCCTGCGACATCTGAGGCACCAGCACCAGTCAAAGCATGGTGAATGCAGGTGTGACCACCCACCTACTCTTGGAACTTTGTTTTTTACATAACTTTTATATCCTCAAGAACGAAAAGTACTAAAGGCATTTTGATAATGTTTATTTCAACAAACAAGCAAGCAGCTGTTGCAAAGGTTCCCCAAAAGAGGACCAAAATGTTTCAAGGAGGTTCAAAGAAGTTTGAATGAATACTTAAAGAAGATAGCTCCGAGATAATGGGGAGGTGTTGTACCGTACATAAATTGGTGTGAAAATAAACAATCGGTGCACAATGTTGTTGATCACAATTTGTGAATCACAAGAGGAATCACATCAAAAACTGGCTGACATATATATATAATATTATATATATATTATAATATATATATATATATATATAATATATATATATAAAGCTTATGTGTGAATAAAGGGAGAATGTGGTGGCATCTCTGGCTCTCTGCAGGACAGCAAACGAAGCATTAACAACAGAAGGTGATTGCTTCGTGGGGAAATCCAGGGGACGAGGCATGGCCAGATTACCAAGATACTGCAAAGGTATGTTTGCACAGCTCATGCTATTCCAGGAATGTGAGTGGGATGTTATGATGCAAGTAAAACATGAGCCCAAATGGACATTTTCATTGTGCCTTACTTACATTCCTAATGAGAAGAACCAACAAAATGATAAGTGTTATGGAGGTAGAAAGTACTTAGTCTTTTGCCTCATGAATGCAGTGTTGATCTACATCAACAGATAGGTAGAACAATGTATGGAATTACCAGGAACGTTTAATATAGAAAGATCAGCTAACCACCGTGGGAATCAAGGGGAAGCATACGTGTTCAGACATTTTATTCTTCTCAGGGCAAAAGTGGAGTTTAACCCCAAAAATGTCAGCTTCTTGTTTCCCAAGGTGGTTTTGCCGACCTCAGCAACGTTTCCAACTAATCCCAGGCATCATTATATAGGTAGAACTTGCACCTGCAAAATAAAAGCAGGAATTCCAATGATCCGTGCATCATTTTCTGAACTTAGTACATTTTCTGCATCTTTTTCTTGATACCTTTTCCAAAAGCTCACTTGGTTTGACGACGGGACATCGATACTGGCGTGATTGGCAGATGAAGAACGAGGAAGAGACAGCACGTTACAGAAGACTTAATGAAGGTAACATTATCTGGAATTTCATTTGTTTATAACTGGAGGACTAGAATTTAACCAAACATGTTCTTTGACCTTCCACAGACAATGGAAAGAAATTTCAAACAGAACAAGGTTGTCCCGCTAAGTTAATGGATGAACTTAGACGTATGTTCGTTAACTTTAACATTAGCTTGAAGAGCATCTCGATCAAATATTTTTCCAAACCACAGATTCATACAGGGGGAACAACAAGAAGTTAGTTTGTTTTGTTTCTGTACAGGATGATCTTTGAAGAGGGAGGTGATGTCGAATCATCTAAACACGATGGTGAGTTTCGATTGCAGTGCAATCTAGATAATACGGGGCCTTTTGAAATGATGCAAGGAATGCTAATGAGGCTTTTAGCAAACATGCGCTTTTGTGTGTGCCTTACCGTGACTCGGTTCTGGCTTGTCGGCGCCTTCAACCTGACTTAACCGGCATGAAATCTGTGATCAATAGTCTTTAAACATTATTTTCAGCACTTAGACGAAATAGTGGAAATTTCACAATGGTGACCATAAATTGCTCTATTCCTGAATGCAAATCGAATCTGAGAATCATAGGAAATTTGAGTAATATGAACGAACCTTTGGTTTTTCACGGGGCCCAATACGGTGGTAGTTTTTTGCAGTATGGACTGCAATACTCTATATCAACTTTTTTTGGACGAATTGAATCAGGAAGTTCTCCAACTTTTTCCGTTGTGCAGACGCACCCTTCCTCACATGTGTGCTTAAAAGTACTTTCAGCTTCTTTAAAAAGTTTTTTTTTTTTCATCATTTCATTCTACAATCCTTTGGTGTGATGCCATGCAATACTCCAGGCCCCCAATTACTTTGTTACTCGGGGTTTCTGCACCAAGTCAATCTGGGTAGAAGACGTCATTTTTGAAGTCACGTAGTGGCCAAACACTTATTGCTGCTCATATAGCGATAAAAAAAAGCGATGGTAATTTTTTTTTTTTTAGTTCTAACACGAATCATCTTATTCCTGCATCTATCAGCTTGATGTAACAATTAATTAATCAGAGAGCTTATATTATGCATTAATCCAATAACAATCATGCTTGGAGTTAACGAAGAATCTTATGGGTTGGTTTGAGGGCTTCGTTTACCAAATATCGTGCTATCTTTGTACCTATACACTGAAAGTGCAAGCTTTCAAAGGCCGGATAGCAAGATGGTAGCGAGATCAAGATTAAATGAAGAATGTTATGTTTTAAGTGGTTACCAATGTTTTAATTTTAAGCTGGTTATGTTCAAGTGGTTTTCAAGTGTTTAAACCACTTAACATAACATTACATCAATTACCGGAATTTAATTAGCTGGTAATTCATCAATCACATATTATTTAGAATTTCATAATCCATTTAAACAAGTGGGGAATACACTGTCCATGTACCTTGGGGCTACGTGCAACCTTTGTTTATAAAAAGACAGCATACATACATTATGCTGGTGTGGCTTAATGGTTAGGGTGGTGGGACTGGGATCCTAGGATCTTGAGTTCAAATCCACTCAGCTGTTTGACTTTACCAGGTGGGGTTTGACTCTGCCTGTAATCCTCCGAGGTCGGCAAAATGAGTGCCACTTGCTAGTATCCTGTGTCGTTGCCGGCGACCCGTCAGGATTGTGCCAAATAGCAAGGAGAACTGCTTAACCAGCACCATGCTTTCTGCACAGGTATGGTCCCAATGGATGGATGGATGCATACTTTTCAAAGGCTTCATCTGCCCTCTGAAAGGGAGGACAAGTCTTTGTGAAAGTTTATTTTCAACTTTACCAAAGACTTCACACAGCCGAGCACCACCTCAAGCCCATTGGCCTAAGGCAGGAATCGTTTTGGTGAAAATAACATGCCGATTCTGAAATGACACACAACATAGAATTACATGACTTATGGGGTGGCATACTGTATACACTGACTACAACTTTGCCCCAGCATCAAACAAAGCATGTTTCAACTGCTGCAATTGGGGTAAATATTGGACAGTGAAAAAACCTCGGTCAAATCTAATTTGAACATAAACAAATGAGTTCACCAGAAACTTTTTGGTTGTGGATTGCCCAAGGATGACACAAGGGTTGCTCCAACTGTCTATGAAAAGATTGAAAAAAACGTGACAAAAACAACACATATAGATAGACTTGCATGCCAAAAGATGTCATTGAAAATTGGTATGCACCCAAAATAAGGTGATGTAATATACAGGTAGTGGACAAAAAAAAAACCCAATGTTAAACACCTGGTTAAAAAAAAAAAGTTGAAAGGGGGGGAAAACAACAAGCCAAAGGTTTCCGCACAGGGTGTGGCCCATGTGTAATTCAGCAAATAAATCCAGCATGTTTAGGGTCATGTATAAAAATAACTGCACTGGCCTGGTTGCCTGTAATTAGCAAGCATAGGCTGCAAGAGGAGGAACTCCCTCCCCTAATGTCCCATCCACAAAGCACAATGTATGTCATCCATTGGTTTGATGAGCATACTGATGTTATCCATATACATCATGGGTCTTCTCAATCACACAGATCTGAACCCAATCATCATTTACGCGGATATTCTGGAACAGCCTGAGAAGCATTTCCAGCTCCATCAAAACAGGTGTGAGTTGATTGACTTTCTCATGGAAGAATTGTGCCGCATCCTCCTGCAGAATTACAGACGCTGGTGGAACTTTGGTTCACGGCGCATATCGGCTGTACTGTCACACGTGGTGGCCAACAATTACGCCCTATGAAGTTGACTTTACATTGGTGTATCCTTTTTTGTCCACTACCTGTAATCATAAGGCAATAGAAAAATGATGTATTAGGCTTTTAGCCAATCAATTGTGTCAAATTCATGAATAGTTTAGCATAAAATAAGGTTAATGGACATTATATGGCTTAATATGCCTGATGTTGGTTAAATGGTTCGGGGTCGGCTTGGGATCCGAAGGGTCCCGAGTTCCAGATCCTGCTGACTGTTGATTAATACCAGGTGGGGTTGACTCAGCCAATCCATCCTTCCAAGGTTGACGAAAAATGAGTACAGCTTGCTGGATTGAGCCATTGAGTATCCCTAACGTCGGAAGTGAATGACCAGGCCCAGGATTGCACCCAATACCCAGGAGAACTGCCTTCGGCAGCACAACGTCTGTGCAGAGTATGATCCAATGGATGATGGATATGGCCTTAACAGTAAGGTAGTTAACAGTTAACAGTTTACTGTTAAGGCTTAACAGTTAACAGTTAAATAGCTTGGATCTTAGTGGTCTCGAGTTCAAAGCCCTTTGGGCCATTTCCATTAACACCAGGTAGTGTCGACTCAGCTGTCAATCCTTCTGAGGTCGCAAAATGAGTACAAACTTGCTGGTAACAGGGGCAAATCGCATCAACGGCAACAGCTCACCACCAAAAAAATGATGCAGGCCAAGCAGCCACAAGGCTGCATACAAATAAATAAATTAAACCTCCAGACTTCAAGAACCGAATGGAATGTTAAATACAAATACAAGGCCAAAATTTTTTTATAATTGAACTAAATATGCAATTTAGTGTGTCTGAGTGCGATACATTCGGTTGTTTTACTATTCCAATCTCAACAAACTTTCCAGGGGATTTAGGGGTCACACGAGGGAGGTTGTAGGGACTTAATTCCACCCCCACCCGACGGGGTTTCCCCCTTGAACAAAATCTGTGTTAAAGTGTACAAATAGCTTTGTAGTGGCATTTCGTGGCACACTTTGGAAAGTAAAAAAATATAAGCACACACTAAAGTATTCAGTCAATTCTGTTCAAAGGATGATTACCTTTTTTAAAAACAGCGCTACTATTGGGTTAACACTACAGTGAAATAAATTTGGAGGAAACCGTGTTCTTGAGGCTTTTATGTTATCGCGTCAGCACAGATGATTGTTCAGAGCAGGTCTCGATTTGCTCGTGCCCTCAGTGTGCGTTAACTAGGCACATTATTTTAGCTATTAAAGGTGCTTAAATGAGTCCTTTACGCTGAATGATGCATAATCATTGCCTGTCCATTTTTCTAGCAACATCAGATTCGATGTGGACTGCATACGGATTGTTTATAAACGAGATCCTTTGGGCTTCATATCGATTTTCCCAGCATGGCTTCAAGTGTGCGCAATGATATCGCCCCCCGACACCCTTATGCCCAATTGTTACCTTTATTGATGCAAAACCCCATTCCTTAATGGTCGCCTAGCATTCTTGAATATTCAGTGAAAGAAAATTTGGAGAATATTAGTGTACTTACACATTTATCAGTCATCCCATGTTTTCTTGGCAGGGTTGATTCATCAGTTGTGCGTCCCTCAGAATGGATGCTAAACTGAGCATCTTGTCTATTGCCATGAATCTGTGGGCATTAAAGATCCATTGTGCTCTTCTTCGCAAAGAGGGGTGCGCTATCGCCGGCACCAGGTGGAAATCCAAATTCCTGCCCTAACCTTAGTCGAACACCAGGCCTGGCAAACTGGTTCGTGAAAGACTTTGGCCAAGCTTCCCACAGCCAACACAAGAACTTGGATAAATTGTGGTGTTAAAGAAAAACGAATTTAGATATCAATACAACCGGCCATCAGCATGGTATGCACATGGCCCTCCCCCCACCCCACTTCCCCACTCCCATTGGGGCACGCCATTTCTACTTTCTCATGTGTAAATTGAATAATGTGAGTCGATCAAGGGGTGTCTGTTAGCAAGTGGCTCAAGCAAAGCACTCCAATGGAGTGGAGTACTCGCACCACAAACATGCAACCTCCAATGTCAACAATGCTTTGTGTACGAAAGCAAATTGCCGTCGTTTTCAGTTTACTCTCATTCTCTTGGAAGACTTCCCAAAATTTATTTATTAGCAGTGGCTACGGACTACGGGGAAAGGAAAGAAAGATAACGAAAATGGGAACAGACAGACGGAGCCCCTGCATAGCTTTATCTATACTAACAGAGTGGTAGAGTTTTGTGCATTATTTCTGTAAAAAGTATCGTCCTGTTAACGTATTGGGCAAAAAACCATTTTTGATGTCTGTGTGGTGTGTGTAAGGGGGTATAACAGGTCTGAAGGGTTTAAAAGAGTCTAAAGGGGTAAGGTCAATCCAAGTGTCGAAAGAGGTTGATGGGTCCAAAGGGTCTAAGGGTCTAAAAGGGGTCTTAAGGGTTTAAGGGTTCTCAGGGTCTGGAAGGGTACATCCAATAGTAGTTAAGGTCTAAAGGGGTTTAAAGGTCTTTAGGGTTAATGGGTACAAGGGGTTAAAGTGTCTAAAAGTCTGAATGGGGCTAAATGTTTCTTAAAAGGTCACAGGTCGAAAGGGTGTAAAGATTGAAAGGGTCCTAAAGTGTTATAAGGGGTCTAAAGGACTAAAGGTGTACGTCTATGGATTCTAAAGGTCTGAAAGGGTTTTATGGGGTCAAAAGGTCTCAAGAGTATATTTCCAATTATACTTAGGATCTCAGCATTAAGGGGTCTAAGGGTGAAACAGATCGTTTAAAGCTGTCGGTAATCAAAGGAGGTCTAAGGATGTAAATTCTTCAAGGTGGTCTAAGGGTCTAAAGGGTCCAAAGGGATCCAAGTAATACTAAAGGGTCTAAAGGTTTAAAAGGTATGTTCTACTAATGTAATATGGTACAACTGACGTTCAAATAGTAGGCCTCGTAATACAGAGAACTTAAAAGTTACATGGTGTAACTTATTCAGACAGACATGAATGGCTTTTTTATAGTATCAATTAAGAGTATAATAACAGGGGTATGCCTCTGAACATTTTAATTGGCTTTGTACTTGGTAGTAACGTTTTGAATTCGATCTATGGCGTTCATTTTTGCCAACATAACGAAGCACCTCGCTTAAAATCGCTGATACCGTTTGCCGAGCGGGTTGACGCAAAACTACTAGCTTGGAACACGATAATAAGAAGCTTGCTAACAGAACACACCAACAGCCTTAATTGCTTGGTCAGTTTGCCGACCAGAGTCTCAGAGTTGTTATGGTTTGTGATGCAGATCTGCCCTGACTTGGAAGGACTGGTCAACGATGGAGGAATGAAGTGTTGAATTACTGAAGTGCTGTCCAGTAAGGAAGAAAATTTCGGAAAAAAAAAAACGAAGTAAAAGTAACCCAAAGTAATTCAAAGCCATAAGAAAAAATACTCGAGAGTAATTTTTGAGCATTGTTGACAATAGGTTATGTTTTTCCCCCTTCTGTCTGTGAACATGATATCTCAAAAAGTTAATGGATGGATTCGGACGAAACTGGTGGAGAGTTTGGTGAGGTAACAAGAAAAGCCGATTCGATCTGGTTCAGGTCCGAACCAGATCCGTCCCTAATCAGTGGGATACAAAACGTAAACTGTTCAAGCCCTGGCGGAACTCAGAAGTACGTATAAGAAAATAAGATAACTTTATTTCGCCAGTGTAAAAACACAAGGAATATCTCTGGTGTTGGTCACACATACAATAATAAATCGTACTCCCTCCAGCAAAGTTAACTATATGCATCAGATTAATAAAACTGAATTTTGAATAAACCAAAGCTATACGACCAATGAAACAATCCCAAAAAAAATTTTCACTCTACTGAGTTCCGCTCAGTTAAACCTTGGGTATAATCCAGAGGCATTATGGATGTGGAGTAACTTGTATAGTTTTACCATGATGTAGATTACAGACTGCTTATATAAACCAAGGCAAGTTGGAGTTAAGGAAGTTTAAAGGTCACATCTTTTCCTGTTCTTCACTATTTGCTTTTACCTGTTCTAACCACAACAGAAGCAACTCTGCAAAATGTGTTTTGTTTGTAGATATTTAAAAATATATAAAGCCCAAGTCCTTTATCCATTTGTTTTGTCTTGGTATACACGAAGTCACTTATTGATGCTTTAACACATTATTTAACCCAAACACCCATTCCATGTCTGCGTCCAACCAAAACAAATAACTAGAAAGCATCTGAAATGTAAATCCATCCGCGTCCGCTTTGGTACTCGAACTTAAACCTGATGAAAACGAACGGTTCAAAAAAAAAACAAGAGCTCAAGTGAGCACAATATACTCCGAACAAGAAGATATATACAAAGAATTTGTTGCTACTACATGGAAAACACATCGCTGGTTGCCATGGCCAACCCTTTAGATGACGAACGTAGTGTGTGACACACCGTCTCCACAGTCTGTACCTATGTACAAATATGAAACGTGAAAGTTAACAACTTTGGGAGTTAGAGTGCGGACAGGGAACGGACGGACAGACAGACAGCACAGAAGACGGAATCACATAATATCCGATATATATATATATATATATATATTATATATATATATATCGGGGCGTAATAAAAAAAGTAATTTTTATTATTTGTGTTCTCACACAATCTCATTATAAAGGTTGTTGAAGAATTTGATGACAAAAATCTACAATTGGTAAAATGTTACGGCTTGACATTCACACACTTGAATCTCAATGGAAATCGAGGATTTTGATTAAAACATTTATGCCTGATGAAACAAATCCTATAATATTTATTTCCCTTTGGAGTAGAACGAGATGTGCCAAGTGTCACAAATTTTTCCGATCAGGGGTTTCAGAGATAAAATCTTAATTATTTTATTTAATCTACGATGGTGCCATATCACATGACCTATGAATCACAATTATAATTAAAATGTTCTCACCTGGGGGTCATTCCTACCCTGAAAATTTGTCAATCAGACAAGTGGTTTGCTGAGAAAAAAAAAGTTTTAAATCACACCCCTTAGCACTATCAACTATCAACGAGCTTGATAAAAAAGAGGAATCAGGGGGGAAGGCCAAAAAAAGGGTCGACAAAATAGCGAACACAGTGGCTTCATACTAACGCAAGCACGTGAGAGAATAGGAAACAAAACAACAACCAAATACCCCTGGCTATTTGGAATCCGTGGTCGTTAGCTATGACCCTTTTGCTTCCGGTTTGTTTTTAAACCGTGCGGTGTATAAACACGATTGGGTTTTAAATTTCTATTTGTGAATATTACTTAACGCGTGCCATGAGAGAATAGGAACACAAAACAACACAATCCCTCCAATTGTGAATCCGTGTCGTTGGCTATGACCTTTTGCTTTCGTTTTTGTTTGTTTCCTGGTTATTTTTTGTTTCCCGGTTTTTTTGTCATGGGGAATGATGCATCCGGGAAGATACAAGGCATCGTAGGAGACATGAAAGACCATAATAATCAGACATGGTGTATATTTCCTCCACCTGATTTTAATAAAGATATCTCCCGCAATCCATCAAAAAATAATTTTTTCATCGTGATTAAAATGGATCATCCGAATGAATCCGAATGATCATCCGCTGATCCGACATCCAGGCCGAAGTAATCCGAAACTGCGTATACAGTTGTCAACAAGTTATAGGTAAATGTCAGCAAAAGCGAATGTAAGAAGAATTCTACGTTCGCTTCTCGGCTTTGGCCTATTCCATATTAATAACAACAATAATCATAATAATAATGAAAACTATTTCAAGAATTATTATTAGTCTTCTCCAAATTTCTCAAATAAACCTTTGTTGAAAATTTGGTGCAAAGCTCAAATTGGTTAAAAACAAAAGGTTAACGGCCCCTGGACAGAACACACAAATGATTGCAAACCCATCCTCAAACCTCGTCGCGGGGGGGGGGGGGGGGGGGGGGGGGGGGGGGGGGGGGCAGAGATCACAGAGACTGTTGGAAAGCATCAAGTAAATTAAAATAAATCAATGAAATATATATGGTGTGTGTGTGTGTGTGTGTGTTGTGTGTGACATCAGTCAATTTACACCCACACACACACACACACACACACACACACACACACACACACACAATTTTCGGAAATCAGAGGTGTATCACCTGTGATTACCGACTACAGTACGTACTGTATAAAACCCAGAAACCTCGAGTCGCTTTCAAACCGAAAACATCGTTACGTTTATACAGACGGGTTTCAGGATTTATGATCACAAACATTATTCTTTAATAAACAGCAGCGTGTGGACGGGGAAAAACAAACTTCCTCCGTAATTTATAAAACACGTAAATACTGAAACGGCTCGGAAATCGGACATTATCAAATATATTTTTACTTTGAAACTCACAAGGGGAAACATATAACCCTTCGTCAAGCAAATTCCGGTAACCGAATACTTTATAAACAACAATGAAGACAAAGGAAAACCTAATAGAAACCCTCCATCAGATCGGGGGAAATGAAAACTTTACCACCACGTTACCACCACGTTTACCACCACTTTACCACAGACGTGTGCCATCCCCACGTTTACCACCACGGCACGGTGCCCCGAAACCAGTCATACACGTCACGTCCACACATCCGCGCGGAGAGTCGTAGCGATCCAAATCTCTGTTTATAAAGAATAATGTTTGTGATCATAATCCCTGAAACGTCTGTATAAACGTAACGATGTTTTTCGGTTAAAGCGACTCAAGGTTTCTGGGTTTTATACAGTACGTACTGTAGTCGGTAATCACAGTGATAA
>CM068952.1:39174099-39184730 GCA_035128595.1 Eptatretus atami
TTGTCACCAAATTTTCAACAAAGGTTTATTTTGAGAATTTGGAGAAGACTAATGAATAATTTCGTTGAAATAGTTTTCATTATTATTATGATTATTGTTGTTATTAATATGGAATAGGCAAAGCCTAGAAGCGAACGTAGAATTCTTCTTACATTCGCTTCTGACAACTGTATACGCAGTTTCCGGTTACTTCGGCCTGGATTCGGATCAGCGGATGATCATTCGATTCATTCGGATGATCATTTAATCACGATGAAAAATTATTTTTTGATGATGCGGGAGATATCTTATTAAAAATCAGTGGAGGAAATATACACCATGTCTGATATTATTTGGTCTTTCATGTCTCCGACGATGCCTTTATCTCCCGCATGCATCATTCCCATGACAAAAACCGGAAACAAAAAAAAAACCAGAAACAAAACAAAAACGGAAGCAAAAGGTCATAGCCAACGACACGGATTCACAAATGGCAGGGTATTGTGTTTTTTTGTTTCCTATTCTCTCATGTGCACGCGTTAAGTAATATTCACAAGATAGAAATAAAACCCAATCGTGTTTATACACCGCACAGCGTTTAAAAACAATCGGAAGCAAAAGGTCATAGCTAACGACACGGATTCCAAATAGCCAGGGTATTGTGTTGTTTTGATGTTTCCTATTCTCTCACGTGCTTGCGTTAAGTATGAAGCTCACTGCGTTCGCTATTATTGTTCGACCCTTTTTTTTGGCCTTTTCCCCCCTGATTCCCTCTTTTTATCAGCTGTTGATAGTTGATAGTGCTAAGGGTGTGATTTTAAACTTTTTTTTTCTCAGCAACCACTTGTCTGATTGACAAATTTCAGGGTAGGATGACCCCCAGGAGAACATTTTAATTATAATTGTGACATCATAGGTCATGTGATATGGCAGCCATCTTAGATTAAAATAAAATAATTAAAGCATTTATCTCTGAAACCCCTGATCAGAAAAAATGACACTTGGCACATCTCGTTCTACTCCAAATGGGAATAAAATATTGTTACGGCTGTGGAAATTCGCAACCACCATTCAGGTCCCTAGGTGAGGTATTCTGAAGTACATGTGTAGTTACCCCAAACCCGTTGTTTAGAGGAATTAAGGTGATTCATTCGGGCTGCGACACTTTGAGTCAGTCGTTTTTCTGTTCTTTCTTTATTTTTGAACCAACCACGTCTCAACCACAACCACGCCATCCCCACCACAGCCCACCGCGCTGCGGCCGCGCCGCCTCCGCCATCTGCGCCACTTCATCTTCGCCACCTGCCATTCTTTCCCGCGCGAGTGTGACAGAAGCGGGTGGGCAGCTGGGCCCGATTGGTATGCGCGGTGTGACGCGGCCAGGGAGGAGGAACGCCCCTCTTCGAGACCTTTCTCGAAGGGGTGGAGCAAAGAAACGGGGCGGAGCAACAGGGCGGGCTCCGTGTATAAAAAACGATACGGGTGACAGTTTGGTTTTTTGGTGGTGCTCTTGCTTCTTCGTCCTCTTCCTGACTTCTGGCTTCTCGTCCTTTTCTCATCGTGGTGCCGCTGGCCTGGTCTTTGGTGGGCGTCGCAGGACCCCGCTGGCGGGAAGAAGCGTCCGCCCATACCCCCCCCCCCTCTATCGCGCTGGATAGCGCCGAACACTCGGTCCGGGGCGTCGAGTGCTCAACACGGGCAGGCGCGAGGCACGCAGGAGAGGACTCGCCTGCCACGCGAGGCACGGAGTCGCGGCCAGGCGGGACCACGTCGGCGACTTCGGAGTGGCTCGACGGCCCACCAGGGAAGTCCCCTTTTCTTTCTTGGGTTTTTGGGCAAATCACTGTGGGAGGCGCCTCTCTTGTGAAGTAGAACTGTTATAAGTGTTGCCGTGTGTCGGTCTTAGTCGGTAGTAAATCTGCATTGTTTTTATTGTTAACTGCTATATGTGCTACTGTATGGCTGTATATTGTTGCTATCCGTGTGTGTGAAATAAATGTGCTTTTGTTGAATTGTTCCCCGTTTCGCTGGCGCTTTCCTTTGTTGGGTCTCCATCTTGCTTCACGTAAAGGGTTCGTCGTGGGCTTAATACGCCCGATAATTAATCTGAACCGTCAAGTCGACGATAACTCCGCTCGGTTATCCCTGTAGCACGGAACGAGCCGCTTAAGCGGTTCGTGTCCGGAGTCGACCTGTGGCGTGGTACAACCCCTCGGTAGGTTCCCGTGCGAGTACTTAGGTATATCGACTTTCGGCGATTCACCCTTTTTCGCGCGCGGTAGAATGCGGACTGGGTTGTGGTGAGGTTAAACCCCCACCCTGACTAGCTCCTTGGCGATAGTTCCAAAGAGTCACGACTGAATTGTCCCCGTGGCGATACGCCGCGATCGAGTCACGTGCCGTTCGCAGTCCGGCGGCCGCGCAATTCCACATATTAAAGATTTTTCATCAGGCATAAATGTTTTAATCAAAATCCTCGTTTACCATTGAGATTCAGTGTGAATGTCAAGGCCGTAACATTTTTACCAATTGAGATTTTGTCATCAAATCTTCAACAAACCTTTATAATGAGATTGTGGAGAACACAAATTAATAAAATGTACTTTTTTATACGCCCGATATATATATATATATATATATATATCGGGGCGTATTATGTGATTCCGTCCGTCTGTCTGTCTGTCTGTCTGTCCATCCGTTCCTGTCCGCACTCTAACTCCCAAAGTTTTCAACTCACGTTTCATACTTGGTACATAGGTACAGACTGTGGAGACGGTGTGTCACAACATACGTTCGTCATCTAAATGGTTGCCATGGCAACAGGATGCTGTTTTCCATGTAGTAGCACAATTCTGTATATACCTTCTTGTTCGGGCGTATATTGTGCTCACTTGAGCTCTTGTTTTTTTTTTGAACCGTCGTTTTCATCAGGTTTAGTTCGAGTACAAAGCGGACGCGGATGGGATTTACATTTTCAGATGCTTTCTAGTTATTTGTTTGGTTGGACGCAGACATGGGAAGTGGGTGCTTTGGGTTAAATAATGTTGGTTAAAGCATCAATAAATGACTTCGTGTATACCAAGACAAACAAATGGATAAAAGACTTGGCTTTATATATTTTTTAAATAATCTACAAACAAAACACATTTTGCAGAGTTGCTTCTGTTGTGGTAGAAACAGGGATAAAAGCAAATAGTGAAGAGCAGGAAAAGATTGACCTTTTAAGAACTTCCTTAACTCCAACTTGCCTTTGGTTAGATAAGCAGTCTGTAATTCTACATCATGGTAAAAACTATACAGTTACTCACATCCATAATGCTCTGGATTATACCCAAGTTTAACTGGAGCGGAACTCAGTAGAGTGAAAATTTTTTTTGAGGGATTGTTTCATTGTTCGTATAGCTTTGAGTTTATTCAAAATTCAGTTTTATTATCTGATGCATTATTAGTTAACTTTGCTGAGGAGTACGATTTATTATTGTATGTGTGACCAACACCAAGAGATATTCCTTGTGTTTTTACACTTGGCGAAATAAAGTTATCTTATTTTCTTATACGTACTTCTGAGTTCCGCCAGGCTGAACAGTTTACGTTTTGTATCCCACTGATAGACTGGATCTGGATTCGGACCTGAACCAGAATCGAATCGGCTTGTTCTTGTTACCTCACCAACTCTTCCACCAAGTTTCGTCCGAATCCATCCATAACTTTTTGAGATATCATGTTCACAGACAGACAGGGGTGAAAACATAACCTATTGTCACAATGCTCAAAAATATACTCTCGAGTATTTTTCTATGGCTTTGAATTACTTTGGGTACTTTTTACTTCTTTTTTTCCAAATTTTCTTCCTTACTGGACAGCACTTCAGTAATTCAACACTTCATTCCTCCATCGTTGACCAGTCTTCATTCCAAGTCAGGCAGATCTGCATCACAAACATAACAACTCTGAGACCTGGTCGGCAAACTGACCAAGCAATTAAGGGCTGTGGTGTGTTCTGTTAGCAAGCTCTTATTATCGTGTTCCAAGCTAGTAGTTTTGCGTCAACCGCTCGGCAAACGGATCAGCGATTAAGCGAGGTGCTTCGTTTATGTTGGCAAAAATGAACGCCATAGTCGAATTCAAAACGTTACTACAAGTACAACCAATTAAATGTTCAGAGGCATACCCCTGTTATCTATACTCTTAATTGATACTATAAAAAGCCATTCATGTCTGTCTGAATAAGTTACACCATGTACTTAAGTCTCTGTATTACGTAGGCCTACTATTTGAACGTCAGTTGTACCATAATTACATCTATTAGAACATACCTTTTAAACCTTTAGACCCTTTAGATTACTTGGATCCCTTTGGACCCTTTAGACCCCTTAGACACCTTGAAGAATTTACATCCTTCAGACTCCTTGATACCGACAGGCTTAAACGAGTCTGTTTCACCCTTTAGACCCCTTATAGCTGAGATCCTAAGTATAATTGGAATATACTCTTGAGACCTTTTGACCCCATAAACCCTTCAGACCTTTTAGAATCCATAGACGTACACTTTAGTCCTTTAGACCCCTTATAACACTTTAGACCCTTTCAATCTTTACACCCTTTCGACCTGTAGACCTTTTAAGACCATTTAGCCCCATTCAGACTTTTTAGACACTTTAGACCCCTTGTACCCATTATACCCTAAAGACCCTTTAAACCCCTTTAGACCTTAACTACTATTGGAGTGTACCCTTCAGACCCTTAGAACCCTTAGAACCCTTAAGACCCCTTTAGACCCTTTAGACCCTTTGGACCCATTCAACCTCTTCGACCACTTGGACTTGGACCTTTACACCCTTTAGACCCTTTAAACCCTTCAGACCTGTTATACCCCTTACACACACCACACAGACATCAAAATGGTTTTCTTGCAATACGTACAGACGATACTTTTTACAGAAAGTAATGCACAAACTCTACCTACTCTGTTAGTATAGATAAGCTATGCAGGGGGCTCGTCTGTCTGTCTCCCCATTTCGTTATCTTTCTTTCCTTCTCCCTCGTAGTCCGTAGCCACTGCTAATACAATAAATTAGTTTGGGGAAGTCTTCCCAAGAGAATGGAGTAAAACTGAAAACGACGGCAATTGCTTTCGTACCACCAAAGCATTGTTGACATTGGAGGTTGCCATGTTTTGTGGTGCCGAGTACTCCACTCCATTGGAGTGCTTGCTTGAGCCACTTGCTAACAGAACACCCCTGATCCGACTCACATTTATTCAATTTACAACATGAGAAAGTAGAAATGCGTGCTCCCAATGGGAGTGGGAAGTGGGGTGGGGGGAGGGCCATGTGCATACCATGCTGATGGCGGTGTATTGATATTCTAAATTCTTTTTCTTTAACGACCACAATTATTCCCAAGTTCTTGTGTTGGCTGTGGGAAGCTTGGCCAAAGTCTTTCACGAACCAGTTTGGCCAGGCCTGGTGTTCGACTAAGGTTAGGGCAGGAATTTGGAATTTCACCATGGTGCCGGCGATAGCTCACCCACTCTTTGCGAAGAGCACAATGGGATCTTTAATGCCCACAGATTCATGGCAATAGACAAGATGCTCAGTTTAGCATCCATCTGAGGGACGGCACAAACTGATGAATCACCCTGCCAACGAAACACTGGGATGACTGATAATGTGTAAGTACATCTAATATTCTCCAAATTTCCTTCAGCTGAATATTCAAGAATGCTAGCGACCATTAGGAATGGGGTTTTGCATCAAATAAAGGTAACAATTGGGCCATAAGGGTGTCGGGGGGCGATATCATGCGTCACACTTGAAGCCATGGCTGGGAGAAATCGCATATGAAGCCCAAAGATCTCGTTTATAAACAATCCGTATGCAGTCCACATCGAATCTGATTGCTAGAAAAATGGGACAGGCAATGAGATGCATCATTCATGCGTAAAGACTCATTTAAGCACCTTTAATAGCTAAAAATAATTGTGGCCTAGTTACCGGCACACTTGGAGGCCGAGCAAATCGAGACTGCTCTGATACAATCATCTGTGCTTGACGCGATAAGCATAGAATGCCTCAAGAACAACGGGTTTCCTCCAAATTTATTTCACTGTAGTGTTAACCAATAGTAGCGACTGTTTTAAAAAGGTAATCATCCTTTGAACAGAATTGACTGAATACTTTAGTTTGTGCTTATATTTTTTTACTTCCAGAAGGTGTGCCACGAAATGCCACTACAAGCTATTTGTACACTTTAACACAGATTTTGTCCAAGGGGGAAACCCCGTCTGGGTGGGGGTGGAATTAAGTCCCTACAACCTCCCTCGTGTGACCCCTAATCCCCTGGAAAGTTTGGTTGAGATTGGATAGGTAACAACCGAATGTATCGCACTCAGACACACTAAATTGCATATTTTAGTACAATTATAAAAATTTTGCCTGTATTTGTATTTAACATTCCATTCAGGTTTCTGAAGTCTGGAGGTTTAATTTATTTATTTGTATGCAGCCTGTGGCTGCTTGGCTGCATCATTTTTTTTGGTGGTGCAGCTGTGCCGTTGATGCGATGCCCCTGTTACCAGCAAGTTTGTACTCATTTTGCTGACCTCAGAAGGATGACAGGCTGAGTCGACACTACCTGGTGTTAATGAAATGGCCCAACGGGCTTGAACTCGAGACACTAAGATCCAGCTAATTTAACTGTTAACTGTTAAGCCTTAACAGTAAACTGTTAACTGTTAACTACCTTAACTGTTAAGCCATATCCATCCATCCATTGGGATCATACTCTGCACAGAGCGTTGGTGCTGCCGAAGCAGTCTCCTGGGCTATTGGGTGCAATCCTGGCCTGGTCATCACTCCGACGTAGGATACTCAAATGGCTCAATCATCCCAGCAAGCTGGTACTCATTTTGTCAACCTTGGAAGGATGATTGGCTGAGTCAACCCCACCTGGTATTAATTCAACAGTCAAGCAGGATCTGAACTCGGGACCCTCGGATCCCAAGCCGACCACCCGAACCATTAAGCCAACATCAGGCATATTAAGCCATATAATGTCCCATTAACCTTATTTTATGCTAAAATAATTCATGAATTTGACACAATGATTGGCTAAAAGCCAATACATCATTTTTCTATTGCCTTATGATCTACAGGTAGTGGACAAAAAATGGAAACACCAATGTAAAGTCACTTCATAGGGCGTTTGGCCACCACGTGTGACCAGTACAGCCGATATGCGCCGTGACAAAGTCCACCAGCGTCTGTAATTCTGCAGGAAGGATGCGGCACAATTCTTCCATGAGAAAGTCAATCAACTCACACCTGTTTGATGGAGCTGGAAAATGCTGTCTCAGGCGTTGTTCCAGAATATCCGGTAAATGATTGATTGGGTTCAGATCTGGTGATTGAGAAGACCATGATGTATATGGATAACATCAGTGTCATGCTCATCAAACCAATGGATGACCACATGTGCTTTGTGGATGGGGACATTAGGGGAGGGGGTCCTCCTCTTGCAGCCATGCTTGGCATAATTACAGGCAACCAGGCCAGTGCAGTATTTTTATACATGACCCTAAACATGCTGGGATGTTATTTGCTGAATTAACACATGGGCCACACCTGTGCGGAAACCGTGGCTTGTTGTCCTTCATTTAACCAGGTGTTTACATGGGTTTTTTTTTGTCCACTACCTGTATATTACATCACTTATTTTGGGTGCATACCAAATTTTCAATGACATCTTTTTTGGCATGCAGTCTATCTATATTGTGTTGTTTTTGTCACGTTTTCAATCTTTTTCATAAGACAGTTGGAGCACCCTCTGTTGTCATCCTTGGGCAATCACAACAAAAGTTTCTGGTGAACTCATTTGTTTATGGTTCAATTAGATTTGACTCGAAGGTTTTTTTCACTGTCCAATATTTACCCAATTTGCAGCATGAAACATGCTTTTGTTTGATGTGGGGCAAAGTTAGTCAGTATACAGTATGCCACCCCATAAGTCATGTAATTCTATGTTGTGTGTCATTTCAGAATCAGGCATGTTATTTTTCACCAAAACATGTCCTTGCCTTTAGCCAATGGGCTGAGGTGGTGCTCGGCTGTGTGAAAGTCTTTGTAAAGTGAAAATTAAAACTTTCACAAAGACTTGTCCTCCCTTTCAGAGGGCAGATAAGCCTTTGTAAAGTATGCATCCATCCATCCATTGGGACCATACTCTGTGCAGAGCATTGGTGCTGGTTTAAGCAGTCTCCTTGGCTATTGGGCACAATCCTGGACGGGTCGCCGCAACGACACAGGATACTAGCAAGCTGGCACTCATTTTGCCGACCTCGGAAGGATTACAGGCAGAGTCAACCCCACCTGGTATTAAGTCAACAGCTGAGTGGGATTTGAACTCAAGATCCTAGGATCCCAAGCCCACCACCCTAACCATTAAGCCAACACCAGGCATAATGTATGTATGCTGTCTTGTTTATAAAACAAAGGTTGCACGTAGCCCCAAGGTACATTGGACAGTGTATTCCCACTTTTAAATGGGATTATGAAATTCTAAATAATATGTTGATTGAATGATTACCAGCTATAAATTCGGTAATTGATGTAATGTTATGTTTAAGTGGTTAAACAACTTAAACCACTTGAACATAACCACTTAAACATAAACATTGGTAACCACTTAAACATAACATTCTTCATTAAGCTTGATCTCACTACCATCTTGCTATCGGCCTTTGAAGCTGCACTTTCAGTGTATAGGTACAAAGATGCACATTTTGGTAAACGAAGCCCTCAAACCAACCCATAAGTTCTTCGTCTAACTCCAAGCATGATTTGGTATTGGATTAATAGCATAATATAAGCTCTCTGATTAATTAATTGTACATCCAGCTGATAGATGCAGGAATTAAGATGATTCGATGTTAGAACTAAAAAAAAAAATACATCGTCTTTTTTATCGCTATATGAGCAGCAATAAGTGTTTTGGCCAATACGTGACTTTCAAAATGACGTCTTCTACCCCAGATTGCTTGGTGCAGAAACCCCGAGTAACAAAGTAAATTGGGGTGGCCTGGACGTATTGCATGCATCACACCAAAGGATTGTAGAATGAAATGATGAAAAAAAAACTTTTAAAGAAGCTGAAAGTACTTTTAAGCACACATGTGAGGAAGGGGTGTGCGTCTGCACAACGAAACAGTTGGAGAACTTCCTGATCAATTCGTCCAAAAAGTTGATATACGAGTATTGCAGTCCATACTGCAAAAACTACCACCGGTTATTGGGCCCCGTGAAAAACCAAAGGTTCGTTCATATTACTCAAATTCCTATATTCTCAGAGTTCGATTTGCATTCAGGAATAGAGCAATTATGGTTCACCATTTTGAAATTTCCACTATTTCGTCTAAGTGCTGAAAATAATGTTTAAAGACTATTTGAATCACAGATTTCATGCCGGTAATGGCAGGTTGAAAGTGCCCGACAAGCAGAACCGAGTCACGGTAAGCACACACACAGCGCATGTGCTAAAAGCCTCATTTAGCATTCTTGCATCATTTCAAAAGCCCCGTATTTCTAGGATGCACTGCATCGAAACTCACCATCGTGTTTAGATGATTCGACATCACCTCCCTCTTCAAGATCATCCTGTACAGAAACAAACAAACATAACTTCTTGTTGTTCCCCCTGTCATGAAATCTGTGGTTTGGAAAAATATTGATCGATGCTCTCAGCTAATGTAAAGTAACGAACATACGTCTAAGTCATCCATACTTGGGACAACCTTGTTCTTGTCTGAAATTTCTTTCATTGTCTGTGGAAGGTCAAAGCAAACATGTTGGTTAAATTCTAGTCCTCCAGTTATAAACAAATGAAATTCCAGATAATGTTACCTTCATTAAGTCTTCGTAACGTGCTGTCTCTTCCTCGTTCTCATCTGCCCAATCACGCCAGTTATCGAAGTCCGTCGTCAACCAAGTGAGCTTTTGAAGAAGGTATTCAAGGAAAAAGATGCAGAAATGTACAAGTTCAGAAAATGATGCACGGAATTCATTGGAATTCCTGCTTTTATTTTGCAGGTGCAAGTTCTACCTACATAATGATGCATGGAATTAGTGGAATGTTGCTTGAGGTAGGCAAACCACCTTGGGAAACAAGAAGCTGACATTTTGGGGGTTAATCCACTTTTGCCCTGAGAAAGGATTAATGTCTGAAACGTAGGCTTCCCCTTGATTCCCACGGTGGTTAGCTGATCTATATCAACGTCCTGGTAATTCCATACATTGTTCTACCTATCTGTTGATGTAGATCAACACTAGCATTCATGAGCAAGACTAAGTTATTCATTCTACCTCCATAACACATTTATCATTTTGTTGGTTCTTCTCATTAGGAATGTAAGTAAGGCACAATAAATGTCCATTTGGCTCATGTTACTTGCATCATAACATCCCACTCACATTCCTGAATAGCATGAGCTGTGCAAACATACCTTTGCAGTATCTTTGGTTAATCGTGGCCATGCCTCTGTCCCCTTGGATTTCCCCACGAAGCAATGCACCTTCCTGTCGTAATGCTTCGTTTGGCTGTCCTGCAGAGAGCCAGAGATGCCACCACATTCTCCCTTTATTCACACATAAGCTTTA
>CM068952.1:39184740-39206035 GCA_035128595.1 Eptatretus atami
TATATATATATATATATATATATATATGTCAGCCATGTTTTGATGTGATTCCTCTTGTGATTCACAAATTGTGATCAAAACATTTGTGCACCGATTTTATTTTCACAAACAATTATGTACAGTACAACACCTCCCAATTATCTTGAGCTATCTTCTTTAAAGTATTCATTCAAAACTTCTTTGAACCTCTTGAAACATTTTTGGTCCTCTTTTGGGACCCTTTGCAAAGCTGCTGCTGTTTGTTGAATAAACATTATCAAAATGCCTTTAAGTACTTTTTCGTTTTGAGGATATAATAAAGTTATGTAAAACAAGTTCCAATGAGTAAGGTGGGTGGTCAACACCTGCATCACCATGCTTTGACTGGTGCTGGTACTCAGATGTCGCAGCGTGTGCTAAGTGCGTTGTCATGTTGCAGGGACACAAGCAAGTTGCATTCAACAAATGTTTAAGTAAATCACTGTTGAACTTCCAACTGTCCATCAGGAATATGTGTGGTGTAGTTGTCCTCCTTTGTCAAAAAAATGTGGCTTAGCATAGTATTTTCACAAATAATTATTTCTACAAACATTCTTTTTTTGTTTAATGTGATTTCCTTTTCAAACTATTCCATTTGTTTCCTGGTTGTACACTCACATGTCACCCATTACAATCCATAAATTTTGGATTGTCTGCAGCTGTTGCAATGAGATCACCATTTATCTGGCAAATGCATTGAACTTTTTGCATTGAGCTAAGGCCCAAAATGGAGCTTGCTTTCTATAGGCACTGTATATTACTTTCTAGGGGTGTAGGGGTGTACGTTTTTGCGTGTAGGGCTGTACGTTTTTGCATATAGGGGTGTAGACTTTCTATAGGCACTGTATATTAATAGATAATTAACAAGGCATGCCTTACTGGGTTGACAAAATGCTGCTGCGAAGCATAAATTGATGATACCATGCAGCAAACTTTTCCAACACTGCAAACTGTAGAGCCAGTATTTTCCGTTTCCAAAAAAGCTAAATTCTGGTCAATTCTGTTTCAGAAATTAAATTCCATTTTATATTCTCTGCAAGCCTCTTCATTGAACTTCCAAGGAGATAGATCAAAGCAAGTCTCACCCAGCTGAGCGTCTCTGTCCCTCTTCCTTGATGGTGTTGCTGGGAGGTGTATTTGGCTCCCATGGCGATGCAAAAATGCAGGGAAAATTGTTATTTTATTTATTTTTGACGGTTTTGTAACGTTGGCCCTTGTGTTTGTGTTCAACTTGCCGGGACAAAGTGATTCGACTTTATATATTACTTTTCCAGCAATGTGGGTGGTTACTGAATAGAGAGTTATATGCAGTGACTAAAACATATCGTGAATTATGCCTGTTATAACCAGGGTGCCTGATATAGCTAAAGTCTGATGGTATATGTAAACATGCAATACTTAAAACATGGACTGTAATGCTTATCACTATACACAATCTGTAAATGCAAAATGTTTATGACTTCCTACCACTATACACCGTCTGTAAATGATAAATGCCCACAGTCACTTTTCTAATCATATTGCCGTAAAACCGAAAAACACCCTCGAGCAATTGTACACAAGTGAGATCACGTGGCATGCCATTGTCTTTGGTCACATGACCCTCCGTGAGCATGAGTGAGGTTCCACAGGCCGATTTTTGTTAACATGCACGGACAGGTAGTTTTGTGGTTTTTCCTGGAATCTTGGCTTCAAGTTACATCAGTATGAAAAATTTCAGCTTTCTCACCCATCTATAAAGTACTAAACATTTTTTGAGTGAGTGAGTGACTGAGTGAGTCATTAGAAAGATATGTATATACAATATGGGACATGAACCTGGGTTCCAAGCATCATGAGCTATTATAGTGGAGTGGCTAAGCTCATGAATTGTGCACTTTTGGATACAAGCACCAAACTTTCCAGATACGTTTAGGAATATATTGTAAATGATTGTAGATATAGAGGCAGCGCAATTTTTTTTTTCCTGGGTGGCCATTTTGTAAAATGATAATCAGATTAACTGTAACCATTTTGTAAAATGGCCACCAGATATTCAAAGGTATGTAGTGGATACGGGACTATCTAGACGAGTCAGTAACTGATTAAAATCGATGTTTAGGATAGAAAATGATTGGGAATGTTGCCCAACCATTCAGAATAACTTGATCTGCTTCATTTCAATGTAATATAATCTACATTCTACGTACACAGCTTCAAAATACAAGGCAAGACATTATTACATTTTGTTTATAACGAATTTGTCTGTCTTCAAATTGTTTTTAACAATTTGAAGACAAGTTGATAAAACTAAAATTTGTATCAACTCTCTCATCTAACTGCAGAATTTGCTCTGGGTTAGAGAACATTGCCTATGGTGAAACAGTGTCAAAGAGAATAAAATTTGCTGCACAATCAACAGCGGTGACATCTGAACGTCAGAATCAGATTAACTGTAACCTATGCATAATTTGGTGGTGTCAAAAATTATTCTATTAACTGTCCAGCAAAAATTTGGGAAGCGGATACAAGTCTTTGGCAGATAATCTTGCTGAATTCAATGAACTTGGGAAGCTTCCATTCAAACTGTGCAAACTTGATGATGGTCTTGGCATTGAATATGCTATGGTTGTCCATAATGCCTTCTAGCATAAAACCTGTAGCCTCTGCTTCAACAATAAAATGCTGGAAAGAGCAAAGAACAGTTCAGCGGGATATGCTCTTGATAAATGCAATGAAGATTCTGATGTGTCCACACATACACGGTCAAAGATGAAGCTTCCATCAGAAGAGAAACATTCCCTCTGCTTTTTCTGTGATGGACCAGCAGGACAAGATGGTCTTCGTGAAGCATCAACCTTTCAATTGGATAGACAGGTGCGTTTGAGTGCCGCCTTGATTCAAGACAATAGACTTTTCGCAAAACTGAACGAAGGGGACATGGTGGCTTTCGAGAGCAAGTATCATGCCAAATGTTTGCTAGATCTTTATTGCAGAGCCTCCAGAGCAGTCATAAATGAAGGAGAGCAGCGCACCATATCAGGCATTGCATTTTGCTGAACTAATCGAGGAACATGAATGCAGGAAGGAACTAGAGGGGGAGTACTCGGGAGAGTGCAAAACTCCGCCGCCAATACTGCTGGGTCACTCAAGTGAACCTTATATCTTATTCATTAAATATGTCAACAGTGCTGAGAGTTATAGTTCTTTTCTCCACATTTTTTTTGGGGGGGGGGGGGTGGAAATCACTAAAAACATGTAGAAATGCAAAAAAAGAAATCGAACTTTGTTGAAAAAAAAAAAGTTGCAAAAATTTTTTTTCTCTAACAATTTTTTTGGGGGGGGGGGGGGAAATCACTTAAAACATGAAGAAATGCAAAAAAAAAATTTTTTTTTTCTCATTTTTTTTTTGGGGGGGGGGGGGGTTGGAAATCACTTAAAACATGTAGAAATGCAAAAAAAAAAATTTCTTTTTTTTGGGGGGGGGTGACTTTTTTTTGGGGGGGGGGTTGGAAATCACTTAAAACATGTAGAAATGCAAAAAATATATAAAAATTTCTCTAACAATTTTTTTTGGGGGGGGGGGGGACCAAGTCCAAAATTGAATGGCATGATCCTTGGACCATATCTAACCCCCCCCACCAATTTCGTCGAAATCCGTCGAGTTTTTCCGTAATACTGTTCACAACAAACAAACAAATACACAAACAAACAAACAAGCAGTCATAGACTGGTACTTACGAAATCGTCAACTTGACCTCTGACCTTGTCTAATAAAAGCTGTCTCTGGAGAAGGTAGCGACGTAAACCAGAAGTTTCTACGATGATTCTGTTCCACACCATCAAAAATCGTAACGTCGACCGAAGCAAAAATCTCCATTCTCCAGTGAATTTACGAATTATGTTTGACCTCACTGTGACCTTGACCTTTGACCGATTTTGACCAAAATCTAAGCAGCACTAGCCATCACCCTCCTGAATCACGTGGTGAATTTGACATTGATGAGCTTCTTCCGTTCTCGAGTTATCGTGCCTACAAACAAACAAACAAACAAACAAACAAACATACAAACAAACAAACAAGCAGTCATAGACTGGTACTTAACGAAATCGTCAACTTGACCTCTGACCTTGTCTAATAAAAGCTGTCTCTAGAGAAGGTAGCGACGCAAACCAGAAGTTTATACGATGATTCTGTACCAAACCATCAAAAATCGAATGTTTGACCTCACCGTGACCTTGACCGTTGACCGATTTTGACCAAAATCTAATCAGCACTAGCCATCACGCTCCTGAATCACGTGGTGTAATTTGACATTGGTAGCTTCTTCCGTTCTCGAGTTATCTGTACCAAACATCAAAATCGATATTTGACCTCGCTGTACCAAACCATCAAAATCGAATATTGACCTCCTGTGACCTGACCTTGACCTTTGACCGATTTTGACCAAAATCTAATCAGCACTAGCCATCACCCTCCTGAATCACGTGGTGTAATTTGACATTGGTAGCTTCTTCCGTTCTCGAGTTATCGTGCCTACAAACAAACAATCATACAAACAAACAAACAAACAAGCAGTCATAGACTGGTACTTACGAAATCGTCAACTTGACCTCTGACCTTGTCTAATAAAAGCTGTCTCTAGAGAAGGTAGCGACGCAAACCAGAAGTTTCTACGATGATTCTGTACCAAACATCAAAAATCGAATGTTTGACCTCACCGTGACCTTGACCTTTGACCGATTTTGACCAAAATCTAATCAGCACTAGCATCACCTCCTGAATCACGTGGTGTAATTTGACATTGTAGCTTCTTCCGTTCTCGAGTTATCGTGCCTACAAACAAACAATCATACAAACAAACAAACAAACAAGCAGTCATAGACTGGTACTTACGAAATCGTCAACTTGACCTCTGACCTTGTCTAATAAAAGCTGTCTCTAGAGAAGGTAGCGACGCAAACCAGAAGTTTCTACGATGATTCTGTACCAAACCATCAAAAATCGAATGTTTGACCTCACCGTGACCTTGACCTTTGACACGATTTTGACCAAAATCTAATCAGCACTAGCCATCACCCTCCTGAATCACGTGGTGTAATTTGACATTGGTAGCTTCTTCCGTTCTCGAGTTATCTGTACCAAACCATCAAAAATCGAATATTTGACCTCACTGTGACCTTGACCTTTGACCGATTTTGACCAAAATCTAATCAGCACTAGCCATCACCCTCCTGAATCACGTGATGTAATTTGACATTGGTAGCTTCTTCCGTTCTCGAGTTATCGTGCCTACAAACAAACAAACAAGCAGTCATAGACTGGTACTTACGAAATCATCAACTTGACCTCTGACCTTGTCTAATAAAAGCATGAATCAGTCAGAAGCCCAAGGGAGCTTGAATTCTGAATTCATTGTGGTCTACGATTTTACACTGTGGTTTGCAGATAATGAGTCCCAGACAAAAACTAGATTTCTTATAAAATTCCATTTTTTTTTTTTTTAAGTGATTCAGTACCAGCAGGATATGCCAGATAATAGGTGTATTCTTTTCAGAAGAATCTGATAAAAGACTTATTATTTATTTATATCAGTTATTCATCGCTGTTCCAAATTTCGACAACCGAGTTTTAAGCGTCCTAAGCGATCGCAAAAACCGAAGACAAAATTAAAATCGAATTAAAACGAACTCGTAACGTCGAGCGAAGCAAAAAATCTCCATTTCTCCATGCAAAACCTTAACGTCACTCAACGACATGTCTGCTCGAGCGCACTGCATCATGGGACGACCCGTGATGTCTGCTCGAGCGCAATGCATCATGGGACGACCCTTGACGCTTCGAGTGAAATATTTTTTTATACAATCTTAAAACGTCTCCAAAACATCCGATTTTTACCAGAATTTCGACAACCGAGTTTTAAGCGTCCTAAGCGATCGCAAAAACCGAAGATAAAATTAAAATCGAAGTTAAAACGAACTCGTAACGTCGAGCGAGCAAAAATCTCCATTTCTCCATGCAAAACCTTAACGTCAATCAACGACGCGTCTGCTCGAGCGCACTGCATCATGGGACGACCCGTGACGTCTGCTCGAGCGCAATGCATCATGGACGACCCTTGACGCTTCGAGTGAAATATTTTTTTATCAATCTAAAAACGTCTCCAAAACATCCGATTTTTACCAGAATTTCGACAACCGAGTTTAAAGCGTCCTAAGCGATCGCAAAAACGTAAGACAAAATTAAAATCGAAGTTAAAACGAACTCCTAACGTCGAGCGAAGCAAAAATACCCATTTCTCCACGTTAATTTACGGAATTATGTTTGACCTCACTGTGACCTTGACCTTTGACCGATTTTGACCAAATCTAATCAGCACTAGCCATCACCCTCCTGAATCACGTGATGTAATTGACATTGGTAGCTTCTTCCGTTCTCGAGTTATCTGTACCAACATCAAAAATCGAATATTTGACCTCGCTGTACCAAACCATCAAAAATCGAATATTTGACCTCGCTGTGACCTTGACCTTTGACCGATTTTGACCAAAATCTAATCAGCACTAGCCATCGCCCTCCTGAATCACATGGTGTAATTTGACATTGGTAGCTTCTTCCGTTCTCGAGTTATCGTGCCTACAAACAAACAAACATACAAACAAACAAACAAAAAAACAAGCAGTCATAGACTGGTACTTACGAAATCGCCAACTTGTCCTCTGACCTTGTCTAATAAAAGCTGTCTCGAGAGAAGTAGCGACGCAAACTAGAAGTTTCTACGATGATTCTGTACCAAACCATCAAAAATCGATGTTTTGGATGTTTGACCTCACTGTGACCTTGACCTTTGACCGATTTTGACCAAAATCTAATCAGCGCTAGCCACCACCCTCCTGAATCACGTGGTGTAATTTGACATTGGCAGCTTCTTCCGTTCTCGAGTTATCATTTTTTGGATGTTTGACCTCACTGTGACCTTGACCTTTGACCGATTTTGACCAAAATCTAATCAGCACGAGCCATCACCCTCCTGAATCACGTGGTGTAATTTGACATTGTAGCTTCTTCCGTTCTCGAGTTATCTGTACCAAACCATCAAAAATCGAATATTTGACCTCACTGTGACCTTGACCTTTGACCGATTTTGACCAAAATCTAATCAGCACTAGCCATCACCCTCCTGAAGCAGGTGGTGTAATTTGACATTGGTAGCTTCTTCCGTTCTCGAGTTATCGTGCCTACAAACAAACAAACACAAACAAACAAACAGAAACGAAGTCATCAATATACTTACGAAATCTTTAGATTTCGTAAGTAACAAGCAGTCATAGACTGGTACTTACGAAATCGTCAACTTGACCTCTGACCTTGTCTAATAAAAGCTGTCTCGAGAGAAGGTAGCGACGCAAACCAGAAGTTTCTACGATGATTCTGTACCAAACTATCAAAAATCGAATGTTTGACCTCACCGTGACCTTGACCTTGACCGATTTTGACCAAAATCTAATCAGCACTAGCCATCACCCTCCTGAATCACCTGGTGTAATTTGACATTGGTAGCTTCTTCCTTCTCGAGTTATCTGTACCAAACCATCAAAAATCGAATATTTGACCTCACTGTGACCTTGACCTTTGACCGATTTTGACCAAAATCTAATCAGCACTAGCCATCACCTCCTGAATCACGTGATGTAATTTGACATTGGTAGCTTCTTCCGTTCTCGAGTTATCGTGCCTACAAACAAACAAACAAACAAACAAACAAGCAGTCATAGACTGGTACTTACGAAATCGTCAACTTGACCTCTGACCTTGTCTAATAAAAGCTGTCTCTAGAGAAGGTAGCGACGCAAACCAGAAGTTTCTACGATGATTCTGTACCAAACCATCAAAAATCTAATGTTTGACCTCACCGTGACCTTGACCGTTGACCGATTTTGACCAAAATCTAATCAGCACTAGCCATCACCCTCCTGAATCACGTGGTGTAATTTGACATTGGTAGCTTCTTCCGTTCTCGAGTTATCTGTACCAAACCATCAAAAATCGAATGTTTGACCTCACCGTGACCTTGACCGTTGACCGATTTTTGACCAATACTAATCAGCACTAGCCATCACCCTCCTGAATCACGTGGTGTAATTTGACATTGGTAGCTTCTTCCGTTCTCGAGTTATCTGTACCAAACCATCAAAAATCGAATGTTTGACCTCACCGTGACCTTGACCGTTGACCGATTTTGACCAAAATCTAATCAGCACTAGCCATCACCCTCCTGAATCACGTGGTGTAATTTGACATTGGTAGCTTCTTCCGTTCTCGAGTTATCGTGCCTACAAACAAACATACAAACAAACAAACAGAAACGGAAGTCATCAATATACTTACGAAATCTTTAGATTTCGTAAGTAACAAACAAACAAAACGGTAGTCATCAATATACTTACGAAATCATTAGATTTCGTAAGTAACAAACAAGCAGTCATAGACTGGTACTTACGAAATCGTCAACTTGACCTCTGACCTTGTCTAATAAAAGCTGTCTCTAGAGAGGTAGCGACGCAAACCAGAAGTTTCTACGATGATTCTGTACCAAACCATCAAAAATCGAATGTTTGACCTCACCGTGACCTTGACCGTTGACCGATTTTGACCAAAATCTAATCAGCACTAGCCATCACCCTCCTGAATCACGTGGTGTAATCACGTGGTGTAACCGATTAAGCCAGATTCGACAAACCCCTCGGAGAAGATAATTTTTATGTCAAAATTCGCAATTTTCTAAGTTCGTGACCTTGTGACCTTGACCTTGGACGAAAATGAAAAATCGAGCTCCGTGGGCTATGCAGGTGCCATTGGCTAACCAAATACCGAAACCCTGCCAGATTCGACAAACCCCTAAGAGAAGATGCAAATTGAAATCGGCTACCCCCTAAAAACACGTTTTTTGGGCGTGGCTCCGCCCATAATGGCGCACCACTCCATTCTCTAGGAAAACACAACGAGATCATGATATAAACCTCCCACCAAAATTTATCAGGATCGGATCAAAACCCACGGGAGCTATGCTCGGGACCAGTGTTTCTCAACCGGGGTTCCGTGGAACCCTGGGTTCCGCGAGAAACACTAATAAATAGGCTAATGTATTTTGTATTGTTGAGTAGTTTTTGTTTGATTTAATATTCGTAATTTTACTTTTCATGTACGGCATATTGTTGGAAACTCCTTGGTTATTATAATAGAGGCTTCAACCTCTTATATTATTTACAATTATAACAACCATAGGGAATGTATTTAACGATGTCTCTATGGCGCCAGTGTGAAACCGCCCTCTCTGGTTCGTGGACGTCCTGTACGCGGCGGATTCGTGTATCATTGAGTGACTGACTCAAGTACGGGACGCATGCACGGTGTCCATCTATCTTTCTGTGCTTCCTAGCGCAAAGTCTCTCTCTCTCTCAAGGTTAGTTCTTCTGTTTACCTTTATTGCTTCAGCTTTATTTGTTTAAGTTTTGTTGATCAAGTTACATGAGGTGTTTTTTTTTTATTTAAAAAAGATTTTTTTTTTGTTAATTAAAACTCGGTGTGAGGTCTCATAAACGAGCAGTATGTTTTTTTTTTTCATTGCCAATAAATTTGACAAAAAGGGGGTCATTTTTTCCTTAAACCAGGTATCCGAAAAAAATATATTATATTTACCACGTGAACTACGATAAAATATAAAAGAGCTAGATATTAATAATGGTATATATAATAATTTTTATGCAGGGGTTCCCTGAGACATGAAAACTATTTCAAGGGTTCCACAAGGGTAAAAAGGTTGAGAAACGCTGCTCGGGACAGACAGACGACAGACAGACAGACAGACAGACACACAACAATAACGAATATAGTGGTCACTTATTTTTTTCGTGAAAATATTTTTCCGTGAACCAACATTTATGTGCCTCTTGTGTTGTTTTACGGATGAAACATACATACGACGAGAGACAGAAGGATAACTTTTTAACAAACATTAATTAATTCCGACTGTCTACCTTAAACACAATAATACTGCTTAAATGCAACACTTTTTTGTTTAACTAAAAATTCCAAAATTAAACATGTACAAACGTCACAGCCAACAATGCAGCCATAAGTTAACACACGACTCACGAGGTGGTTACTTATCTCAAGCAAACAGTTTGTAAAATAGACTCCAGAGGGTTATAAATGTGTGAAGTGTCAGCAGTGAGGACGTTCAAAAGGATCTTATCCAGAGGGTGCACACGTGATGAAGCGGATAGGTCAATTGCGTCGTAAAAGTCCTCAGAAGGTGAAGTCCCCTCGTATCACCGAAGTATGGAGAAGAACCCGAGTCCACAGGTCAAGTTGTTTGAGAGATGTTTAAGATGGGAGCTCCAAGCTGTGAAGGACAATGTTACTTGAAGAAGAGGAGAGAGTGGAGGAATGGGCAACATGCCTATTCGTTAATGCACCAGCGAGGATATGCCTGCTTTGAAGTCATCTCTGAGACAACAGCAGTACAATGTCTGACAAGTAGATTTGACGAGTAGAGGGAGGTCAGCAAATGATACCTCAGGGGGTATGAAATATGAAGTGAAGCTGAATCTCCACCAACCAATGTACAGTGGGGTGAAGTTAGTCCGTCGTGGTCCAGAAATGGGGGAGTCACAGAACCTCCCCAGGTTCGCATACAGAAGACTTCAATTCCTCCTTTGCTGGGTTGGTCGGTTTTGAAATGATTTGCCTTCTACATGCATGAGACCAAGCGTGACAGCTTCGGAGAATGTGCCTTTCTCCCCTCTGTCTCCTCCTTTCTTTTCCTCTCTCATCTTCATGCAAACTGTCGGTGCTATAAATTCTTCCGTTAATGTCGGTCCCTCTTTTCTCATGTTGTTTTCATTGCAGAGGCCACTGCAGCTGCCATTGGGGCCATTGTGACCCAACAAGACATTCAACAGCCAAAAGAACCTTCACCAAACCACAATTAAATGAAATGGTCTATAACAACATGGGTCAAAAAAAACCGGGAGGATATTGTCATCAGCTCCATCTGTCTGTATGTCTGTCTGTCTCACACTATCTCCTCCTAAACAGTTGTGCAGAAATTCACTAAACTTGGTAGTTAAGATCACCATCTGGCAAGAAGGCATGAGAGCAGTGTCAGTTTTAGCCCCCCCACCCCTGTGGTCCTGGGGTGGGGTCAAAAGGTCAAGTACAAAAATGCAATTATTGACATTTTCAAACATTTTAAAAAGGAAACTTTGTATATATTGTTGTAGATTTCCGCCCGCCGGCGTGCGGAGACCGCTTCTAGCCAATGGCGGCCGCTCTCGCCCACCGAACGGACAATCTAGTCGCAGCCTTCCGGATCAAACGCCGGAATCCCGCTACGGGTGTGTTTTGGGTGCACACCACAGCCTAGTCAACACTCTACCCGTGCGCTACAGGGTCAATCGCCGAATTGTCGATATACCTAATTAATCGCGCGGGCAGACTACCGAGAGACTGTACCTCAACGGGGCCGCTTGGAAACGAGCCGCTTAAGCAGCTCGCTTCGTTTTGGATAACCGAGCGGGGTATTTATCGCGCAGCCCCGTTGGACCCGATCACTTTATCGGCTATTTAAAAACCAACTATATTCCGAACGCAGAACGGCAGCTCAATTAAGGGAAGAGGAGCAACGAACGGGTTAACATTTGAACAAGCACATTCATTACAAAACACACGTAAACAGTGATGCAGTCATTCAGGTATGCAATTATGCAAGGCCGAACACGCACGCAAGTATACAACCAACAAAAGCAATGCAAAAGAGCTACTACCATCTATTCTATTATGTACACACTTAACAGTTCTACTTACGGACATGGCGCCACAACGTTCATTCAAAAGAAACAAAGAAAACCCCAGGAAAGACGAGGGGTAGACTGGACCTCTTGGGTCTTTATTTCACGGAGCTGTGATGACCGCAGAAGCTCCGCGAGGCCGGGCTGGTTACCTTCACCTTCGAGGTGCCTCGCTGGGGTGACCCGCGACGTCCCGTCCCCACGGCAGCTGTCGTGACCGCGGTCCGGCCCAGGCCCCGTTCGACGGCCCGGCGATTTGGGCCCAGCGGCAACTCCTCAGAGGAACGAACGGGTTCTTTGCTCTTTCAGAGTGATGCTCTCTTTAAGAGCCCGTCCGTCCCTCAGCGCTGCTCGGACTGTCCCGAAGCCCGATCACCTCGGACCGTTCGATGCTGGCTGGCGACCTCTCTCCGGTTCTCCCCACGTCCCACACACGAACGCGCAGTTCTGCGTGGCACGGCTGGCCTGGCTGTACTCCCAGCTCCGTCTCCTCGGCGAACCCGGACCTCCACTGCCCTCCACTGTACTCGAACCTTGCTCCTCACACCACTCCAAACCCCGACCAACTCAACTCGACTGCGAGCTTGGCGCTCTGCGCGTTTTTTTATAGGGTTCGTGAGGCGAGGTTTGATCTCCGCTCTTTCCCCTCTGACCCCCACTGGCTCCGCCCCTCTTGATCTCCTGATCAGAGTTCCGAGGCGAAGCTTGGAGCGAGCGGGCGTGGTAGAGATCATTGACGCTGAAGGGAAAGGGACGTGGTAGAAATCACCGTCGCTGGCAACGAGGAAACCCCCGCGTTTGTTTGCAGCGATCTTGCCGTGGCCGGCGCAAAGATGGCGGCGCCCGCGTAGCCGAAGGTGAAGCGATGTTGTTTCGTTGTTGGGTATTGGGGAGATGCGGTTTAGGAGATGGTGGTTGGCGTTGTGGAGAAGGTGGTTGTGGTTGGCGTCGTGGAGGAGGTGGTTGTGTGAGGGCGGTTGTGGAGGAGGCGGTTGTTGTGGTTGAAATGTGGTTGTGAGAGCGATGTTGGTGGTGGAGGTGGTTGTTGTGAAGCGGTTGGTCCAAAATAACGATAGCAAAAGAAAAACGGCTACTCAAAGATCACAGCCCGGTTCAACATCGGTGGGGAAATCTATCTGACCACAGACTTATCGACATAACTGATCTAAGGACCTATATGGTGCTCTGCGAATTTCCACAGCCGTAACAATATATGCAATCAATATTGGGGGACGCATGAAATATATGACTTTATTGGATTTAACCACCAGTTCATCTCCCGGGGTGGAGTATAATGTCACTTGGGTCAAAACAGAATATTTTAACTCAAATTTTGATATTGGGTCATTCCTGGTGGAACATTTTGCCATCTCTCAACTTTGCTTTAGGTGAGAAGGGTGGGGATTTGCAATGGCACGTGCCATCAACTTTGCTCTAGTTTTTATCCCCATGCTTGTTGTTTTTTAAAGGTGGGATATTGTAATCGGCTCCATCTGTCTGGCTGTCTCTTTGTCTGTCTGTCACGCTATTTCTTCCTCAACCAAGGGTCCTCAAAAGGTGGACCGTGGTCCACATCCAGACTGCAGGCATCATCAGTCCAGACCTTGGAGCTAATTCTAATCCCTAACCAATGGATTGATCACATGGTGCTAATTTAGTTCAATTAATCCTGAGTTAATCACCTTTCATGTTCTTCTATTCTATCTGCCACTAATTATGTGTTAATGGCCTCTGGCATTTCTCCATTTAGACCAGCTTGATAAATTATAAACGAAGGTAGGGATTAATGCAGGTGGTGATTAACGTGGGTCTAATGTGGAGTATGGAGAAGGACATGATGGTATTATATATATGGAGGAAAATATTTTCTCTGGTCAGTCTTGTTTCCATTTCATTCTGAAAACTAGCTTTGCTGGATTGATTTTATTGTCATTATTATATTAATACGCTAAGCCATATTTTGTGGATATATCTCCTCCGAAACTGCTGGACGGATTGTCGCCATTTTCGGCATGTGGGTGCTCTGTGGTCTAATGAACAGCATGGGCTATGTGAGATCGTGCCAGACGGACAGGTTTGGGAATTTTTGGCGATTTTCTAATTTTTACATTTGTTTGCCAGGCGACGTGTGACATCACCGCTGAGAGGCGTAATGACGTCATGACATCATCGGTCATTCACTGACGTCATTAAGTCTGTGGTCGACAGACCGTCACCGCTGAGAGGCGTAATGCCACTCCGAGAAAACAGCGTCTGCAATGTAAAACCCTCTTCTGCACATGCTGACTACCTCCGAAGGTGCATTTGACACAAAAAATGTAACAAGAAACATTGTATTTAAAGAAATTCTATAAATCACATTGTGAACACCGGATATATTGACGTCCTAACGAACCCTCACTTTAGAAACCGCGCGGAGCGTGGGTTTGGCTCGTTGATATTTGATAGTGATATTGTTTATTGATTTTTTTAGACAATTTTTTTGGTTTCTGCATTGGAGTAATTTCATTTATATTTTGTATAATTGATTTGATTTAATATTGCTCGTTCATTGACTATTAGTAAGTACATTCCCCTTTTTATATGGCATCATAAGCATTTTTATATGGCATTTTTATATGGTACTTTTTGACATCATTCAACTTTGCTTTAGATGGGAAGCATGGGGATTTGCGATGCCACAAAACAATATCAAATTTTGAGTGAAGCTTTTTTTTGTTTGTTTTGACCCCTGTGACTCCAACCTCTGGGTATGAACTCGGGGATCAAATCCAAAAAATCATCACACATTGCATGTGTCCCCAATACAAATGCTGATTGCATATACAAAGTTTCATTTTAAAATGTGCCTGTAATTGCATTTTTCAGTATTTGATCTTTTGACCCCGCCCGAGGGCTCCAGGTAAGGCAGGGCCAAAATGACACTGTTCTTGCACCTTCGTGCCATGGGGTGATCATCAATACCAAGTTTGGTGAATTTCTGCACAACCATTTAGGAGTAGATAGTGAGACGGATGGACAGACAGACAGACAGACAGACAGACAGACAGTCAATTAGAATATCATCCCATTTTTTTTTCAAAAAGCATGGGGATAATAATAGTAATAATAATAATTACTAGAACTGTGAGCAGTGATGATAGGCTTCCAAGACAGATCAGTAGTTTCAGTGTTGTTGATACAGATCAAGTTGTATTTGGACTTCAATTTCGTATGTTTATTGCCATGGGTGCTCAACCATTTGTTTAAAATTTCATTTCAATTGGTTAGGTGGGTTCAAAGAAGTGGATTTTTAAAGGTTTTTTTAACCCAATATGGCTGCCAAACCACATGACCGATGACTTTTTGTTTGAAAACTTATATCCTAATGGGTGGTCGATCAAATGTTTAAAAATTTGCATCGATCTGTTCAGCACTTTTAGAGATGTTTAAAGTTTTTATTTAAATCCCATATGGCTGCCAAGCCATGTGACTGATATCATCATTCTCAAAAAAATTCCACATATGTCATCGATCACATTTGTAAAGTTTTGTATCAATTGGTTAAGGGGTTTTGAAGAAGAGGGTTTTTTAAAGTTTTTTTTTTTTTCATCCAATAAGGCTGACAAACCACATGACCGATGACATTTTTTTTCTTTCAAACTTATATCCACATTGGTAGTCTATCATATGTTTTTCAAATGTCACATCGATCCGTTCAGCACTTGAGAAGATTTTTTCTTTGAAGGTTTTCGTTAAATCCAATATGGCGGCCAAAAAGATCAAAGTTCAAAAAACTAAATTTGACAAGCACTAGTTTACATAGGTTTCTATAATCGGTTAACGTTTCGTAGAGCTAGCTATAACCGTTTTCTCTGAATCGTCTCCACAACATTTGCCTCGAATAATAATATTTACAAGAACAATTAGGCATCCTGTGGGAAATGCACTGGAAGCCTAATAATATGAGTTTCATTTCAAGAAACTTCAACACAGGACTTCAGCCAATCAACGCCTGTGCAATGGTTGCCAACCTGTGGTTGTTTGTCCATGCTGTTTCCTTTTTAAATACTGAGCATCATGCAAGTCGGAGTAGAGTGGTGACGTGTGTCGGAGGGGCAACCCATCTAGGATTGTGCCCACTCGCCAAGGAGACTGCTTAGAGTATGGTCCCAAATCAAGCTTGGTTTGGTTGCATTTTTACGACCTTTGCAACTTTGGCCGAAAATATCTCGAGAACAAAAAATACTACCCTCCAGTTTTTTGATATGTTATATTAGACAGTATAAACTTTCATTTTCATGCAAGGCCAGGTCAAGATCACGAGGTCTTCAAGGTCAAGGACAAGGTCAAATGTCAGGTCAACAAATAATCCACCCCTAACTTAACTAGATCGACGAACCGATGCTGGATTTGCATTCTATGGACAATTACCTTTCCAACAACACCAAAATAATCGAGATAGGGCAAGGGGTTGCTGAGATATGAGGATTTGAATTTTGGTGGAAACGCGACATTAGTCGAAAAGTTCAAAAGTTCTCAAGGTCATATCTCGTCAACCCCTAGTCCGATTTAGCTAAAATTTTGTATGTGAACATAGACTATCACATGTAACATACATGCAAAAAATTAGCCAAATCTGAGAGGGTTGGGTTACAACCCTTGGGTGAACTGAGGTAGAATGACCAAAGTCGACATTTCAAACGTTAATCCTTCTTGGGATCTCAACTCGATAGGCTGAGTCGGGCTGTAGCCTTGATTGTGTTGAGGATATGTCCTTGTGCTGCAAATTATATAATAAGTGTACAAGCTCCTTTGGAAATATTTGTAATTGCACCCATCTTGTATTAAGGAAAGTTTGCCTATTGCCCTATCTGTTATAGCAGAAAGAAATGATGTCGTCATCACATGATTATCTTCTCTAATGTCCAGTACACGGCTGCTGGTATCATAATTGCTTGGGAACATTCTGTATTGCTTGTGCAGTGTCCCTGTATGTTGGGACAACAATTTTCGGAATTTAGCCAACATGCGAGTAATAACTCACCCACTCTTCATCGAAAGATGCTGTTGTGTCTTTGCTATCCATAGGCTAATGCGAGCAGACGGATCACCAATTTGTCATCCATTCGAGGGACGGTGCATTTTGTAAAGCAACTCCATGCCTACGATGCACCAATCCAACAGTTTACAGTTATATCCAGAATCCAAACTCAGACTAAACAGGTTAAAGTTAAGTCTCAATATTGTAAGGATGGATACCATATGAGGACAAAACCCCTTCCATCCCTTTCCATCCCTTTAACCTCTCATCTCACCCCAAAATCCAAATCCATTGAGACCATACACTGTACAGTGTTGGTGCTGCCAAAGCAGTCTCTTGTGCTATTGGGCACAATCCTCGACGAGTCGCCACTCCGACACAGGATACTCGAATGGCTCAATCATCCCAAGCAGCTGGTACTCATTTTGCCAACCTCAGAAGGATGACCGGCTGAGTGAACCCCACCTGGTATTAATTCAATGGCCGAGCGGGATTTGAACTCAGGACCCTAGGATCCCAAGCCTGCCACCCTAACCATTAATCCAATACCAGGCATACCCCAAAAAACCTGGCTTTTATAAGTCTTTGAAGCTACAATAGGCCATGTAGTACAGCAAAGTTTACACTATGTTTGCAGTGAACATTCTGAACTGAACTGTGAGATCACACAAGGAAATATCGAATTGTATTTCATTACTTGGTACAAGCCAAACATTTTGTGAAGAGGAAGGCACCAACATACGTTTTTGACGATCTTCGCATATAACTCAATTTCATTGTAGTACGCCGTATTGTCTGCTCCACTTGTACCACTGGACATTGCATACAAAAACAGTGACCACAAGGGGTCATAGTTAAAGGCAGGTGTGGGAGGGATCCTGTTCAATGTGTTTATTTCACAGCACGATACCTAAATGGTGCAACCCAAACCTGAATGTGATCTTTTGTTCTTGGATGTCAACTTTTATGTCTTTTCCATCTTGAATCATGAAATTTACAAATAGGTAATTTTTTCGGTCATACCACGTGGTATGAACTGGCTTTCTGGATGGAAATCAAAGGCAAGAGAATAGGACATAGTAAATGCTGTATAATTGTATTTTACATAATAATTGATATCAAACTTTGGATTGATGATTACAAATCAAAGCAGTAAGAAAAACTAGTAGGGCACTCGGTAGAGCGCATATTTCCACCACTTAATGCCTGATCCACGAGAACATATCGGGCCCAATACATTTTTGAAATGGCATGCTATATATTGTTTTGGCCCTCTCTCTCAATGGTGAAGAATCACTTTAAAAATTAAACAATTGTCGTATCCGGATCCGGATCTTCACCAAAACTGAATCAATTCTTCCTTGTCATACACCCAACCTGTCCACCAAGTTTCGTCCAAATCCATCCACAACTCTTTGACATATCGTGCTATATATCGTTTTTGGCACTATCTCTCAATGGTGAAGAATCACTTAAATATGCCAGTAGTCGGATCCGAATCCGGATCTTCACCAAGATCTGATCAGTTCGTCCTTGTCACACAACGAAACTGTCCACAAAGTTTCATCCGGATCCGTCCACAACTTTTTGAGATATCTTGTAAACAGACAGATAGACAGGGGTAAAAACATAACCCCCTTCACCTTCAGTGGCAGAGGGAATAATAAAGAACTTCAATAATTAATGGAACAAATCATTTGATGGAGAGATGAAATTGGACTGAACGTTGAATAGACTATAAAAAGCATTGGATTGAAGTGGTTATAATGTCAAGTTTTCGGTTCAAGTTGCGATGTTGTATGGAAATCATATCTTATTCGAAGCTCTTGAATGTAATAAGTGATTTGGTTTTGCATTAAATAATCCTTATTGAAAACGCTGCGAGAAAACAGGTTCAAGTTCCGTTTTGTAAAAGGTTCATGATGGAGCTTGTACACACGTATAGTACGAAGGGTGAGCGGATTTGACGACTGAATGACAAGGACATGAGTAGACAATGGACAAATCAACAGAGTACTAGTATATGGGATTTGAGCCCATGGGATCTCAGATTCACAAGTGATGTGTTCAGATGGGAATGCCATTTTTTTGTTTTTAATCTTTCCGTGTCATGAAGCACATAAGGTGTAGGGAAACAAGACAAAGCCATTTAAATGTCCCATGCCAGCCTTTTTACTGTAGATCTTCCACTGTAAATGCAACGGACTCTGTCTCGGTTGAGATGTTTTTTAAATGAAGAAGGATGAATAGGCTAACCAAATTTATGTATTCATATAGGGTTATGGAGAAGATACAGTTCACCCTTGCAAACCATATATCGTGACCATGTGGCCCAGGCCCGTACCATGGCAGCTGCATCCAGGAATGTCTCACCGCTATTCTTAGCTGTTCCCTGTTTAACCGCATGCCCAAAGTGAGCAGTGACAAAACTATAGAAATCAACAACAAAAGAGGTATAAACATCGTGTGAGATAAAGGTTTCCGGCAATGCCTACCTGTGCTCACCGTGAGTTGCTGGCATGCTGTGGGCAGGCTTTTCCTGGATCGATTCCTATATCGACTCACTAACGTACGATGGACTTGGTGGGCTGGGGGCTTCCACTCTATTTCGGAACCAACCATGATGAGGGAGGCTGAGACGTCACAGACACCAAATGTGATGGCAAAAAAAAACAGACTTTTTAAGTTTTAGAAAAAAATGGACAAAATCATTCAAACAGTTATTATGACCATAACAACATACAATGTGCTTTCTGGTACTGCACCACTTTGTTGCAGTGTTTATCTTAATTCTAAAATGAGATCTCATCATGTACAAAACACAAAATACGGTGATATGGCTCAAACGCACAACGCTGCTGTCTACATGGAAATGAATTCAGGGTAATATGGTATTTGATACATCGGAATCGTAAAACACAGCAACTATAAATGCATCTGTCTGGATCCTTATGCTCATAAATTAGCTTAAGGTGATAAGAGGGGGTTGGGGGGTCTTGCAACTTTGTTTTTATGGAAAACACAGAGGACTCCCTAACACCTAAGCCAAGGCTTTGGCTCTCTGCGAAGCTTGCATCGTGTTGTAAAGCTTATACTGTGTTGCGAGGTTCATATTGAGCCACGAGGCACATCGGTGTGACCAGGCCCATTCTACCTTTTATCTACATACAAGCGCTACTCGTTAAGGAGGATTAAAGTGGTCAGTACATCTCTCTATGTAGCTGATTGTAAGACTTCACGGAGTAAGAAACATTGGAATGTATTTTGTACGTGTTTTCATGTAAACACATTGCACGTCACGGACATTCGTGACATTTGCATGACGTATTTCAACGTCATTTGACGTACTGTTTCCTATTCGTTTGATTTATTGTATTTTTTGATTTATAGTGGAACCGTAATGCATTTCTGAAGTATTGTTGTCACAAAACAACATCATTCCTTTACAGTTTCATACAGATCGGAGCCTTTGGGAGCTTTTCAAAGCTTTTCAGAGCTTTCACGGAGCTTTACGAAGCAATTGAACAACTTTCTTGAAGCTTCTTTGGGAATGAATAAAAGGCCGAAGACTTTCTGTATGAACACGACTCCTTGTGTCTACATCTGCGTATGACATCCAACGAACCTGCGATACTACGATTACGTAACCCCGAACGACAGATAAGCGCTTGCTGGAGAGGGAGAGAGAGAAAGACAGAGACAGACAGACAGAGACAGAGACAGAGACACAGACAGACATTTTCTTCCTCTTTATATCCAGGAATCATTGTGCACAAGAAAATCAGAAACGAAAGGCAAACATTGTACAAAGTTAAAATGAGGAAAGAGGAAGTACATAAACAAGGAAAAATCATAAATTAACCAGAAGGACACCATTAACAAGTTTACATGATGATTCCTTCACACACCACTTCTGTAAAAACAACGTAAAATCACTGAGTTGAAATTCAAAGTGCAAACGTGATGTGATGAAGGTTTTAAAAAGATGAACTACATCATCATCAGAATTGTCGATATTTTGCATTTTATGTTTCCTTGACAGGTATATAGCGAGTTTAGCCTCGGAAGACAAATAATTTGCCGAAAAGACGCTCCAATTTTTGCATCGGAGATACTAAAACCGAAGATAAAAACACAATGTGTAAAAACAAGGCGAGCCCTCGGAGTACATGTGATAAAATCATAAAAAGGGGGGCCAGCCTTGGGCACTCAATAAAAATGTTGAAAATGTTTCAATAGCACCACAGAAAAGACACAATTCCATGTTACTAGAACGTACACCGATGAGTCAAAACATTATGACCACCTGCCTAATATGCTGTTGGTCCTCCGTGTTCCGCCAATTCAGCGCCGAACCGCCGAGGCATGGTCTCCACAAGCCCCCTGAAGGTGTCCTGTGGTATCTGGCACAAAAACATTAGC
>CM068952.1:39222609-39237800 GCA_035128595.1 Eptatretus atami
AGGATGGCTCTGGCCCTGTGTGCTAAGCAGCCGGCCCGGTGTGCTATTACCGAAGGAGACAGGGGCTGGTTGCCGTTACCAGCAAAGTGATGGCTTTTTCGCCTCCTTTGTTTGTGCAGGCTGTTAGACACGAAGTTTCTTGGAAGGCCTTCGCTCACTACCTGCTTCGGCAGGCAGGGAAACTCGGCTATGATCAGGAACTCTTTCTCATTGACACCAAGAAAGTTGACATCACATCAGTGCCCCTGTTCTATAGAAGTATGTTGGACACGTGGCAGGCAGTCACCGTCCGCCGTGATGACCGTAGCTACTCTCTTGAAATGTTTTTAAACGAGCCAATTTTTTTAAACCATATTTTAAAAGGGGTTTGTGGTGACCGCAGTTTTATGCAAAATTTTATTGATGCTGGATACACCAAGGTTAAACATTTTAGAACTCCTTTTCCTTATAAGTGGAAGCCAGCTGCCGAGGTCGCTGTGGCCACTGGAATTAGGTCCATTCGAGTCATGGGGAGAATTTTCTCTGTAATTATACGCTTTTTCAAGCAGTCCGGGTTAAAATGGACTCCACAGCTGGACTCCACACCTTCGCTCCAACACCCCTTTGCAGCACTTTTACTTCACTTTCAAGGTTTTATCCCTTTCAACTCAATGGAAACGTACTGTTTATTTTTTTGTGTATTAAAGCCCTTGTTCCTGAGAGACCTGCAGAACCACAAGCACACTGGAAGAGGATGCTCGCGGGTCACTTCTTCCACTGCAATCCAATGGCTTTGTATGATAAGGCGCCATTGCCAAGTGCTCTGGAGACTTGCAGTGGCGGCTGGCGCACTACATTTTACACTGTAATGTTTTGTTTCATCACATACACGGATAAGCCAAAGCATTATGACCACTGACAGGTGAAGTGAATAACATTGATTATCTTGTTACAATGGCACCTGTTTAAGGGGTGGGATATATTAGACAGCAAGTGAACAGCCAGTTCTTGAAGTTGATGTGTTGGATGCAGGAGAAATGGGTAGGAGTAAAGACCTGAGCGACTTTGACAAGGGCCAAATTATGGCCAGACGACTGGGTCAGAGCATCCCTGAAACGGCAAGGCTTGTGGGGTGCTCCCGGTCAGCAGTGGTGAGTACCTACCGACAGTGGTCCGAGGATGGACAAACCACAAACGGCGACAGGGTGTTGAGCGCCCAAGGCTTATCGATGCGCGAGGACAACGAAGGCTATCCTGTCTGGTCCGAACCGACAGAAGGGCTACTGTGGCACAAGTCACATAAATTTTTTATGGTGGTCACGGGAGGAATGTCACAATCCACAGTGCATTGCATCCTGCTGCGATATCGGGCTGCATAACCACAGACCGTCAGAGTGCCCATGATGACCCGTCCACCGTCGAAAGCGCCTACAATGGGCACGCGAGCGTCGGAGCTGGACCTTGGAGCAGTGGAAGAAGGTCGCCTGGTCCGTTGAGTCCCGTTTTCTTTTAGATCACGTGGATGGCCGTGTACTTGTGCGCCGTTTACTGGGGAAGTGATGGCACCAGGATGCACTGTGGGAAGACAACAAGCCGGTGGGGAGTGTGATGCTCTGGGCAATGTTCTGCTGGGAAAACCCTGGGTCCAGCCATTCATGTGGATGTCAATTTGACACGTGTCACCTACCTAAACATCGTTGCAGACCAGGTACACCCCTTCATGGCAATGGTATTCCTGATGACAGTGGCCTCTTTCAGCAGGATAATGCGCCCTGCTACACTGCACACATTGTTCGGGAATGGTTTGAGGAACATGATGAAGTGTTCATGGTGCTGCCCTGGCCTCCAAATTCTCCAGATCTCAATCCGATTGAGCATCTGTGGATGTGCTGGACCGACAAGTCCGATCCACGGCGGCTCCACCTCGCAACTTACAGGACTTGAAGGATCTGCTGCTAATGTTTTTGTGCCAGATACCACAGGACACCTTCAGGGGGCTTGTGGAGACCATGCCTCGGCGGTTCGGCGCTGAATTGGCGGAACACGGAGGACCAACAGCATATTAGGCAGTGTGGTCATAATGTTTTGACTCATCGGTGTACGTTCTAGTAACATGGAATTGTGTCTTTTCTGTGGTGCTATTGAAACATTATTCACATTTTTATTGAGTGCCCAGGCTGGCCCCCCTTTTTATGATTTTATCACATGTACTCCGAGGGCTCAGCCTGTTTTTACACATTGTGTTTTTATCTCGTTTTAGTATCTCCGATGCAAAAATGAGCGTCTTTTAGCAAATTATTTGTCTTCCGAGGCTAAACTCGCTATATACCTGTCAGAAAACATAAAATGCAAAATATCGACAATTCTGATGATGATGTAGTTATCTTTTTAAAACCTTCATCACATCACGTTTGCACTTTGAATTTCAACTCAGTGATTTTACGTTGTTTTTACAGAAGTGGTTGTGTGAAGGAATCATCATGTAAACTTGTTAATGGTGTCCTTCTGGTTAATTTATGATTTTTCCTTGTTTATGTACTTCTCTTTCCTCATTTTAACTTTGTACAATGTTTGCCTTTCGTTTCTGATTTTCTTGTGCACAATGATTCCTGGATATAAAGAGGAAGAAAATGTCTGTCTGTGTCTCTGTCTCTGTCTCTGTCTGTCTGTCTCTGTCTTTCCTCTCTCTCCCTCCCAGCAAGCGCTTTATCTGTCGTTCGGGGTTACGTAATCGTAGTATCGCAGGTTCGTTGGATGTCATACGCAGATGTAGACACAAGGAGTCGTGTTCATACAGAAAGTCTTCGGCCTTTTATTCATTCCCAAAGAAGCTTCAAGAAAGTTGTTCAATTGCTTCGTAAAGCTCCGTGAAAGCTCTGAAAAGCTTTGAAAAGCTCCCAAAGGCTCCGATCTGTATGAAACTGTAAAGGAATGATGTTGTTTTGTGACAACAATACTTCAGAAATGCATTACGGTTCCACTATAAATCAAAAAATACAATAAATCAAACGAATAGGAAACAGTACGTCAAATGACGTTGAAATACGTCATGCAAATGTCACGAATGTCCGTGACGTGCAATGTGTTTACATGAAAACACGTACAAAATACATTCCAATGTTTCTTACTCCGTGAAGTCTTACAATCAGCTACATAGAGAGATGTACTGACCACTTTAATCCTCCTTAACGAGTAGCGCTTGTATGTAGATAAAAGGTAGATGGGCCTGGTCACACCGATGTGCCTCGTGGCTCAATATGAACCTCGCACACAGTATAAGCTTTACAACACGATGCAAGCTTCGCAGAGAGCCAAAGCCTTGGCTTAGGTGTTAGGGAGTCCTCTGTGTTTTCCATAAAAACAAAGTTGCAAGACCCCCAACCCTCCTTATCACCTTAAGCTAATTTATGAGCATAAGGATCCAGACAGATGCATTTATAGTTGCTGTGTTTTACGATTCCGATGTATCAAATACCATATTACCCTGAATTCATTTCCATGTAGACAGCAGCGTTGTGCGTTTGAGCCATATCACCGTATTTTGTGTTTTGTACATGATGAGATCTCATTTTAGAATTAAGATAAACACTGCAACAAAGTGGTGCAGTACCAGAAAGCACATTGTATGTTGTTTGGTCATAATAACTGTTTGAATGATTTTGTCCATTTTTTTCTAAAACTTAAAAAGTCTGTTTTTTTTTGCCATCACATTTGGTGTCTGTGACGTCTCAGCCTCCCTCATCATGGTTGGTTCCGAAATAGAGTGGAAGCCCCCAGCCCACCAAGTCCATCGTAGTTAGTGAGTCGATATAGGAATCGATCCAGGAAAAGCCTGCCACAGCATGCCGCAACTCACGGTGAGCACAGGTAGGCATTGCCGAAACCTTTATCTCACACGATGTTTATACCTCTTTTGTTGTTGATTTCTATAGTTTTTGTCACTGCTCACTTTGGGCATGCGGTTAAACAGGGAACAGCTAAGAATAGCGGTGAGACATTCCTGGATGCAGCTGCCATGGTACGGGCCTGGGCCACATGGTCACGATATATGGTTTGCAAGGGTGAACTGTATCTTCTCCATAACCCTATATGAATACATAAATTTGGTTAGCCTATTCATCCTTCTTCATTTAAAAAACATCTCAACCGAGACAGAGTCCGTTGCATTTACAGTGGAAGATCTACAGTAAAAAGGCTGGCATGGGACATTTAAATGGCTTTGTCTTGTTTCCCTACACCTTATGTGCTTCATGACACGGAAAGATTAAAACAAAAAAATGGCATTCCATCTGAACACATCACTTGTGAATCTGAGATCCATGGGCTCAAATCCCATATACTAGTACTCTGTTGATTTGTCCATTGTCTACTCATGTCCTTGTCATTCAGTCGTCAAATCCGCTCACCCTTCGTACTATACGTGTGTACAAGCTCCATCATGAACCTTTTACAAAACGGAACTTGAACCTGTTTTTCGCAGCGTTTTCAATAAGGATTATTTAATGCAAAACCAAATCACTTATTACATTCAAGAGCTTCGAATAAGATATGATTTCCATAACACATCGCAACTTGAACCGAAAACTTGACATTATACCACTTCAATCCAATGCTTTTTATAGTCTATTCAACGTTCAGTCCAATTTCACTCTCCATCAAATGATTTGTTCCATTAATTATTGAAGTTCTTTATTATTCCTCTGCCACTGAAGGTGAAGGGGGTTATGTTTTTACCCCTGTCTATCTGTCTGTTTACAAGATATCTCAAAAAGTTGTGGACGGATCCGGATGAAACTTTGTGGACAGTTTCGTTGTGTGACAAGGACGAACTGATCAGATCTTGGTGAAGATCCGGATTCGGATCCGACTACTGGCATATTTAAGTGATTCTTCACCATTGAGAGATAGTGCCAAAAACGATATATAGCACGATATGTCAAAGAGTTGTGGATGGATTTGGACGAAACTTGGTGGACAGGTTGGGTGTATGACAAGGAAGAATTGATTCAGTTTTGGTGAAGATCCGGATCCGGATACGACAATTGTTTAATTTTTAAAGTGATTCTTCACCATTGAGAGAGAGGGCCAAAACAATATATAGCATGCCATTTCAAAAATGTTATTGGGCCCGATATGTTCTCGTGGATCAGGCATTAAGTGGTGGAAATATGCGCTCTACCGAGTGCCCTACTAGTTTTTCTTACTGCTTTGATTTGTAATCATCAATCCAAAGTTTGATATCAATTATTATGTAAATATCAATTATACAGCATTTACTATGTCCTATTCTCTTGCCTTTGATTTCCATCCAGAAAGCCAGTTCATACCACGTGGTATGACGAAAAAATTACCTATTGTAAATTTCATGATTCAAGATGGAAAAGACATAAAAGTTGACATCCAAGAACAAAAGATCACATTCAGGTTTGTTGCACCATTGAGGTATCGTGCTGTGAAATAAACACATTGAACAGGATCCCTCCCACACCTGCCTTTAACTATGACCCTTGTGGTCACTGTTTTTGTATGCAATGTCCAGTGGTACAAGTGGAGCAGACAATACGGCGTACTACAATGAAATTGAGTTATATGCGAAGATCGTCAAAAACGTATGTTGGTGCTTCCTCTTCACAAAATGTTTGGCTTGTACCAAGTAATGAAATACAATTCGATATTTCCTTGTGTGATCTCACAGTTCAGTTCAGAATGTTCACTGCAAACATAGTGTAAACTTTGCTGTACTACATGGCCTATTGTAGCTTCAAAGACTTATAAAAGCCAGGTTTTTTGGGGTATGCCTGGTATTGGATTAATGGTTAGGGTGGCAGGCTTGGGATCCTAGGGTCCTGAGTTCAATCCCGCTCGGCCATTGAATTAATACCAGGTGGGGTTCACTCAGCGGTCATCCTTCTGAGGTTGGAAAATGAGTACCAGCTGCTTGGGATGATTGAGCCATTCGAGTATCCTGTGTGGAGTGGCGACTCGTCGAGGATGTGCCCAATAGCACAGAGAACTGCTTTGGCAGCACCAACACTGTACAGTGTATGGTCTCAATGGATTTGGATTTTGGGGTGAGATGAAGTAGGTTAAAGGATGGAAAGGGATGGAAGGGGTTTTGTCCTCATATGGTATCCATCCTTACAATATTGAGACTTAACTTTAACCTGTTTAGTCTGAGTTTGGATTCTGGATATAACTGTAAACTGTTGGATTGGTGCATCGTAGGCATGAGTTGCTTTACAAAGCACCGTCCCTCGAATGGATGACAAATTGGTGATCCGTCTGCTCGCATTAGCCTATGGATAGCAAAGACACAACAGCATCTTTCGATGAAGAGTGGTTGAGTTATTACTCGCATGTTGGCTAAATTCCGAAATTGTTTGTCCCAACATACAGGGACACTGCACAAGCAATACAGAATGTTCCAAGCAATTATGATACCAGCAGCCGTGTACTGGACATTAAAGAAGATAATCATGTGATGACGACATCATTTCTTTCTTGCTATAACAGATAGGGCAATAGGCAAACTTTCCTTAATACAAGATGGGTGCAATTACAAATATTTCCAAAGGAGCTTGTACACTTATTATATAATTTGCAGCACAAGGACATATCCTCAACACAATCAAGGCTACAGCCCGACTCAGCCTATCGAGTTGAGATCTCCCCCCCCCAAAAGAAGTCAATAAAAATAGTTTATAGTTTTTTAAGAATGAAATCTGGGGGTTGTAGTGCCATAAAAGTATGCCAAAGCATTGATGCCGCAAGGTTATTAATAACAAGGGTTTGTCCCCGATATGAGATTTGACAAAGTAGTCCCTTCCATTTTAGTAACCATCTCTCAGTTTTATTTATTAAAAATTCCCATTTTTTTAAAACGAAATTTTGAGTGCCAAGGAAGACGCCGAGATAAAAAAGAATTACATCCCATGCCCATTCAAGGTGCTTGGGCAGGGTCGGAGGAGTGGCGCCATTTTGCAGACCGAGAAAGAGAGCTTTGCTCTTTTTCCAGTTCACTTTGGTGGAGCTTGCCATCCTGAATTCATGGACACAGTGGACCAAGGCAGAGACATCCACATCTGAATGGATAACCGCACAAAAATCATCCGCATAGGCAATTACTTTAACTGGGTTCGCCATTGGTTGGGGAAGAAAACCATGAAGATGTACCAGCAACCGAATGAGCAAGGGCTCGATTGTTTGGGAATAGAGAAGGCTGGGTAAAGGGCAGCCTTGACGAATGCCTCTGCTAGCTGGAAAAGGCTGACATATAAAATTGTTGACTTTGAGTGAACTAAAAATGTTATGATACAGGAGCTGTATGTAAAGGGGCTGTCACACCTTGATGTTTTAGCCAGCGTATGGCAAGGTAATCAAAATGTATGTAAAAGCTGGCGTACTGAACTATTGATGGTATTTTTTAAAAAGTTTTGGGCGTATAATACGTGTTGGACGTATGCATAACGTATTAGTACATACACAGAACGTTTCAATCACATATAGATAATTGTACCAACGAATGCTGAGCGTTGTCGGCGTTCACAACCTATGCCCAACGATAGTCTAACTTATGCATAGCGCGCGCAGCGTATCGCTGACGATCACGTGGCGTAGGCTATTAATAGGTGCGGCTCGACGATTCAAATCATAACCGCACTAGACATCGAAGTGTGAAGCGCTGTCACACTTGACGTTTTAGCCAGCGTATGCCGACGTATGAAACATTTGCCGAACGAAGCTGGCAGTCGTCGAATACGTTATGGTAAGTTTTGTATAGTTAAGAGCAGCTGATACGTCGTAGTACGCTGGCAGACATCGTAGTACGCTGGCATACTCGTCAGATACGTCGAGAAATTTTCAGCATGTTGAAAATTTCTCAGCGTACTCGCGTATGACACACGTTCCGCATACGCTGGCATAAGTGTAGGCACGTTACGTGATCTTGAACCACGTCGACACACGTTACTTGTACGTTACTCATAAGTCGAAACACGTCAAGGTAATGGTTAGCGTCAGTGTCCAGACTCCCTGGTTTTTTCTTTTTTCTTTGTATGACGGTGATGTTGACATTCGATTTCTAGTGCGGTTATGATTTAAATCGTTGAGCGGCAGCCTATTAATTATTTATATCATAACCGCACTAGAAATCGAAGTGTCAACATCACGTCACGCCGAAGAAAAAAAACAAAAAAAAAAAAAACCGGGAGTCTGGAACACTGACGCTAACCATTACTTGACGTTTTGACTTATGAGTAACGTACAAGTAACGTGTGTCGACGTGTGTCAACGATCGCGTAATGCTACAACATGTTACTCATAGGTTAGAAATATAGTTTCGGGTACACTAAACATTACCTCGGACGTGTTCGACTTATGAGTAACTTACAAGTAACGTGTGTCGACGTGTGTCAACGATCGCGTAACGTGCCTACAACTTATGGCCAAGCGTATGCGGAACGTGTGAGTCATACGTCGAAAAATTTCAAGCATGGAAAATTTGTCTAACACCTCGGCGTACTACGACGTATGCCAGCGTACTACGAAAAAAGCCAGCGTACTACGACGTATGCCAGCGTGCTCTTAACGTATAACTTACCGTAACGTATTCGACGTGTGCCGGATTTAAGCCAAATTTTGCATACGTCAGGCATACGCTGGCTAAATCGTCAAGGTGTGACAGGGTTTAAGAGATAAAAAAATTTCCCCCAAACCAAACCCCGTAAAACATAAAAAGATAGAGGTGATCGACAGTATAAAAGCTTTTCCTGTTCAGAAGAACCACCAACATTTTTTTGCCTCGAGTGCAGATATCAATCAATTAGTCACGCGACAATAAAATACTGTCATGTATTGTTCTTTTTGGAACACAGTAAGATTGATCAGGGTGTATGATTTCCCCAATCATGGGTCTGAGCCAGTTGGTAAGAACCTTTGAGAATATTTTATAATCTGTGCAAAGCAATGATATAGGACTCCAGTTGCATGGTTGCTGAAGGTCACCTTTTGGGGGGACAAGGGCAAGTACAGCCCTGCGACAGCTTAATGGCAACAAACTCGATCGTAGACCCTCAATCAGAGCTTCAAGTAACTCGGGTCCAAGGAGGTCCCAAAAGGTTTTGTAAAGTTCTACAGGCATTCCATCTAGACCAGAGACTTTGCCTGTCGGTAGAGTATGTGGGGCAGTCTGAAGTTCTTCCAAAGTTACTTCCTTGCCTAGTTGTAGACGTGTGGATTCTGATAAGGTAGGTAGGGAAGAAGTCAGGGATTCCATAATCTCATGATCAGTGCTCTTGGCTTGGTAGAGTTCAGAGAAGTAATCCTTGAGTGAAACTCTGATGTCTTTTTGACAGTGTGTAGATGATGAGGGTTTTGAGACTTCCTTCCTTCATCTTTAATGAGGCTATCTACTGACTTGTTTTTTTCCGAACTTCCAGTCCGAAGAAGACCGATGAGGAAGTATCCAAATGATACAGATTTTCCATTCGGAGACGAATCAGAGCTCCCCTGGCTTGCTTTGCACAGAGCCCAGCAAGAAGGGCTTTTTTCTTTGCCAGCAAAACGTTGGTCCCTTTGGTATTAGAGGCTGAGAGGTTGGATTGCAAAGATAGTATTTCTTTGGCAACCAGGGGTTGAAGGGCAGAGTCATGTCGAGTTTGATAAGCTCCGTATTGCTGGCAGAAGGATCTTATCTGTGCTTTGGCATTGTCCCACCATTGCACAAGACGGGGGAAAGGAGGGTTTACGTTGGAGTAAAGTTCTCCAAAAAACACGAAAGGCATCAAGGAACAAATGATCCTCAATGAGACTTACATTAAAGGTCCAGAAGGCAGCATCTCGGTTACGAATTGGTCGGTAAATACGAAGTATGACCATATGATGTCTGAGAAACCACTCGGGACAATACCAGTGTAGGTCACAATATATTTTTAAATCATTATAAATAATAAAAACGGTCTAACCTTGTGAGGGACAGACAGCCATCGAAACACCGACACCACGTATATTGTTGTGCAGATGGATTACAAGTTCTTCAAATGTCAATAAGGGAGAAGGTTGTCAAAGTCCTAGCCAGGAGCATAATGCTCGCTGAGTGAAGCTCTTTCCCATTGTGATCAATGGTAGAATCCATCGTGCAGTTACAATCCCCTCCTAAACAAAAAAATCCATTAAAATCTAAGTGTGTGAGGGATGTTTCTAACCGTAAAAAAACAAGTTCGATCCGTACTGTCACTCGGTGCATAGACATTGAGTATTGTGTGTTTAAAACCATTAAGAGTAAAGGTGAGTGAGATTAAATATCCTTTAATAATTTCATTAAAATCAACAATGAGATTACAGAGAGAGGGATGTAAATATATGGCTACCCCAGCTCTGGGACACTCTAAGCTGCTGAAGCACCACCTTCCTTTCATCATTCTCTCCCATTCACTCATACAGGAGGAAGTACATCTGGTTTCTTGTAAGAGTAAAAATTAAATGTGGTTCTTCAATACAAGCTCCTTAACTTCAGCTTTATGTAAATTCGAATGTCCTCTATTAATGTTTAAAGTAGCTATCGAAAAAGCCAGAGTGTGGAATTTTTAAAAAGGCGTCGGTCAATTGGCCAGGTTATGGATGCAGTAGTTTCCTTGCTTTCAAAACACATTTCTTGAGAAGAAACATTTGTGGCTCAGTCATGCCAAACTGCTCGGACTGAAGGAGCAGCTGCTTTGCAGAGGTGATAAAACTGTGCAGGTCAGGAAAGGAATCTTGAATTTGAACATGTCTCTTACGGAAGGTGTGCTGTAAAAACTTTATGATCTCCTAGGGGGAGCACAGTCAGAACACCATCCGCTTCCTGAAATAAGCCTGGATCGTTCCAGACTTTGGTACTATCACCAGAAGCAAGCGACGAGGCCCCATCAGAATCATAGTCTGATTGGTGATCCATACTTGAACCATGCACCACAGGTGGAGCAGGCATTTCCATTTCTGTTGGGAGGGACAAAGCTGTTACCGAAACAGAACACACATGCATCCGCATCCGTAATGCCTGGAGTTGTCTGGAACGCAGATGTCTCAGCCACTACGCTTTTGGTAGAGAGAGGGACCAACATAGGTTCACTTTCAATGTCCATGACATCAGCAACCACTGAAGTGGTAACAACTACCTCTTGGGGCACAACACCACCCTCTTGTTTATGCTCGTGCTCATCCTGTACATGCTCAGGAGCATTGTCAACATCCACCGGAGCGAGAACAGCAAATTTGTTTTCCGTTTCCAAAGCAGCGAATGAGCTGGCTGCATCTAGATGAGAGCCATGTAATTTGCTCGATGGCGCTAGCTTTTTAGAATTGCTCACCGTTACATCATGACCGTTGACGTTAGGACGCTTGTTTCTTCGGGAGTGAACGATGACAAAACCCTCGTCATCTACTTGAAATTCTTTGACTTCTGCACTCCCTTCCCAGGGCTGGTTATGGGAGGTGTCTGCACGTTCCTCCTCTCCACATGTACCACTAGTGCTTGGCTTGGGTTCTGCGCTCTCGGTGCACCATTAGTGCTTGGTATAGATTCCTGGCATTGAGATTCCTTGTTAGGCTCCACACGTTGAGATTCACCAATAGGAATGTTTGGTTTCAGACACGCATTCTTTAAATGTCCGTGCTCGCCACAAATAAAGCATGTCATTAAATTTGGTGGCTGCGATCCTTGTATTTTAGAGTCACAGTAGTACTAAGTGACCGTGCACCATTCTTCAAAACAATATTACAGTGGCATCTGAGCGACATGATGTGTTGAACCGAAACGCCAGAACGCAAACGTAATGGGATCATGGAAATCCGTGATACAACTGTCCCAAAATAACTTAAAGCAGAGATTATCTCGTCGCTTTTAAAGAAAGGTGGAATATTTGAAATAATAATTTTAATAGCAGGTGTGTCCAAAGGACTTCCAGGAACAAAAAGATCCGGCGGGAAGCAACGTATCGTTCTTCGGACAAAAATAGCACAACACGTTGATTCATCCTCGACGCTGCCAGAATGTTTTTGAGCCCAAATGAGCTCTCCAAAACCCATTACGACATCATTCGCACTGACTCCGTCCGGTGGACAAACCATGACACTTCTTTGGAGTAAGTGCCTCGTACACACGATTGTTATGAATCTGGCAGCCATGAGAACACAACAGACAGGTCCCCGTAGCTCAGTTATTTCGTTAAGTAAATGTGGATAGATAGCTCCCTTTCACCTATGTCTAATGGGAATTAATTGTGCATGTGCTGCGAAGTTATTTTATAGATAGGATTTTTACACTTATACCAACAACAACACGCCTTCGCCTCGCTTCCTCAACCCGACGCCAAAGCGCCCGCAGTGGGCGGAGTTCAAGGCGGAACCTCGCGGCGGCTCTCGCCCAATCGGGGTGATGCGAGCGAGGTTGCCGTCCTTCGACTAATGGGACTCCACTGTGTGAGGGGCGGTCCGCGTGATGTCACCACGCCCCCGGACCAATCAACGGACTTGGCGCCCGTTTTGGCCAGTGACAGAGGCGACGAGCGCTTTTGCGCGCCAAAACCGTCCAGTGAGGGAGAGCGGGTCGCGAGGAGGCGTCCCTTCCCCCCCCCCCCTTGGACAAGGGGGGATATATATTTGGCGCAATCGGTGTGTAGAGAGAGAGTGTTGAGACCCGAGTGTGCACAAAGAGGTCCTTCCTCCCTTGAGCCTGTCCCGCGGAGGACCGCCTGCCTTGAGCCTGTCCCGCGGAGGATCGCTTGCCGGAGGAGCGTGCTGGAGCCGACACAACCCTCCGTACCCGGTGCTTCCAGCGGCCTCGTGTTGCGGGTTCGAGTCTCGCTACCCCAAGATCGTCGAGAACCACACGAGGTGGACAGGTCCAAGCTAGCTTCTCTTCCCTCAGCTCATCTTCCCACTCGAGCTGAAGGGGCAAATAAGACCCGACGGGGTCCGTTTCTTTGGGTAGGTGTCTGGTGCGGGCCAGTCCTTTAAGTAGCACCTGTATAAGTGCTTGTGTATAAATTTCCATTTATTTTATATTCGGATAACTCTGCCCTTACGTGCTCCCCTCGTCCCCCAATTATTGTTAATAAATTTCCCCTCTTGTTGAATGTCCCAGCTCGTTTCTGTGCTTCTTTCATTGGCTTAGCAGGGTGCGTGTTGAGAAATTGGGAGACAGTAAATTGTGCATTTGGACCGACGGCTTGGTAACCATCTGCTCGGGTTACGCACGATTCGAGCACGGTAACGGCTCGTCCCGCTCGAGCTCCGTCGAGGGTGTGAATTCCCCGGTAGCTGCCGCGTGGGTATTTAGGTATATTGAAGTTTGGCAATTAACGCTATCCCACGCGGTCGAATTATTGGCGATTCACGGTCCTGTAAGGGACCGTGCATTTTGGACTTATCCGAGGGTACGATCTGAATTCCGGGTGTTCGGTGGAGCCGACTCTACTGCTCCCCCTAGCGGTCGTGCTCGCCGCCGATACCTGGCCCCACAACACTATTATGCAAACGTACGTTTGCCATAGTGTAAAATAATACAAAGTAAATTGAAGAATCAAAGAAAACGAAAGCAAACCTACCACAAGCAAAACTAGCAAGTGGAGGGAAACAAAAAATTAATATGAACTAAGTATTTATCCAAGAAAAAAGGCGAAACGTAGAAACACAGCAAAGTAGTAAAGCAGGCCGAAAAACCAGAAAGTCCTAAACAGGCCTGCAAATCACTTACTGTGCATGCTCTCTTTCTCTCAACTGTCTCAACAAAGAAAGGAAACACAGGGGAAAACGTCACAAACACATACAAGGACACAAGGGGAGTGAAAAGGGATTCGGAAAAACACCAACATGACACAGTACTCACAGCTTCACCCACAGAGCCGCCATGATGGCACACCCATGCACAACACACCAATAACCAGCAGGGGGTGAGAGGGACAGAGAAAGAGTAAGAGAAAATTACTAGTCTGAGAAAGTGAGCATGGAACCAAATGAGTAAGCGCACTGCACAGACTCGATTATAAATATTTGTTAAAATGTAGGTGTCTCTGTCTCAGAACTGTCTTTACTTATTGTGTATGAAAGAACTGTTGATTTTCAGGAGAAAATAATCGAATACCTATTGAGTAAAGATTGCTTCATTCAACATTTATATACCCATTGGTTGCTCCATTCAACTCCTTTAATGAAGACCTCATTCAACATGGGGTCTTCATTAAAAGAGCCAAATGAAAGCACTGATGCCAAGATCCCCATGTCAGGGTCTTAGACAGGGCAAACCCAAGGAAAAACTAGCATTTTTTCCAGTCAAGGTTTTCTCAGTGGATTCATCATCCTGAACCCATACCATTTGATATTAGCTTGGGGGGTCACCCAGAATTTTGCCAACCAAACAATGGTCAGAAAGGTTTTCAATGCCAAGCTGTAAAGGTGCTGAGATGGGAGGAATGGGGATGATATTTTGGGAGGATGGTCAAATAGCCTTTACTTTTCCCCCATTCACTTACATGTAAGATTGGAAGTGGGGAGAAGGGGAGGATTGTCAGCAACTTTTCCCTTCCCCCAATAACTTACATGAAAAATTTGGGGGGGGGGGGTAGTATGTCCTACAACTCTCATTTTCCTACTATTCTCAAGGCCTTAAAATGTGCAAACAAGTTTTATAGAGCAATGATCTAGTTACACACTGTTCACATCATTCTGATAGCAGGGTCTATGCCCAATGGAATGAATTTCAATTTGTTTGATTTTAATTAGTGTCGTTACGATCAAACAAAAAAAATGCGGTTACATAAGCTGAACCCCCCACCAACCCTTGCTTATATAACACTCCTTAACAGTGTTCACAAACACCCACCCAACCACGCCCTCTACATCATACTGTATGTAAAGTCTTAGAGACAGAGTACAATATTTTCAGAAGCTCAGCTGATGGCAGCTGCAACTCAGCAGTTGTTGGTGAAAATGGCAGCTGAGTGTTTGAGAGACAGAAACGCAATCGCCTTCTTGTAGTAACTGCATTCCCATTCATTGTCTGGGTTGCCTGCCGGGCCTCTTACCAGAAATCACAGGTACTGTTGTAGTTACCTGGCCAATATGTGTGCTGTGTTTGTGCTAGAATTGAACTATGACCATGAGATAGATAGGGCATCCCAAGGAAAAACTAACATTTTTTCCAGTCAATGTTTTCTCAGTGGATTCATCATCCTGAA
>CM068952.1:39265383-39284161 GCA_035128595.1 Eptatretus atami
CTGGCGTTTACTTTGAGTGGTTGTACCAGGCTGATCCACCAGCTGTCGAGTTGGACGTCAGGGGTGTTACAATCCCTGTTGCTGACCCTCCAATCAGCTGTGTCCACCTTTGCTTGTGGAAACACAGGCTGCGGCGTAACCAGTGAAATGGGGTAAAGCTCCAGGAATCTGTGGAATTCCACTATGAGCCTCAGCCTCATTATTTGAAGAAAACAAATGCTGAGGCTGAGCTTTAAGCTCGCTCCTTCTGGGGAAGGAATGGCTGCTCGGGTGGTGGAGGTTATGTTTTCACCCCTGTCCGTTTGTCTGTGAGCAGGATATCTCAAAACGTTGTTGACGGATTCGACGAAATTTTGTAGACATGTTGGTTGTGAGATAAGGACGAATTGGTTCGATTTTGGTGAAGATCCGAATCCAGATCCAGATCCATATCCAACAATTTTTATTAAAGTGATTCTTCACTATTGAGTGATGTGGGCTAAAATGATACATACATGACAAGCCGGTAGGCAGACATGGTAGTCGCCTACCCAATAGAACCTGATTCGATGGGCCCGTTCGATGGGAATGACCTGAGGATTAGCACACAGAAATTCATGATTCTCCGCTTCAAGGGTAATGCTGCAGATTGTTTTTTCATTAAAATACCCCCACATTTAGAGGTTTTCGGCCGTTGCTAGACAACGGAGGGGTCCATTAGCAACGGTTCTTTCTCACAATAACTAGGACATACCATGAACCTACCATAACAGTTTCATGTATATCTGACTCTAGTCTCTGAGATATAACGGACTTCGTTTTTTATTTGTTTCACCAGGTTCATTCAAAGTCTATCTTCTCCGACAGTTTTCATAGGATCCGGCTGGAAATTTTTGACAATATGGCTGAATGTACTGCCACCAGTCGTCGTGGCCCGATTTTTGATTTTCGAAAAAATAAATTTTTTATGATTTTTCAAAAATTTCAATCCGTTGCTAGGCAACGGTGGTGTCCATACAGCAACGGTTTCTCATTTGCACACAACTAGGTCATGGTATGAACCTACCAACCAAGTTTCATCGAAATCGCCATTGTATTAACGGAGCACTGGACCGAACATAGGGACAGACAGACAGACAAGCCGGTAGGCGGACATGGGTAGTCGGCCGTTGCTATGGAACGGAGGGTCCATAGCAACGGTTCTTCTCACACACTAACTAGACATACCATTAACCTACCATACAGTTTCATGTATATCTGACTCAGTCTCTGAGAATAACAACTTCGTTTTTTTATTGTTTTCGACCAGGGTCATTCAAAGTCTATCTTCTCGACAGTTTTCATAGGATCCGCTTGAAATTTTTAACAATATGGCTGAATGTACTTCCCACAGTCGACCGTCCCCGATTTTTGATTTTCGAAAAAAATAAATTTTTTATGATTTTTCAAAATAGTCAAAGTCCTTGCTAGGCAACGGTGTGTCCATAGCAACGTTCTCATTTCACACATCTAGGTTATCGTGATGAACCTGCCACACCAAGTTTCATCGAAATCGCATTTTATTAACTGAAATCGCCATTTTAATACTGATAATAAGGGTAGAACAAATCTCAAAAAAAAATTTTGAAAACAAATTTTTTTTTTCGACTACATCGACGACTCAACAGACAAAACATATCGACGGAAAAAGTGATAATAAGGGTAGAACAAATTCAAATGTATTTTTTTAAAAAAAAATTTTTTTCGACTTAGATCGACTACCAACAAACATATCGACAGAAAGTATAAGGCGTAGAACATGATTGTGTTGGTGGTTCACAACATAAAGTACTGCTCTATCTGGCAATACAGATGACACAAAGAAACTGTAAAACTAAATTCAACATTATTCATGAAGTGGGTCTGTTAATGGTGGCAATCAAACGGACTCCTCAGTATTCTTTGTGTGTAATTCATACAGATTACCATAAGCAGCACACCCAAATTCCTCAGTAGAGATACCTAGTACATTAATTATATACAAATAAGCCTGTGTGGTCTCAGTGTTAGGGGTGGCGGCCTTGGGATCCTGAGGGTCCTGAGTCAAGCCCCGTCGGCACTGAATTAATACACCAGCGGTGTTGACTCAGTCTGCTCATCCGTCCAGTCGGCGAATGAGTACCAGTTCCAGTTGTGTGTACGTAGAGGGCACTGCATCAGCACACAGTCGTTGCTTCAAGAAATGATAGCTACCCCCAACATAAGCTCCGTACGACCACCCAATTATATTACAAGCTATGTTAAAATGTATTTTTATGCTGGGCACGAAAGGAGAAAATACGACTGCAACCTCCCAAGCTCGCTGAAGAGAGCAGCTTAAGAAAATTGATGGATTAGAGAGTCGAAAATCTCTCACTCCAGGTATCAACTTGAGTTCTGTGGAATGAAAGACAAAGCCAAATGATGCTTCTTGGAATGTACCACATGTGTGCTGATCTCTCTCTTTGATCCCTGTTGCTGACCCTCCAATCAGCTGTGGTCCACCTTTGCTTGTGGAAACACAGGCTGCGGTGAACCAGTTGAAATGGGGTAAAGCTCCAGGAATCTGTGGAATTCCACTATGAGCCTCAGCTCATTATTTGAAGAAAACAAATGCTGAGGCTGAGCTTTAAGCTCGCTCCTTCTGGGGGAAGGAATGGCTGCTCGGTGGTGGAGGTTATGTTTTCACCCCTGTCCGTTTGTCTGTGAGCAGGATATCTCAAAACGTTGTTGACGGATTCGACGAAATTTTGTAGACATGTTGGTTGTGAGATAAGGACGAATTGGTTCGATTTTGGTGAAGATCCGAATCCAGATCCAGATCCATATCCAACAATTTTTATTAAAGTGATTCTTCACTATTGAGTGATGGGGCTAAAATGATACATAACATGACAAGCCGGTAGGCAGACATGGGTAGTCGCCTACCCAATAGAACCTGATGCGATGGGCCCGTTCGATATATTAATGGTCTGTTTGTTGTTGTTTGGTTTGTCCGCACAGAACTTTAGTGTTTTATACTCCTGCAAGTCGCTTGTGTGATTGAAACAAAAGTTTTCACCAGAGGAGCGTCAACTCACGACGAATGTTTTAATGTATTATGACGTCATAGGTCACGTGATGATGGGCAGCCTGTTGGAAACCGAAAACTGGACCTCTGTATCTCTGAAACCGCACCAAGGAAAAAAGTGAACTTGGCACAAAGCAAGTATACTCCATGGGGAATGAGTGTGATTTCTATGACATTCATTAGGTGCCTTCGTTGACGTATAATTGCATATATTCAAAACGCTACATCTGATCAGCATGAAAATTTTTGGGGTCATCAGGGATAAGATGGTCCAACAGGAAAAAGAAAAAAGATGACTTTCATCAGTCATGTGATTCGGCAGCCATATTGTTTGATGTTTTTTTTTAAATTCCAAAATCTTCTCTTGATAGTGGTAACAGAGATCGAGAGAACTACACTCCTAGCACATATGATCCTAGTGGTCTATGCTGTGAAACTTCACCACCTGTAATGCATGTGATCCGGTTAGGCAAAACCAAAACATCACACAATGATGACATCATTCTTAGTCCACATGGCTTTCGCGAGCCATATTGGATTACCATAAAACCCATAAAAAATCTTCTCCAGAATGGCTAGACAGATGCGGAGGGGAAACTTCACACAATGTTCCCCATGCCTTGGTGTGCAGCTTTATTTGTTGAGGAATATTAGATAGGTCACATGGTTTAAGGCCAGCCATATTTTGGATTTTGAAGAAAAATATTAAATAAAATGTTTTACTCTGGAACTGCTTCATCAATCGACGATGAAACCGTCACAATTATGATTATAGTGTGATGAGGGAATACAATTATTAAATTAAACTTGAAACGGTCGTATGGTTGTGCAGCCAGAATAATTAAATTCTTGAGTATATATATATATATCATGTATTATATAAATATGTAGTATATATATATTTGTTTGTTTGATAAGGCTCACTTGGCTGTTGCTGGATGGGTTATTGAGATTAGAGGAGTATCAGTAGAAATCGTGACAGCCAACTCCAGTTCCTCTTGATGCTTAATTTTATTTTTGCTTATTTCGGTTCCTTACTGATATATCAATGCAGGACTGCACCTATTTGGTCGATCATTGCATTTGAATTGACATTTCATTTTTCATCTCATTCTGAATTCTATCCGATAACATTAAACAAGCAAGTCATAGACTTGAGTACTTTATGAAATCGTTCAACTTGACTCTGACCATTGTCTAATTAAAAAGCTGTCTCTAGAGAATAGTCGCGACGAAACCAGAGAAGTTCTCCTACCGATGATTCTGTACCAAACATCAAAAACCGAATGTTTGGACCTCACTGTGACCTTGACTTTGACCGATTATTGACAAAATTCCAGATCAGTCACTAGCATTCACACCTCCTGAATCACAGTGGTGTAATTTGACATTGGTTAAGGGGGGGTTTTTTTTTTTCCGGATTTTCCCCTCGAGTTATCGTGCCTACAAACAAACACCACAACACAAAACACCAACAAACACACACAACAACAAACAAACACACAAACAGCATGACGAATCATCCATTTACTACGATAATCTTTAGATTTCCGTAAGTACAAGCGTCATAGACTGGTACTTCGAAATCGTTCAACCTTGACCTCTTGCCCTTGATCTAATAAAGCTGTCTCTAGAGGAAGGGTGGACTGCAATCCAGAAGTTTCTCGAGATTCTATCACCAACATTAAAATTCGACATGTTGACCTCACTTGACCTTGCCTATTGAACCGATTTTGAACAAAATCTATCAGCGGTAGCCATACACCCTCCTGAAATCACGTGGGTACATATTTGACATTTGGTAGGCTTCTTCCGTTTCTCGAGTTACGGATAACCGTTAACGTAAAAGGTCGACGTCGACGCCCCCCCCACCCCAACTCGAAGTGACGCCGGGGGCGAGCGCAGATGACGTCCAGTGCGCACACGCAAACCTTTACCGTGACTCAACGCGCGGTTCTGCTTCGGAAGCGCGCTGCGCCACGTGATGAGCCGTTGACGCGAGCGGGTGAAATATTTTTTATACAATCTAAACGTCTCCAAAACATCCGATTTTTACCAGAAATTCGACCAACGAGTGTTGAAGCGTCTCTAAGGCCGATCGCCAAAAAAACCGCAAGACAAAATTAAAATCGAGTTTATTATGAAAACGAACTCTTAACGTCGACCCGAAGCAAAAATACTCGATTTCTTAACAGGGAATTTATGGATTATTATTTAAATTTTATTTTATCAGTCTAAAACCGACATATTCGGCCATCCACAAATAAACCTTTACACATCCGCGGACCTTAGCGAGTCAGCGCATGCGAACGCATAAGCTTTAATTGGGTATGAAAAATGACTTTTAAACCCACTTTTACAAGACACCGCAGCGGCCACGGGAAAACCTTTTACGTGACTCAACGACGTCTGCCGAGCGCACTGCACACGTGACGTACCGTGACAGTCGGCGGGATGACAATATTTATAGCAATCTTTAAAACTGTCTCGAAATCCGAAATTTACTGCAGAATTTTCGAAAACCGAGGTAAAAGCGTCGCACAAACGAAGACCAAATTAAATCGAAGTTAACGAACTGTTACATCGTCTCTGAACAAAATACTCCATTTCTCCACAGGAATTTACGGAATATGTTTGACCTCACTGTGACTGCCTCTTGACCGATTTATGACCAAAATTAATCAGCGCTTAGCATACCCTCCTGAATACGATGGTTGTAATTTGACATTGGTAGCTCTCCGTTCTCGTATTCATGTGACCTACAAAAAACCAAACACACAACACAAACACACAAAACACCACAAAAAGATGACGAAGTCATTAAAGATTTGTAAGTAAAAAATCGTCCTAGCGGTCGCAGTAGGTGTCGTTTAAAGGGGATTTGCATCAAAGTGGGACCGTCTTGGTACGCCAGGTCGCATACTTGCCAGCAGTTTAACAAGTGATAGTTTTATATTATGTTCTCATTAATTACATACACCACCAGTACACAAATGCCACACAAAAAACTACACAAACACCACACCAAAACAGTCTGGTGGGTCTGCAATCTTGATTGCTCTTTTTTGTTTGGAGGGGTTTGAGGGATGGAATTATTGTTGAGTTCAGCAATGTTCATATCCCTGGAATGATGAGTTGCGAACCATGTCCTGTGTTTTAGCATGAATAAGACTTAACTGTTGGCTCCATAAGAGTCACATATTTACTCTGATCTTTCTAGTTTTTAGTCTCAACAATCCACCTTATTCTTTACCTTCATCTCATCCCCTTCGTCCTCATCCTTTCGTCTCTTCCAACCCCCCTCCCCTCTCAACTCGACAACATCCCCTCTTTTATGAGTCACACATCAGATTACATTCAATCAATGGGCCTAAATTACCTGTTAACTGTACAAAGATCCTTAATCGTGTGGAAATAACTGTGGAATTAATAGACTTTCCTTTTCATTTCCTGAAAAAAAACCTTCATTTAAGACAACGATGAAAGTGATCATTTATACCACTCTTTCATTCCTTTTTTTTCCTGTCTTTTCCATTCCTCTTCTTTTTTTATCATTCACTCTTCATTCCCTCTTATTTACCTGCTCTGGAACAAACTCCCACACTCTCTTCAATCCACTCCTCCTCCAGGTCTTCAAACACTGTTCACCAACAATCTATATATCTTCCTCCATCCAAATCTTGATCTTTACTACCACATTAATACACCCCAAACCCACCTCATTCAAATTCCCTGTTTTACTTCCTGACAGTCTCTGTAGATACCTTTTTGTTTACCCCCATGGACCGCCGCCATCTTCTTCCCTCCAGGGGAGGGAAAGAAGGCGGCCAATTAGGGGAAGTGGAAGAAGGCACGTGAGGGAAGGGGAAGAGGCAGACACGAGGGGAGGGGAAGAGTGAGTGCGAGGAGGGGAAGAAGTTAGCACGAGGGTGGAGGGAAGAAGGCAGCATTAGGGGAAGGGAAAGGCAGCGTGAGGGAGGGGAAGAGGCAGCTACGAGGGGAGGGGAAGAAGTGAGTGCGAGAGGGGGGGAAAGTTAGCACGAGGGGAGGGGAAGAAGGCAGCAGCGAGGGAGGGAAGAAGTTTAGCGCAAGGGGAGGGTGAAGAGGATAGCTGCGAGGCGAAGAGGAGAGGCAGCACGAGGAAGGAAAAGAAGGCAGCACGAGGGAGGGGAAGATGCAGCTTGGGGGAGGGGAAGAAGCAGCACGAGAGGCAGGGGAAGAGGCAGCACGAGAGGAGGGGAGAAAGTAGCGGCGAGGGGGGGGAAGGAGGCAGCGCGAGGGGACGGAAGAAGGCAGCGGAGGTGGGAGGGGAAGAGAGCAGGGCAGGAGGGGTAGAGGCAGAGTGAGAGGGAGTGAGAAGGCAGTGTAAGGGGAGGCGGTAGAAGGCAGCATGAGGGGGAGGGGGAGATGCACGCTCGAGGGGAGGGAAGAATGCAGCTCGAGGGAGGGGAAGAAGGCAGCATGAGGGAAGGAGAGAAGTTAGTGATGAGGGGAGGGGAAAAGGCAGCATGAGGGGAATGGAAAAGGCGTGTGAAGGGGATGGGAGAGCAGATGAAGGGCATGCGAAGGATGAGGCAGCAAGCACTGAGGGGATGGGGAGAAGGCAGCAGCGAGGGCGAGGGGAAGAACGCAGCGCGAGGGGAGGGAAGAAGTTAGCGGTGAGGGGAGGGGAGAAGCAGCATGTGGGGAATGGAAAAGCAGTGTGAGGGGAGGGGAAGAAGGACAGCATGAGGGGAATCAAAAGGCAGGTGAGGCGAGGGGAAGAGGTATGCTCGAGGGAAGAAGAAGAAGGCTGCACGAGGAAAGGGAGAAGGCCACACGAGGGATTAGGGGAGAATGCAGCTTGAGAGAAAAGGAGGGTAAGAGGGGGAAGCAGCGGAGGAGAAGGCATTGAGGGGAGGGGAGAAGGCAGCTGTGAAGGGAGGGGTAGAAGGCAGCGTTGAGGCGGAGTGGAAGAAGGCAGTGTAGGGGGAGGGGTTAGTAAGGCCGCATTGAGGGGAGGGGAAGAAGGCGGTGAGGTGAGGGGAGAAGCCTGACGCGCATGAGAGGGGGAAAGGGGGGGTAAAGGGGATGGTAGCATGAGAGGAGGGTAAAGCGGGATGGAAGCGTGAGGGGAGGGCAAAGCAGTGTGAGGGGAGGGTTTAAGAACAATCAGGGAGGGTCAAGCGAATGTGAGAGCAGAGATTTAAGCTGTGTAAGGTGAAGGGAAAGGCAGCGTAAGGGCAAAGAGGCAAAGGACGCATGAGGGGAGAGTGAGGGAATGGAAGCAGATAAGGGCAAGGGATAGAAGCGTGAGGGGAGGGGGAGGGAAGGCAGATGCAAGGGGAATGAAGGCAGCGTAATGGAATGTACATGAATGGAGGGAGGGGATGCAGCATAAGGAGATGAAGGCAGTTGCAGGGAAAGGAAGAAAGCGGAGGGTGGCAGCATAAACTAGGGCATTACCAGCGGTAATAATATGTGCCAAACATGCAACGTTTTATTTTTTACTGCAGTGTTCCAATGTAAAACTGGGCAGCAGCATTTAAAAATTAGAACCGTTGCTATCTACCTTGGCCAAAGGCCTGCCTGCATGCATGCATACCCCAACCCATACGCATTCTCCAAACTGGCTTCGCATGCCAGCCAGCACAAACCCGCACCACTCGACCTCCATGTGGGCTGTCTACATACATTTCGTTTTGGAGTTTACTGCTGATTAATATACTGCAGAAACTATTAGTACATTTATATTAATATTTTATCATGAAAAGCAAATCCACCAACAGGACAAAAGAAACACTGCGTACGTAATTGTTCGAAAAAAACACAGGACCCTGTCGGACGTCTATCATCATGGATTGTTCATAAAGTCAAGTAGAGAACACAGCGTTTGCAACAATGAAGTTCCATTTTCATACACATTCCTTAATATTTTCCTTCATTAAATATTAATGCAGCCTGAACAGTTAGAAAAAATTATTGCTTAATATTAATATTTATTTTGATTTTTTTTTTTTTAGCAATTTACCAAAGATTAGTATTTCCATCAGGCAAAAGCGACAGGTCTTACTTCTCATGCGTTTTTGACACATTAAAAACCAAGCAGCTTGGTGAGCTCTCGGCCAAGTGGCTTAAACATCAAAGCAGCACTTCCAAGAATCGCCTGGCTGGCAAGCGATTACCATTGCCGGTCATGATAAACCTGTGAACCCGGAAATGCCCAAGCAATGTCCGAGTCGGACAAATGAACACTTTTTTTTTTTTAGCAGGTGCTTAACTGCTGCTAAGTTCAGTGAGGAGCTTAAATTTAGAATTCAGCTTAGTTTAAGAGATTCTCAAGGTATGGCATGTGCGGAAATGAAATTTAGACACTATTCTGGCATCTCCGGGCATTTATAAGCATTGCAATGTATGCCAGTCAAGTCAAGGCATGTTGAGCAGGCCAAAAACAATGCGCGGCTCAGACCCCCAGCAAGTTAACCCAGGAAATGCCTTGAAGACCCCATATGAGCAAGGTGGCTGAGTATGTGCCTGATAAATGACATAATTAAATAAGGCCATTAATTATTTTCAAAATTGGGTGTTTTAATAAACCCAACACCCATTTTCACTCATGCACTACTTTGGAATTCCTTGGTATGCATGAAAGTTTGGGCAGCGAGGTTTAATGGTTTTGGAGTTATGGAGGAGATGTGATGGAAGGACTGACAGACACACTGACATTTATTCGTATAAGTTGTATGGATGTATGGGTATATATAATATATATATATATATATATTATATATATATATATATTATATATATATATATATACTATATACACATATATTTATAATATATATGTATATATATATACACATATACATATATATATATATATAATATATATTATATATATATATATATATATTATATAATACACACACACACCATACACGTACACATACATGTACACGTCCACAAACATCGCACATCCTGGCTGTTATGGTGAGCATTGCCACGGAGTTATGTCTCACAAGGTAGTAACAACTTGTCCATATGCCGCCCAGACAATTGTTCCGCTAATGCAAACCATTCAACAGAAGGCACGTAGTCCGATCGGCGGGTAAATCAAAATATGTGGACGGTGATGGGCACTCCCCGATCTCCAATGGAGATAAGGTCCTCCACCAAAGTGTAACCTCCAATCCGGAGGCCTCAGCCGGCGACTCTGTCAAACAGACAAAGATTACCATGACCATGTGCCTTCTGGTTGAATGGTTTGTGTGTTAACGGGAACAATTGTCTGGGGGTCAGACGGATTGTTGTTTTTTGCGGATTATGCGGTTTATACCGCGTGGGACGTAATCTGCGGCATTGCTCACATAACAGCCAGGAGGTGCGATTGAGTTTAAACTATGAAAGTGGTCAATCATTGGCTGGATATTTATCAGTATGCCATCTTGATGAGAGCAAACAAGCCCAAATTCAGGACGGCGTGCCCTTGAATTCATGGGGACTCGCTCCTCTGGTGAGTGGTCCAATTTGTGTGACCATGCATTCTGGCCCTTCGGGGTTTGTGTGTGTGTGTGGTGTGTGGTGTGTGTGTGTGTGTGTGTGTGTGTGTGTGTGTTTTTGACAATGTGCTTCACCTTGGCTGAGAGGCATAGTGTGCCAACGGGATAATCTTGCTGGACTGTGTACTTTGGCCATGGGGTCAAGGTGCATGTCCCAAGCTGTTTAAATGTTTTGATTTTTTCCCCTTATTTTTGTATAAAAAGGCGTCTTCAAAAGAGTCAAATAAGTACTAATCCGGATAGCAGCTCCGTTTTGATGTTTAACTAATGTTGACATGTTAATCTTTGTCTGTTGACAGAGTAGCCAGGCTTAGGCCTCCGATGGAGGTGATGCTTTGGTGTAGGGCCTTCACGTCTGTTGAAGATCGGTGGAGTGCTTCATCACACTCCACATGTTTTTGATAATATACATACATATACATATGTATGCATGTATTTACACATGATGTCTTTGTTAAAATTGGTAAAAAAAATACGTTGTAAAAATAAAAAAGTTGCAATCTGTTACTGTTGACAATTGATGAAGAATGAAATGAAATTCAGGTCATTGTCTCCTCAGCCTTTGTCATTTGTTTTTGTTTATTCTCCATAAAAAATTCATGTTAAAAGATCTATTCTGAAATTGATATTTATTTTCATAATTCACTTAATTTATTTTATCAACACCATATGTAGCTGTAAATTTTGAAGCTGTTTTCACAATGAATCTTACAAGCCTTTTGAGTGGTGTATTGGTATTTAATCGAAGAATGAATTAACCTTCAGACAACCATTTGGGTAAATATCAGTGCTGGATTTAGGCATAAGCTAAACAAGCTCCAGCTTTGGGCCTCACAATCTACAGGGGCCGCAAAATGTGAGAAGACGTGTAAAAATGTGTGAATGAGGCCGAAAGAACTGCTACTTGGTGCGGGAAACCATCATGACTATATACTATACTATATTTAATCTATGATAGAGATCTGGCCAACCAATGATAAATATGTAATCAGTCAATGCATTCATTTGAAAATAATTTGTATTTTTCACTTTAAATGCCTTGCTAAAATAATTAAAAGGCATATGTGATTTCAATTTTTGTGAGACCTCTCTGGTGTAATTTTTTAACAAGGGGCTCCAAGCTTTATACAGCTTGGGGCCTCACCAATCTAAATCTGGCACTGGTAAATATGTACCCAAAATCTCTTTAGACTTCAATATTTTTGTCCCAACAGTCACCAAAGGTTAAGCACCACAATGGCTGAAACGTTAGACACGAGTCTTACCGTCGGGTATTTTCTATAACTGTTCACTACTTCTTCAATCCCTAAGTACTACTTTGTTATTTTTACTTTCAATATTGTTGTTTTTTTGTTTTTTAGATCCTGTGGAGGATCTCTAAGATCTTACTCACGTTGTTGTTCTTGTGACTTTTGTTTCACAGCTACAGTTTTCATCGAAACTTTCTTAAACTTGGCATATATATGTAAAATACCTGCACAGACAGTAACGATCTCCGATTTTGAAAATTCCTCCTAGAAAAAAAAGTTATGACGTCAAAATATCTCCGCTATGGAAATCTCCTAAAAAATATATCTCCGAAACTAGGCAAGCTTTTTGATTCTGTTTGCGGGAATCAAACAGGGCATTAGCAGAGATGAATTTACCGCACATATGATACATCACTATTGACGTCATATCAATTTTTATGCACATTTCTATTTTTTGAATTTTTTGTTTCACAACCCAGAGTTTTCATCGGATCTTCGTGAAACTTGCCATGTATATGCAGAAAGCCCACGCGCAGGCAGTAACCGTCTCCGATTTTGGAAATTCTCCTAGAAAAAAAGTTAACGTCATAATATCGCGCTAATGGAAATCGCCTATACCAATTATCTCCGAAACTAGTTTGTTTCACAGCCTACAGTTTCATCGAAACTTCCTGAAACTTGGCATATATATTGTAAAAATACCCTGCGCAGACAGTAACCATCTTCCGATTTGAAAATTCCCTCCCAGAAAAAAAAGTTATGATGTCAAAATATCTCCGCTAATGGAAATCGCCTAAAAAATTATCTCCGAAACTAGACAAGCTTTTTGAATTCTGTTTGCGGGAATCGAACAGGGGCATTAGCAGAGATGAATTACCGCACATATGATACATCACTATGACGTCCATATACATTTTTTATGACGCTCATTCCTATTTTTTGACTTTTTTGTTTCCACCCAGAGTTTTCATCGGATCTTCGTGAAACTTCCATGTATATGCAGAAAGCCCACGCGCAGGCAGTAACCATCTCCGATTTTGGAAATTCTTCTAGAAAAAAAGTTGACGTCATAATATCGCGCTAATGGAATCGCCTATACCATTATCTCCGAAACTAGGCAAGCTGTTTGAATTTTGTTTGCGGGAATCAAGCTGGGCATTAGCACAGATAATTTATTGCAAAACCTGATACATCACAATGCGTCATATATCGTTTTTATGACGTCATCATTAAGAGGACGAGGATCTTAGCTCAATTCGAGCTGTTTTTCCTTCATCTCAGGCAAGATATCACAATTGAGCTTGTACATACATAAACATGCAGGACAAGACGACATTGTACTTTAATGTGATTACAAGGAAATTATAAGACAATGGAAATATAAATGGTAGTAAGCATATGGGATTTTACCTGGGTTCAAAGTATCATGAGACATCAGTTCTGATGGGAATGCGAAACAAAGGCAACCCAAAAGTCAAGGAAATAGACTTGTATGGCATGTTAAATGTCCATTGGCCAAATGGAAAGCTGGGGAAATCTTTTTTTTTTAATAATCGGAAAAAAAGTTTCCAATTACTCTCACAATAATGGATGGTAATAAGCTGTCAGGTGCTGACTTGTATTAATAACACCAGGACCTTTATTGAACCCTTATATCAGAACTATACAAAGCTCATGCAAAGGCTTAGGAAAAGTAAATTTGGGTCAGAATTGATCTGCTGTATGCAGCCTCTCATCGTTTTTGTCCTGTAATCCTAAACTCTGCAGAAATAGCAGGAAAACCCACAAGTCGTGAATGGTTCCCAGTCTGAGAACAAAACCTGGGCAGGTCACTACAGTACTACGTAGCAATGATGCATGTAGCTGCTATGGCACCTCTATAAAGCTGCTTTAAAGCCATTTTATGGGGAGTTTACAGTATGGGCATCAATCATTAAAAAAAAAAAAACCTAAGTAACCTCATCGGTAAGAATGAACCAATCCAGCCCGAAGTGGCCACATAAAGGGAGATCATTTTGAATGGTTGGTATGTTCTCAATATCTAGTAACAACTCACAATCTGGAGACCCCTTGGTCTAAATATTTTTGAGCTTCCCGATATCTATATTTCCCTTCCTGATTGGACAACCTTCGGAGAAAGCTAATGTTTGGACCCTTCTTCAGAGAGGTTTTCTGATTGAAGGGTCAAACCTCAATGATGGACAGTTCCCTGTTGATTATCTAGATGGCTATCGAATCAGGCAGTCACTGAGTTAAAGGAATTATTTAGATCTCTCTGTCTATCCATCTGACCTTTTCACTTTTGACTTTCAAGCTTGCCAAACGTGTGCCAATCTCAAATGATGCAATGAAGTCCCCTACAACTGTGGCATATGGCAAGATCATTGCCCTCTCTGGTGAAGATGGTGAAGCAGTTCCTGCTTTGAAGAGAGGAAGTTGCCAGGTCTGCCACTAATGGATGTAATTGGTGAGGTATTAATTGCAAAGGCAAATTAATGTTCAAACTAACATATTTTGTAAATTATAATTGTCTTGATATGTATTTGTCAAAGTGTTAGAATAAAAAGTGTTATCATTTATATGCATTTAATTGCTGCCGGATATAACATGCATTATCTTATGTGGATGTAGTCTTATATTGTGAAGGTGCAGCCATTATGCAGCCTTCAGTGGTAAAAATGATTAAGAACTCTTGGACTAGGTATGAAGCAAACCCAAACCATGAACATGTCAGTGGTGAGGCACTGCAATGGGGTCAATTACAAGGGGTCTATTCCAAACAGAAGCCACTGTCAGAAAGAAAGTGCAACTGTGGGAAACATGAGTGACTGATGTTGGAAGGTCGAATTATCTTGTGATCATACAAGAGAACAGGAGCAAAATGTAATTTAAATCAAGGTTGAACTCCAAAGAGAATGTGAGCAGATTGAAAATGTTTTACATGTAAAGCCTCAACTTACCATTACACCCCTTCGCTCTAGCTCTTGAAAACAGGTCGGCCAGCATGGGGATTTGCAATGAAAGCTGACAGCCACGCTGCATTGGGTCAGTCGGTGTAATCATCTTAAACTTGAGCCTTTGAGTTGTCCTTTGCTTTCTGCATTGATGATTCTCTGAAGCAGCAGTTCTAAGTACGCTGTAAGTTGCACAGACTTCTTCCGTAATGCTGGCATGGAAGCTTCTGTGAAAATCTGTACAACAGGTGAATCCCACAGTATTATTAAGTGAAAAAAATACCATTTTTCGGTATCTATTCTAAATTGACAAAAATAACAGGAGACTAGAATCTCCATCAAATTGCCATCGGTATTCCTGTACATCAGAAAACATATCAGGTATTCAAGCCATTTTTTGCTGCACACTATGCTGGTATAGGTTCTGCAACAATTATCTAAATTTATTACTCCTTTATTTATAAGTGAAGTTTCTTGTTCTATTGTGAATAAGGTGAAAGTTTTTTAGCCAATTACCATGATGTCATATTTAATAATAAACGTATGAGAGAGCAAATTGCTGATTCATTTCTTGCAGTTTTCATTTCAATGCTTTGAATCCAGGCTCAAATGTCATATCACTGTGTTTATTTGATTCTAGTCTCCAATCTGTTCCATTTTTTGCAGACCCACAGCTCAATTTAAATTTCCCATTAAAGAGAGGAGACCTGTTGCGCCGTCGATCCACTCAGCTACAGTGGATCGAGGACACAACATTTCAAGACTGAAAAATCCAGAAGACCAGATTAATTGAAATTATGTCCCTCCTGGTCACTTAACCTGAAGATGTTCCAGCACAACTTTTCTGGATATAGTGTGTCCCTCAAACAAACATGATGCGTGTTTCTACAGACTTGACAAGGTGATGGGTAAGAAGGGTGCAGGCATTTATCATTGAAAAATTTACAAGTTCCACATACTGAACAAACTAGCTGTGAACAAAATACTGCATTTAGGAAAACAACAACTTTTCCCTCTGGATGATTACCAGATCCACAACTAGAAAGCTCAAATGCTACCAAATGCTACCAAATGAGTTATCCTTGCATCCATTAACAAAACACTCTTTTTGGAAGGATGATACAAATATCACAAATGCAGACTGCAAGCCTATTGTGTAACAGCTGGCTATTATTCCTATCTAAAGGACAGCATGCTCTGAGACTCAGATCATAGATAGGAAAAACAGATTCTGGCTTTGAGCAACCGACCATGGTTTTTCTAGAAATTATAATATATAATATATATATATATATATATATATTATATATATATATATTATATATATATATATGTCAGGTCAGGCCAGATTAGATCTGTGACTTGCTACAGGTACCATGTAAACCTGTACTAACCTGTTCCATGGTCGGGTTGGCGGCGACTAAACCGTCTCCCCCACCAGGTTTTTTGGTGAGGAGGGTGTTTGAATATGGACACCCAACAGGATTAAAAACAAAAACCTTTCAAAGGGTGGAGGAGCTCCTTATGAGCCAACGGCCATCCATATCTAGTGCCCAACTGTGTCTGCGGACATCCTCCTGCAGTTGGGTTACTTCTTATTAGGAGGATGGTGGCAGGATTTGCACTCCGGCATCCGTAAAACCCTTCATTCCGCAAAACACAAAAAACGCAAAGAAATCTGAAAACCCACTCTGTGGGAGTACCTCCTGTGCAGCTTCCCTTCGCAGGGACTCACGGATGACGGGATTGGGGCAAAGCCTTCAGGATCCCAATCTTGGATGATAGGAGGGAAACCACGGGACATTCCCGGGTCAGATTGTGGGAGAGTGTGTCGGAGTGGTGCTGAGGTGTCATCCACCAGACGGCGGTCTCCTTGGGTTAACCTGAGGCAGTCCCTTCGAGTGGGTGCCTGGAATGTCCTATCCCTAAGAGAGGATGATCACCTGTCTCTATTATCATCTGAGCTCAAGCGTTTGGACATCGGTATTGCAGCACTCTCTGAGGTTCGGAGACGGATTGCGGCGATATCATGGCGGGTGGTTACACCTTCTATTGGTCTGGTCGCTCTGATGGTTACCATGCCCAAGGAGTTGCTGTAGCTGTGTCCAATAAGCTGACTCCAATGATAATTGAGGTAACCCGGTCAACGAGCGTATTATGAGACTAAGGATTCGTCACTCCTTTGGTGTCATTTCCCTGGTCTCTGTTTATGCTCCGACTGAGGCGAGTGATCTCACCGTGAGGTTGCATTCTGTGCCACGCTTGAGTCTGTGGTTGATCAGTGCCCCAGACGAGATACACTTCTAGTGTTGAGGGATTTCAATGCATCGACTGGAACTGATAGGGATGGTTATGAAACGTGTTTGGTCCCCATGGGTCAGGAACTGTGAACCTGAATAGCACTAAGTTCCTTGACTTTGCAAGATGTCATGGACTTAGGGTGGTTGGTTCATGGTTTAAGCACCCACAAGCTCATCGCTGGACTTGTGTGTTCCAACGCTGGCGGTGTGGCAAGGAGATTGACCTTGTCCTCGTTGATGGTCGCTGAGGATGATCCATAACTGCAGGGTCTATGAGAGTGCTCAGTTCCTCATACTGACCACCGGTTGTTGTAGCAACTCTTAAGTTGCACCTTAAATCCAGAGAGAATAGTAACATCCCAGCCTAGCTGGATGTTTGGAAAGCTCAAGGATGAGAGAGTAGCTGAGGAGTTTGCGAACAAGATGAGTGGAGTTTGGGGGGGGGGTCTGGGTACTTTGGGACCTTGTGGAAATCCTGAAGAGTTGTGGAGTGCCTTTTAAGCCCACCGTCCTTATGTTGGCTGTGTGGATGTCTTGGAACTCACCGTTGGACAAAAAGAATTTTGTCTCTCAAGGGACACTGGATACCATTGACCAGAGTCGCAGGGCCAGGCTGAATGGCAGAGCTGAGCTGTTCAAGGAGCCGAGGCAAAAACTGTACATGCGCTAAGGGTGGCCAGAGAGGCCTATGTGCGAGGATCTGTGAGGGGTAGAGATCACCTGTGGTCAAGTGATTTTGGTCTTGCTTTACAGGGGAATATCGCGCATTGCGTTCATCCAAGCCATCCCTCAGTGTACTGCAGTTTGAGCAGGGGTGGTGGGCTCTTGACAGAGGAGTCCGAAGTGAAGGCCCGCTGGGCGGTTACTTTGAGTGGTTTGTACCAGGCTGATCCACCAGCTGTCGAGTTGGACGTCAGGGTGTTACAATCCCTGTTGCTGACCCTCAATCAGCTGTGGTCCACCTTTGCTTGTGGAAACACAGGCTGCGGTGAACCAGTTGAAATGGGGTAAAGCTCCAGGAATCTGTGGAATTCCACTATGAGCCTCAGCTCATTATTTGAAGAAAACAAATGCTGAGGCTGAGCTTTAAGCTCGCTCTTCTGGGGAAGGAATGGCTGCTCGGGTGGTGGAGGTTATGTTTTCACCCCTGTCCGTTTGTCTGTGAGCAGGATATCTCAAAACGTTGTTGACGGATTCGACGAAATTTTGTAGACATGTTGGTTGTGAGATAAGGACGAATTGGTTCGATTTTGGTGAAGATCCGAATCCAGATCCAGATCCATATCCAACAATTTTTATTAAAGTGATTCTTCACTATTGGTGATGGGCGTAAAATGATACATAACATGACAAGCCGGTAGGCAGACATGGGTAGTCGCCTACCCATAGAACCTGATGCGATGGGCCGTTCGATGGGGAATGACCTGAGGATTAAGCACAAAAATTCATGATTCTCGCTTCAAGGGTTATTCTGCAGATTGTTTTTTCATTAAAATACCCCCACATTTAGAGTTTTCGGCCGTTGCTAGACAACGGAAGGGTCCATTAGCAACGGTTCTTTCTCAACTAACTAGGACATACCATGAACCTACCATACCAGTTCATTGTATATCTGACTCTAGTCTCTGAGATATAGACTTCGTTTTTATTGTTTTCACCGTTATTC
>CM068952.1:39299020-39329841 GCA_035128595.1 Eptatretus atami
GGTGCTAATCGTACATTTTCAAGGATGAGGAATGCAGTGTACTATTTACAACATGCTATAACTACTCTAACAACTACCTACTACATATATCTAGCTTTCAGGGAATAAATAATAGTAAAATTATAATGCATTTAATATTGTGGAGTTATACATTACATGTTTTGAAACTGTACATATTCATGAGAGTACAATGCAGTCTTCGCAATGTTTCCTTTAATATATTTGGTAGTTTTTATATGAGCACACAGTTCATGAGATTTATGCTATCTTGCAAATCATAGTGCATATCCCATTGTTGTCTGACATGTTATGGTAGGGCAAGTCTACGACAGTCCTTCCATTATTAACCAGTAAGCCTTCCATGTAATATTATAGGTTTTCAATGAAATGTAATGTTAGTTTCGAGAACACAGTCCACCACAGTGCAAAGGCAGTGCACTGAGTGCTGCCTTGACACATTTGCACTGTCCTCTGCACCCCTTTTTGCATCCACAGCGTACGAGTTCTCTTGTGCCTTTGTGCCCCTCGCTTTATTGTACAGAGAGGCAAGACATGAGCATGGACTTAGCCTCTTGGGCAATGAGATCTCCACACTGAGTTTGGATCGGAGGTGTTTGTCCTGTAGTTTGAGGGCACACTGCCTACACGAATGTCAAGTTCGAATGTTGATGCATTACGCAAAGCATCTCTTGCTGCAGATTTGCCACAGAAAGAAGCATGTCTCTGTTGAATGAGTTTCACGTTCAATGGTCTGACGGGTGAACTTGTGATTTCTGGGTCATCATCGTGTGTGTTTTCCTCTTTTCAGCCCTCTGAAGTTTTTGTTTGTATACTGCATTCTGCAGAGTCATGCCATTTGGCTTTGTGAACCGGAATGCTGCCTCGATGCCCCTGACCCTCATCCAGTGTTGAGAGTTTTAGTGTTCTTGGCAGGCAACTGATCTTGTCGAATGCTGCAAGATGCTCAGCTATGGTCCTGTATCCTGCCCCATCTATGCCACGTGCTGATATTATATGGACATGTCAGCATCTCATCTTGTCTTCCTGACACAGAACACATTTGTTCCAGTCTGTGGTCGGGCACTGTTACCTGATGAGCTAGGCTCATCAGGTCTACCACCTTGTGTATTTTGGCCATTGTCCCTATGCACTATGCTACTTTAGAACAGTATCTACTAGTTATAATATGAGAACAGTATGTACTAATTATACCACCACCACTCTACCATAAGTTGAAATCTCCGGAAAATATGTTGGCTGCCACCACAGTCACAGTCCAGTCACTGAAAGCATACAGATATACATGCAGATTAGGCGTTTGACTAGTGTACACAAGTACACAAAAGCTGTACTAACAACATAGATTATCATTGTGACGTTATTATGATGTTCTGTGTGAATATGCAAAAAATATATGAATACACATAAACATAATTATGAGGTCAGCACACAACTTATGGGCTGATTCTGAAATTCCGGAAAATGTGCATAACTCCGCTAATATTTGATGGTTTTACTGTTATTAATTCCCTGAATGCTACATAAATGTAGTTTGGTAGTTGCTAGCATGTTATAAATAGTACCACTGCATTCCTCATCCTTGAAAATGTACGATTAGCCACCAGAATCAATATCCTAGCTGGTCTAGAACCTGAGCTATTGATAAAATAACAACCGGTGGCAGCCATTTTGGCCACAGGCAATTCTGTGATGGCCCTATAGCTAAATATCTTCCTTAGGGCATGATCTAACAGTGTGCCAAAGTTCATGCTTGTATCATCAAAGGCACAATTCCCCCAAATATTTCACTTATCTGCCGGACTATTATCGCTGAAGCAAACACACAATTTGGATGAAACTTGGCCACAATCTTCATATCTGATGCCGAGCGAAGGTTTCTGACTGAATCAAAATTGCGCTCATTAAAGTCCCATGACACTCAAAACTTCTGGTTATTTATATATTAACTTGACCTTCCTAGTGAAGAAATCACCCATGTTTCTTTTTTAAAATCAAAAATGGGGTAATAGACCAATATTTCGAACATTTCTGGTGCTTTCACAACTTGCTATGCCCCGCCCCTCAAAAAATTGACTTCAGCGAACCGCAGGTCACGTGACCATTACATCATCTCCAGAACTCGACTCGCACAGAGTGGATTGATTAGATGTCGCGCGCCGTATAAAGTACGTACAAATGCATTGTGCACATGTGTTTGCTATCTCACTGATCGCTTCTGATGAATGAATGTCTAGTTGGTATTGTACGTCTAAGTATGAGAAATAAATACAAGTGGAGGCAAGCTAACAGCACTGTTGTTGTACATGCACTTATACCAAGGCCGTTGGCATGTGAATCACTTTTTAATAGCGAGCAAGCATAATTCATTTCAGAATTTTCTAATTTAAGACAATATTGTGATGCAGCATGTTTCTGGTGGCAGCAAAAAAAAAAAATCTACACAACCAGGACAACATGCTGTTTAAAATCTCAACGTTTCACAAACGTCAACTGCATGCCTGGTAGGGTAGGTTCGCTTAGGATAATGAACGTCCCTGCTTCTCTGACACATCGACAAAGTTATCGGGAAGGCAACATGCTTTGTAAAGGCACATGAGGAGTATATTTTGTTACTGTACAAGTGGGTCAAGAATAATACAGTTTGCACCGGCACATAAACGAATATACTTTTTGCAAAACTGTAAAGGAATTAATACTGACTGCACATGGTAATTTGCCAAAAATTACAGCAATTAAAATGTAAAGCCAATTATAAAATATAAATATATACATATAGTGCAAAGATAATGAGCAGACCTGCACAAAGAAATGAAAACTGCAACAGAAAGAACCTTCTTGTTGACTTGTGTATACCCTTGCAATGAAGCTTACAAACAACAAGTACAATACAGGAAAACCCATGCCCACCCAAGATAAAAAATAATGACGACAATAAATGTCCATTTGGATATCTGACAAAATGCCCACCTCACGCTTCCTCAAATCCCCGATACTCCTATTACACGCGCCTCATAGCCTCGGGACTCTTACGCATGACTTATTCATTGTGTGCATGCTAATACAAGGTACTTGTCAACTCTGGAGTCTAGACTAGTCCGATAAATCCGTCGTCCGTCCGACTAGGCCGATAAATCTGACGTGCTGTAGATTTCTTTTATTATTCTCTTTCTTCATTGTTTCCTGCTGGCGCTACATGACGACAGTAGAATAAAAAATAAAAATGCAACAGAACGTCAGATTTATCGTACTACTCTAGACAATGTGTCACAAGAATGTTCTGCATACAAGTTTTCATCGTATCGGACAGCGAGATTGCTTCGTTTTATGCGCGGAGAGATAGGCCGATGACATGGGCTGGCCTTGCGATTCATTTGCCGCGGTGCAACATGTTCCGCTGCGCTTGGTCACGTCACCTCACTAAAATTTTTGATATCGAGCAGTATGCAAGTCGAATTTACATTATTGAATTACGATAGGATTTAGTCTAACCAGTTGTTATGCCAAGTCTTCCTTCATTGTCCTCCCGATCATCATGAACTCCGGAATTTCATCGCCATTTTCCTCTGCTGTCCTGCTTCGGGCTCGAACTGGTAAGGCCATATTTCATTTCCAGCTGCCTGAACTTCACCTCCCGCGACTACGTTATCCGACAATTCTCCATGTGATTCACAGACCAAAATCCTTCATTTCTCTCACACTCACTGTCGCTACCAGACAAATCAAAGTCCATGTCATCCATTATTCAAAACCAAATGTTGATTTTTTAAAGCAGAAATGAACGAAGTGTTTGAGTCGACCAATCGAATGGGAACACACAGGAAGCCATAGAATCATGTAGACCACCAACCCGAGTAATTTACGTGCAGCATTTGTCGTTCTGGAGATGACGTCATGTGGGTTACGCCCCTTTCAGTCGATTTCGGCAGAATTTTTGGGCATTCCCGAAGAGTTTGTTTTTTAATTATACATTTTACAGAACGAGTATTGTGAAAAAACTGTCAGATCTGAAATAACAATGAAAAACTCGATAGACATATATATTGTTACGAATTTGGAATTCAATCGCAACAACATACAGTTCCTTAGTCAGCTATGTCGATAAGTGCATGTTCCCTAGATAGCTCACCTCCATGTTTAAATGTTTTGAAATCGATTAGATGCGCTCGGATCGATTTAATAGTTAGGGAGAAACAATGAGACGTCCATCCCCCTCTTCTGCGAAGAGGAAGAAGAACCCTGCGGTGACGTCAACAACTCCTCCCACCGTGGTTGAGCGGGGGTGATCACGAGGCATGAGTCACGCCGGTGCGGGGGAGGGTGCAAAGATAAAGAGGACATCTTTTCTTTGTCAAAAAGAGAGTCCAAAAGAGTTCGTGGAAAGAGTTCGTGGAAGTCCCGTGTAGGGCTGAGTTCTGGGCAGAGTTCGTGAAGAGTCCCGTTCTGAGTCCCGTGCAGAGTTCGTGTGCATCCCGTGGGAGGAGTAAGCTTTTTGCTTCGGCAGTTGGGGGATCGGAGAAGCCAGAACCAAGGAGCTGCGTGAAGTCCGGGCTCGCGAAGAGACGCGAGCTGGAGGCGCAGCCTTGCCTGCTGTGTCGCGCAAACCGCGCGTTCGTGTGGAGAGAGCCGGAGAGAGCTCGCTGCCACACGGAAGGCCCGAGCTCGACCGCGGCTACGCTAGCTGCCGTGGGAAGGAGCGTCGCGGGTCGACCAAGCACGTTTGTGTGGAGAGAGCCGGAGAGAGCTCGCCTGCCACACGGAAGCCCGAGCTCGACCAGGCTACGCTAGCTGCCGTGGGGAAGGAGCATCGCGGGTCGCCCAAGCGCGTTCGTGTGGAGAGAGCCGGAGAGCTCGCCTGCCACAAGAAGCCCGAGCTCGACCACGGCTACCTAGCTGCCGTGGGAAGGAGCATCGCGGTCGCCCAAGCGCGTTCGTGTGGAGAGAGCCGGAGAGAGCTCGCCTGCCACACGGAAGGCCCGAGCTCGACCGCGGCTACGCTAGCTGCCGTGGGAAGGAGCATCGTGGTCGCCCAAGCCAGACACCACGAGGGTGCAGGTAACCTGCAACGGTCTCGTGGACTCGTTCGGTCTGCGAAGTCCCACGCCATAAAGACCCAAGAGTCCAGTCTGACCCCATTGCCTTTGATGGTCTTTTTCCTCTTTCTTTCGAATGAATGTTGTGCGCCGAGTCCCGTAAGTAAAAACTGTGTAATGACTGTACATTAATAATTGCTTATAGACGGTTTGTAGTGCTTTTTTGGCTGTATAATTGCATACGTGTTTTGCCTTATTTAATTGCATACGTTTTCATTATAATAAATGTCCTTGTGTAAATGTAAACCTGCTCGTTTCGTCCATTCCTCATTGACTGAACATTTCGTGTGTTGGAGTTAGAAAGCCGTTGGTTTGCCGTAATAGGGACATTTGGACCGACGGTTCTCGGCGATTACGCCGCTCGGAATCGCACACGGACAAGCTCGCCTCGGCGGTTTTTCTACGAGATCCGTCGAGGGTGGAATACCCCGTAGTTGATCACGTGGTATTTAGGTACATTGAAGATTGGCAATCGACCCTACCCCACGTGATCTGCCCATTGGCGTATTTCGGTTCTTGTACAAGACCCGTCGCTCGGGTTATCCGGGCGCGATCTATATTCCGGGCGATCGTCGGGCCCACTCGACTTGCGGCTCCGTTCAGAGCGGTCGGTTGGCGGCCGACACCCGGCCTGTAACAATTTATATATATAAATATATATATATATTTATATATATATATATTATATATATATATATATGCAATTTCAGTACTTTTGGGTGTCATGGACCTTTAATGGGTTGAATCAGGCCTAAAACGCTGAAATAAAATTCTGCCCGAACCTGCAGGGTTGTTGCATCAGCAGCTCAGCATGCCTCAGCCAAAAACATAACCTGTAACCTGTAAAAACATGACCTGTAACCTTAAAACAAATGTAACATGTAAAACATGACCTGTAACCTGTAAAATCATGACGTGTAACCTGTTTCCATGACCTCTAAAAAAATGACCTGTAACCTGTAAAAACATATGTAACATGTAAAAACATGACCTGTAACCTGTAAAAACATGACCTGTAACATGTAAAAACATGACCTGTAACCTGTAAAAACATGACCTCTAACCTGTAAAAACAGTGATATGTAACCTGTAAAATCATGACGTGTAACCTTTTCCATGACCTCTAACCTGTAAAAACATGACCTCTAACCTGTAAAAACATGACTGTAACCTGTAAAAACATGATATGTAACATGTAAAAACATGACCTCTAAACCTGTAAAAACGTTGTAACCTGCAAAAACATGATATGTAACATGTAAAAACATGACCTGCTACCTGTAAAAACATGACATTTTAACCTGTAAAAACAATATGTAACATGTAAAAACATGACCTCTAACCGGTAAAAACATATGTAACATGTAAATCATGTGTAACCTGTAAAACCATGATGTGTAACCTTAAAACATGATTTGTGACCTGTAAAACATACCTCTACCTGTAAAAACATGACCTCTAACCTGTAAAAACATGACCTGTAACCTGTAAAATCATGTGTAACCTGTAAAACCATGATGTGTAAACTGTAAAAACATGATTTGTGACCTGTAAAAACATTACCTCTAACCTGTAAAAACATGGAACCTGTAAAAACATGGTGTAACCGTAAAACCATGATTGTAACCTGTAAAATGAACCTAACTGTAAACATGATGTGTAACCTGTAAAAACATGACCTGTAACTGTAAAAACATGACCTCTAACCTGTAAAAACATGACCTTAACCTGTAAATCATGACGTGTAACCTGTTTCCATGACCTCTAACCTGTAAAAACATGACCTCAACCTGTAAAAACATGACCTGTAACCTGTAAAAACATGATATGTAACATGTAAAAACATGACCTAACCTGTAAAAACGACGTGTAACCTGCAAAAACATGATATGTAACATGTAAAAACTGACCTGTACCCTGTAAAAACATGACGTTAACCTGTAAAAACATGATATAACATGTAAAAACATGACCTCTAACCTGTAAAAAGTTTGACGTGTAACCTGCCAAAAACATGATATGTAACATGTAAAAACATGACCTCTAACCTTAAAAACATGAGATGTAACATATAAAAAATGACCTCTAACCTGTAAAAACATACCTGTAACCTGTAAAATCATGTGTAACTGTAAAACCATGACGTGTAACCTGTAAAAACATGATTTGACCTGTAAAAACATGACCGCTAACCGTAAAAACATGACCTTAAAACAGAATTGTACTGTTAAAACCATGATGTGTAACCTGTAAAAACATGACCTCTAACCTCTAAAAACATGATTTGACCTTAAAAACATGACCTCTAACCGTAAAAACATGACCTCTAACCTGTAACAAACATGAGTGTAACCTGTAAAACCATGACCTCTAACCTGAAAACATGATGTGTGACCTGTAAAAAACATGAACCTGTAACCTGTAAAACATGACGTGTAAACCTGTAAACCATACCTCTAACCTAAATATGATGTGTAACCTGTAAAACCATGACCTCTAACCTGTAAAACATGACTGTAACCTGTAAAAACATGACCTCTAACCTGTAAACCATTGATGTGTAACCTGTAAAAACATGATGTGTGACCTGTAAAAACATGACCTCTAACCTGTAAAAACATGACCTCTAACCTGTAAAATCATGATGTGAACCTGTAAAACCATGACCACTAACCTGTAAAAACATGACATGTAACCTGTAAAAACATGACCTCTAACCTGTAAAAACATGACCTCTAACCTGTAAAAACATGACCTCTAACCTGTAAATCATGATGTGTAACCTGTAAAACCATGACCCTAACCTGTAAAAACATGACCTCTAACCCTTAAAAACATGACCTCTAACCTGTAAAATCATGATGTGTAACCTGTAAAAACATGACCTCTAACCTGTAAAAACATGACGTGTAACCTGTAAAACATGACCTCTAACCTGTAAAATCATGATGTGTAACCTGTAAAACATGATGTGTGACCTGTAAAAACATGACCTCTAACCTGGTAAAACATGACCTGTAACCTGTAAAAACATGACCTCTAACCTGTAAACCATGATGTGTAACCTCTAAACATCATGATGTGTAACCTGTAAAATCATGATGTGTACCTTAAAATCTGATGTGCAACCTGTAAAAACATGACCTCTAACCTGTAAAAACATGACCTCTAACTGTAAAATCATGATGTGTAACCTGTAAAACCATGACCTCTAACCTGTAAAACATGACCTCTAACCTGTAAAAACATGACCTTAACCTGTAAAAACATGACCTCTAACCTGTAAAAACATGACCTCTAACTGTAAAATCATGATGGTAACCTGTAAAACCATGACCTCTAACCTGTAAAACATGACCTCTAGCCTGTAAAAACATGACTCTAACCTGTAAATCATGATGTGTAACCTGTAAAATCATGATGTGTAACGTAAAATCATGATGTGTAACCTGTTAAAAACATGACCTCTAACCTGTAAAATCAGTGATGTGTAACCTTAAAATCATGATGTGTAACCTGTAAAAACATGACCTCTAACCTGTAAAAACATGACCTCTAACCTGTAAAAACATGATGTTAAACCTGTAAAACATGACCTCTAACCTGTAAAACCATGACCTCTAACCTGTAAAAACATGACCTCTAACCTGTAAAAACATGACCTCTAACCTGTAAAACATGACCTCTAACCTGTAAAAAGAACCTCTATCCGTAAAATCATGATGTTAACCTGTAAAAACATGACCTCTAACCTGTAAAATCATGATGTTAACCTGTAAAACCATGACCTCTAACCGTAAAAACTGACCTCTTAACTGTAAAACATGACCTCTAACCTGTAAAATCATGATGTGTAACCTGTAAAAACATGACCTCTAACCTGTAACAAAACATGACCGTGTAACCTGTAAAAACATGACCTCTAACCTGTAAAAACATGACCTCTAACCTGTAAAAACATGACCTCAACCTGTAAAAACATGACCTCTAACCTGTAAAAACTGACCTCTAACCTGTAAAATCATAATGTTAACCTGTAAAACCATGACCTCTAACCTGTAAAAAACATGACCTCTAACCTGTAAAAACATGACCTCTAACCATGTAAATCATGATGTGTAACCTGTAAAAACATGACCTCTAACCTGTAAAACATGACGTGTAACCTGTAAAAACATGACCTCTAACCTGTAAAATCATGATGTGTAACCTGTAAAAACATATTGTACCTGTAAAAAACATGACCTCTAACTGTAAAAACATGACCGTTAAACCTGTAAAACATGACTCTAACCTGTAAAACCATGATGTGTAACCTGTAAAATCATGATGTGTAACCTGTAAAATCAGATGTGTAACCTGTAAAATCATGATGTGCAAACCTGTAAAAACATGACCTCTAACCTGTAAAAACATGACCTCTAAACCTGTAAAATCATGACGGTTGTAACCTGTAAAACATGACCTCTAACTGTAAAAACATGACCTCTAACCTGTAAAAAACATGACTCTCTTAACCGTAAAAATGACCTCTAACCTTAAAACATGACCTCTTAACCCTCTAAAAAATCATGATGTGTAACCTGTAAAACCATACCTCTAACCTGTAAAAACATGACCTCTAACGCTGTGAAAAACATGACTCTAACCTGTAAAATCGATGATGTGTAACCTGTAAAAACCATGACCTCTAACCTGTAAAAACATGAACCTCTAACCTGTAAAATCATGACCTCTAACCTGTAAATTCATGATGCGTAACCTGTAAAATCATAGATGTTGTAACCTGTAAAATCATGTGTAAGTTAACCTGCTAAAAACAGTGACCTCTAACCTGTAAAATCAGATGTTGTAACCTTAAAAACATGACCTCTACCTGTAAACATGACGTGTAACCTGTAAAACATGACCCTAACTGTAAAACATCCTAACCTGAAAATGATGTGAACCTGTAAAAACATGATGGTGACCTGTTAAAAACATGACCTCTAAACCTGTAAAAACGATGACCTGTAACCTGTAAAAAACATGACCTTAACCTGTAAAACCATGATGTGTAACCTGTAAAATCCATGATGTGTAACGTTAAAATCATGATGTGTAACCTGTAAAATCATGATGTGCAACCTGTAAAAAACATGACCTAACCTGTAAAAACATGACCTCTAACCTGAAAATCATGATGTGTAAACCTCAAAACGAAAACAATGACCTCTAACCTGTAAAAACATGACCTCTAACCTCTAAACACGTAAAAATGACCTGTAAGCCTGTAAAAACATGACCTCTAACCTGTAAAATCATGATGTGTAACCTGTAAAACCATGACCTCTAACCTGTAAAGAATCAATATCCTAGCTGGTCTAGAACCTGAGCTACTGGTAAAATAACAACCGGTGGCGGCCATTTTGGCCACAGGACAAATCTGCGATGGCTCTATAGCTAAATATCTTCCTTACGGCATGCTCTAACAGTGTGCCATAGGTCATGCTTGTATCATCAAAGGCACAATCCATTCCCATATCTGCCGGACTATAATGACTGAAGTGTTTACAGATCCTCACTTACTGACTGATTCACCTACGGACACTCCTCGATCAAATAAGCTCACCAGACCCCAATTCCTGCCTCTTAATGAGTCCAAGTGAGCTAATAATATGGGAATTCAAGAAGCAGGACAAAAGTAAAGGAAGGTTGAAGAGAAATTTATAGCAGTGACAACATGGCACATTTACTATTCAGTTAGGGGACATAAGTGTCCCCTATTATTGGTTTACCAGTTGGTTTACTGCAGTTGGTTTACTGTTTACCAACTAACAAATTGGTTTACCAGTTAGGGGACATAAGTGTTGCCTATTATAGACAGCACTTTAGGGCCCATCTCAGTTTATCCTGAGGGCATTTAAGAGGAGACTAGGAAATATAAATTGGCCACCAGATGTATAGATCATACTAGGAAGGGGTTGGCTGTAAACTTCCTCCCTCAAGTTTATTAGAGAGCCAGCTAGGTTTTACAAACAATCCATTGCTTACGAATATAGACTGGTTATATTTCTGGGAAATGTGAATTCAAGAAGCATTTTTGAGGAAAAGCAGGCAAACCAACACTTTTTCTGGGGTAGTTTTTCACGCTGAACACGAATCTGTTGTTTGCCGAGCCCAAAAATGCCTAATAAGGTCACTAATTAAGGTCAAAGGTCAATGAGTGCAAACTTCAAAAAATTTCAAAAAGTGTTTTATTTGACATCCTCTATCCAGATATGTAACTTATTTTACAATATTTTGTATAGTGGGTTCATACAGGTTTTCAAAATGTGAGAAAAAAAGGAAAATGTGAAGGAAAATAATGCTATTTTGTTAATATCTCCGTACTAGAGCAACTTTTAGTTTTTTAACATACTGTTTCATTTCACTTTCATTTATATGATTAAATGCCACAAGTGAAATGGTTTGACTGTCTCCTATCCATACGTTATTCCTCAGCAAGATTATTCTCAATTTTGAATTTCACAATTTGACTAATTAGCCTCCTAATTAAGGTTAAAGGTCACCAGGTGCAAAGTAAACTTATGACGCCCCCATTGCCTTTGCATATGATTTTCCATCTTTAGCCTTCTCAGCCGAATTTGGTCCAAGTAAACCACTTTCAACCCACAGTTCAAGTATTCCAGAATCTTCTGTGTGTTGCCCTATCACTTTCAAAAAGTTCATAGTGATATGTAACCCACCTATTCTTGGATTAGGGTATCTCTGAAGTCGGACACTGACCATTTCAGCTCCATCAGTTGGGGGTACAATGCCTGATCAACTGTGATCACAGCGTAGCGGTTTCCTCGAGCCCTTGCGACATGTATTGCCCTTCGTACCATGGTGTTCAAAGTTGAAAGTTCATGAGCGGGGGTAGTATGATTGGCAAATATCCAATGGTAGTTTTGGCTATCTCTGACCTTGTACTGTGCAACTGATTGAATGTGGTCCAGGAACCTTTTTCGTCCTCTCCTTGCCGAGATGTTAAGAATGCCATGTCCCAATCTACACTGTCTTGTAGAGCACTGGGAGTATCTTTCTCCCTCAGAAACCATCCTGTTTCAACCCCATCGAAATCAGGAATGAGGGTGTCATTGTTGATAAACACCTCATGAATCTTTTCAACTGAAGGTGGGATATCCAAAGTTGATGTATTGGATGGTTTGATGTCTCTAAGACCAGTTTCAGCAGGTGGCCCCCTCTGCCAGGCAGCAAACTCTGTAGCGTGAAATGTATTCTTGCCATCTAGGGTTGAGTCATTGATATCAATATTGTCACCGGAAAATACACAAATCTTCCAGAGACCAGGTTGCTAGGTACCACCGCCCCAGTTTGTGGATCAAGCGCTTTCAGAGTGTTTTCAGCCATTGATGTGTCATACTTTAGAACCGGTTGTAGCTGATTATGTGCCCAGCATTATGGAATAGCTCAACCAATTTCTTTGACCGAGTTGATTGGTGCAGTGTCATACCCATTCCAACATGTTTAGGCGGTGCTTTCTTGTCTCCACAAACACCATAGACCATATCTTGCCCAATGCCAAGGACCCTTGTTTTCTTCACCCAACTAATTTCAGACGTTTCACATTCATCAAACTCAGCATGAACACCACTTTGGCCACCAAGCAAGATATTGACAAACATGTGTACAGATGGCGGTATGCTTGCCAACTCTGCTTCTTCACTGACATCACAGCCCTCGAATGCAGGATGTGACATGATATCACTGCGGAGTTTAAGAGCAACATGCACTAAAGATAGAAAATCATCATCCTGTTGTCTAAATACGGGAATATTTTCTGCACTGTTCTGACCACACACCATTTCTGAAAGGGGTATGTGACTGAACTGTCTGGGAAGAAGCAGAGTTTGCCTTTCTGAAATAGCTACATTTCTTGGCACAAGAAATTAATGTGTCCCCAATGTACTTTGACAAAGTTTCTTTGAAAGTGCCCAGTCTACTAACATACGATGCAGGAATCGTGCAGTCGCACTCACTGGTTAGTTCTTTGTACCTCTCGAATACTGCTGACAGTTCAAACACGTGTCCTTTCTCAGCAGAGTGATGCAGTTCTTGACACAACCATGATATGGCCATGTCAGCTGCTTTGCTCATGGCTTCTGCCCTTTTTACATCCCAATAGAACTTTTTAAGGCAGTTAGCATGATAACATGCTTTAGCAGAGATCAAATCATTTCAGTTGCAGTTCGGACTAAGATCTCATGTACAAATTGAGCTTTTGCTATGATGTCGTCACTCACGTCGAAGGTTGTGACACGACTTGTCTTCTGCTTCCTATCGAATTTTTGGAGAACATACACAAAGTCCAGTCCACCTTAGTAGCACTACTGCGTAAAAACCGGCGTCCTTCAACTGAAACAGCTTTCTTTCATTAGCTTGCGCTTTTGCCGGATCTTTTGATTGCTCCTTTTCTAGCTTAGCATTTATTTTCCCCTTATGTGTGTATGCTGAGTAACATAGTTTGTGCCATTTAAGTTTGGGGATACTGTCTTGAGGCTCTGCAAAGAGCGATGAAAGCCTGTCCACAGCTGGCCGAAATTCACAGTGCCTCAGTTTGCATCGGAGCTCAGTCGCCTCTCTGATGGAAGCAATGCCTTGGTCTGTCTGGTGGAAAACCGTGTCTTTAGCCCGGCTGCTTTCCTGGCATATGATACAATGTTCAAACGTCACATCCTCACGCTGTCGCTTGATGCTTGCAATAGGTTCCATAGTTGCCTGGGGAGAGAAACAAAAACCTGACTAAGCTCCAGGCATGCATGTTCTGATCATGAAAAGTCCCCCCCCCCCCCTGTACTGCAAAGATAGCTGGTGCTTGCCCTGGCTCCCGCTCTGGCTTCAGATTTAGTACAGACAGCAGTCTAATCAACAGAATAGCAGTAGATGCACTCATCACTCGCTCGAGGCCCACAACCTGTGCATCTGTGGGTGTATATGATGTCAAGCATGTCTGGCCATGGATTCATTTACTGTCACTTTCACTTTCATTTTCATTCATATTTCTGTTTGATAAAACTTGAAGAGGATCCCTACCTGTTCTTGCAATGCCTAAGGCACTAACTCGATGGCGAGGCTATTAGATTCATTCTTCATTTAGGGCTACTTCAAAAACACCCTGCTTGAATGGAAATGGAATGTCAAGCATGGCTTGTGTGGATGTAGCCGGCTTCACATAGATGGCAACACTGTCAAGTGGAGTGGACTTGGAGAAGCCAAGGGGCAAAATTACCAGTCGCTGTGAGGCAAAATGTAACAATAGCCTTTCATACTCATTAACCTTTGACCTATATGCTTAATATGCAAATGAGGTCATTAACATATCTGTCTTATTCACCATAGGATATCATACACTCAGCACAAGCAGAAAACCCTTCCTTACTGTAGACGTAGGAGTAAAAAATGCAAGCAAAATGTATACCTCCACACGAAACTAAAAGTCGCACCGTTACAGAGATATTTGCAAAAGTGTGTAATTTTTTCCTTAACAATTTCCTTTAATTCTACAATTTTGATGACTGTTATAGCTTTACCTTACAAAATATCACAAAATAAATAACTATATGGATAGAGGATGTCAAAATAAGCATTTTGTGAAAATTTTTGAAGTTTGCACTCATTGACCTTTGACCTTAATTAGTGACCTTATTAGGCATTTTGGGCTCGGCAAACAACAGATTCGTGTTCAGCGCGAAAAACTACCCAGAAAAAGTGGTTTGCTCTGCTTTTCCCCAAAAATGCTTCTTGAATTGTAAAGAAGCACATTTTCTGATTTTTTAACCAGTCTAATACCAATTCTCTTTAGACTTGTTCAGATGAAAGAAGTTTAGGCTCCAATTATTTCACATCATATTTCTGTGCAAATCCCACATTTCAATGCTGCCTTCAGCCAAATTGAACACATCATTTCTTGAATACAGATGTCAACACTACGTCAACATACTCAAACATTTTATGGTTTGACAGTCTGGGATAGTCCAGTGTTAAGGCAAAAAAAAAAATACGAGGCAAATCGTTCACTTCTTGGGGAAAGCATTTTTGGTACAGAAGTAATATGACCCCTTGGGCTCATTTTTCGATTAAGATCCACCCGTGAAATGTCCCCTAGTGGCTGCCATCTTAGATTCCAATATGGCTGCCATGTATACCCGTTTTCTTTTATATCTTCCTTTCTAGGTCGGATGGAAAAGTAATTTCAATAGCCATACCCCAACTTTCTCGACCAAGAAATCCAATAAGCCTATCATTTCCAAGCATCCTTAATGTACAGGAACCATCTTGGATTTCAAAATGGTCACCCATGCCCTTGTTATATTCACCCCGAAGCATGATATAAATTTAATTTCATTTAAATGTTTACCTCTTGCAGCTTTTGTCTTGATAGTACTCTCTGTCACACTTGCAAAGTGCTGTGCATTGTAAGTTTTGTTTCAAACATTTGTAATTTCCTTTGCAAGTGCATTTGCAGTTGAAACATATCGTAGTTCATAACAAGCCTCTTGGACCTCAGGTATCTATGTCCACATCGGTTTCTAACTATTCAGTGCACTTTTCTCCCATCCCCAAGCTCTCGGTTCTGGACCGATGGGTTTCAACACTACTATCTGCCCACAAATATGTCCTGCCTGAAAGGCTGCCCTCTTTGCATGCTCTTTTAAGGCAGCCGCGATCAGTGGGATGTTTTTAATGGCCCTCGATCATTTGGTAAATAAATATCCTCTGACTTAATTTACCTTCCTGACTTTACTTGTGCAGTCGTACATATATAGCACAACAAAATACTCTCGTATGTCCATCACGTCTTCTGATGTGAATTTTGGCTTGTCCGAAAAGAAACTAAAACTGTCTGTCATGGCAGGGAAAACCTCCCATGTTTGCTAAGCAGACGTCTTCTCTCGATTTGCAAAATATGACGGTATCGCAACCACTAAATACATGAAAGAAAGGTGTAATATATCACTCAGAGGCTCGACCTTCCAGGCAAGGAGTTTCATCACAGCTCACACACACAGCCTTTAGGATCACCGTCATTGTCGCACCTCCCTAACGTCACCCCTGCATGCCTGCGGCCCGAACCACCATTGACTATAAGGGCGTGTATGCTACAAAAGGCAAGGACTCAGCCTTTCGAGGTCCCAAAGTGTATGCCGTCTCATGGATAACCAAGTACTTGAAGCTCTTTCCAGTGCCAAAGGCAATCGACAATTCCACAACTGACATATTGAAAAAGTTAGCAATTGCCAGCACCACAACATTTGTATCTACTGCCCAAATCATGATCTTCTTCAGACCTTTAATTATCAGTGGCATCATTCATATGAAGCATAATGTAGATGTCTGCCTCTTAATGAGTACAGGGTTCCAACATATGCATGTCGGGATTAGACCAGTGTCACCAAGGGTGCAATATATTTCCTTTTCTTCCACGGCATGTTGTACACTTTTATGTGTAAGGAATCTAAAAAGGTAATCCTTGTTTAGATATTTGCGCAACAAACTATGCCAGTTAGCAGGTAATTTTGTGTTGGCCATGGCACGTCACCATGAACCCTTCCCTTACAGTAGGTTCCAAACTACGTTTACTCCAGAAGTACTTTCTATATGTGATGTTATGTGTGGTACAAATGTGTTATTTGCATACTCCTTGAATGTACCCGATGTTCCATCAGAGAGAAAATGAACAACTGCTGCACCATCAAATATTTTGGCATCAACTCTCTCTATCGAGTGCAGCCTGTGGCTGCTGGTTGCATCATTGGTTGGGATGCGGCTATGCCGCTGATGCAGTGTCCCCCTTACCAGTGCACTGGTACTCATTTTGCCGACCTCGGAAGGATGACAGGCTGAGTCAACCTCCTGGTGTATTAATTCAGCGGCCAAACGGGGCTTGAACTCAGGACCCTAGGATCCCAAGCCGCCACCCTAACCACTAAGCCAACACCAGGCTTTTAGCATCAACTGATGGAGCATGACATACTGCAGTTGTCTATTCATGACACCCTACAAGAGCTGACTGGTTTCTTTGCCTCATTTGTTCTCCCTTTGGTATTGATGGTGGGGATGGCTGGTTGTTGTGGTGGAAAAAGTCCTCAAGATCTCCATCTCTCCTTTGACTGGCAATGTGCAACCTTGAAAAGAGTGAACAGTCATCTTCAGCTCCAATGCTTTCACCTTATCTTTGGATGGAACTGTTTCCTTTGGCCTGCTGTATTGAGGAACGTTATTCTGAGAGATTGTATCATTGATTGATTTTTTCCCATTTGCTGAATCGCTTCTCTATGTATGTTTCATACTGGACTTTGCCTAATGTTTCTATGTCACGTGCATTTTTATTACACTAGGCATGATGTCATTTGAACGAGTAAGTACCACTTCGCTGTTTTCTAGGCAGCTTTTGCTAGATGCAAAACGAGAAGCACATCTCTCCCCTGCTCATTTACTCATAAATATGGACGATGGGACAACAACCTATCCTTTAACGGTGTTGAATTCACTTTCACCGTGGGTTCAATTCCAAGATCAACCAATTGCAATTTATATGTCGCAACCAGAGCAGCGAGTCTGAAAACTGGAGCTGTGTTTTGCACAAATCTGGCTTCATCACTGCAGCAAGTTTTCTGAGCAGTTTTGTGTCTCTGAGTTTCATGTCACATTATCGAACAGTGTTATCTAAGGAACATGTAGATGCAGTATGGAGTTCACCACATGCACTTTCACAAAAGAAGCAGATCTTATCTGATTGGTGTGCATTGCTCTGACAACCAAGTCTCCTCGTTTTTACTGGACTAGCACCTTGTTGTGATTCACAGGCATCAATGCAAGACAGCTTACACTTAGCCCAGCGCTCTAACTTTAGGTTGGAGAATTTGTCTTTACGTGAGTTATTGAGTTATGCCAGGAAGCCTGGTTTAATCTTCAGAGTTTCCTCTATTCCAGAGCCGTCATCTAATCATGTGAGGTCTATATACAGAGAGGATTGTGACCGATTTCCTTCAAATTTATACGTTGCTCGTCTAATGACCTGCAGCCACTTATGATACAGTGTTTATCCCTGACTGGTTGCACCAATACTACTGAAGTTTTCTCTTGACAGAGCACGCAAATACTCAAGTCTGTAAAAGGGATTTCTCTTGGTACATCTTGACTCGCAGATGGATAGGGTTGAATTAACTTGAACTGCTTCGCCACCATTGCTTATATCATCACTCATATTTAAATGCACCTGTAAGAGCAAAGAAGGTTGCATTCATCTATTTTGTTTGCTTTGTATTAATCTCATTCTCACAGTTCAGGAATTGTTATGTAGACCACATGAAATCAGCTCTGAACAGAAATAGGCCAATGTGCATATAAACTCTCACTGAAACCAAAAAATAGCAAGAGTACAATATGCCTCGGTCTTATTGCTTAATTACATGGATGATAGATGGCAACATTATAGTAGTTTAAAATGGAGAGCTAAAAAGAAGAAAAAAATTGAATTTACCTTTGATAAAGGAGACAATGATGTTACAGCCTTTTCTTTGTCATATCTTTGGCAGCCATCTTGGAATCCAAGATTGCCATCTCTGACATAACTTGGAAATGATAGCAATGAATTCCTTGACCCAGGAAATCGGGGTAGCCCATAGCAATTGAAATTACTTTTCCATCTGTCCTTGGAATGAAGATATAAATGTAAACAGGTATCTACAGCAGCCATATTGGAATCCAAGATGGCGACCAACAGAGAGCGATTCACGGGTGGATCTTAATGGCAAAATAAATCCTGCTTTCCCCAAAAAGTGAACGGTTATAGGGCTTAACCACTGGACAATAGAACTATCGACCATGGATCCACCTAAGATGTAAACTGTACTTAGAAATATATAGGGGGCCAACCTTTGAGGCTGATGGGGATATTGGCCATTGTAACCTGTCAATAAAAGCATAATCTACTGTATACTCACCATTTTCCATTGTGAAACGGTTCTCTATGTCATTCCCCCACCATCCGATCAATCTGTCAGAAATAGGTGAATTCTTGATAATTATAATCCATCAAGAAATAGGTAGAAATAATCTATCAAGAAATAATCACAAGATAATAATATCAAGATAATCTATCAAGAAATAGGTAGAAATAATCTATCAAGAAATAATCACAAGATAATAATATCAAGATAATCCATCAAGAAATAGGTAGAAATAATCTATCAAGAAATAATCACAAGATAATAATATCAAGATAAGCTATCAAGAAATAGAAATAGATGATTAGAAGTGTTAGTGTGTCAGTGAGTCTGTCTTCTCCATAACTCCAAAACGATGAAACGCAGCAGCCTGAATCTTTGCATGCATACGAGGAAAACTCCAAGGAAGTGCAGGAGTGAAAACTGGGTGTTTGGGTTAATTCTAACACCCTCTTTTAAAGATAATTAACAGCCTGATTTAATTATCCTTTCTCAAGGCATCATCCTGGCATGGTCAGCCATCTGTCAGGTTGCTGGGGGTTTTGTTTGGCCTATTCAAACATGCCTTGATTTGGAAGCACGATCTCCTCTCATGGACTAATTAAAGTATACAATCAAAATATTATATCTGATTTGAGAATCAGATCTCGTGGACAAAATAAGTGTCGAAATCTGGAGTGAAATCTGAAAATTTTAACAAATGAGTGATTTTTTTTTTAACGAAGTGTATTTATTTGAGCAAAGCATTAAGCTTAACTTTTTCTGCTGTTCGTTCGGACGATTATATTGAGTGAAGAAAATATTAAGGAATGTGCAGAAAGTGTGACTTCATAGAACGCAACGCCGTGCTGAAATCCTGCTTTTGCAAACCATGGCAATGGATTGCCACAGGGGTCCTTTTTTAAGGCAACTATGTACGCAGTTTTCTTTTTACCATTTTGTGTGATCTACTTTCATGACAAAATATTAATATAAATATACTGTTACAGTTGATGCAATATATTAATAGACAGTAGTTTTTGCAAGTGAAGAGGTACTTTTTGGTGCTGCAAGTGTCAAGTGAAGAGGGTTTTTTTTTCTTTACACAATTTTGTGTCATCTGCTTTCATGACAAAATGTTAACATGAATACATAAATACTTGCTGCAATATATTAATAATCAGCATTGCTGAAAATGAAGATGTACATAGACAGCACACACTGACGAGGTACAAATGACTATCTGTGGGGTGTGTGCGTGCCTACATGCTTGGTTACGTGTGTGGGGTGCGCATGTTTGGCAGGCCTCACGATCTGAACTCGCACCTGGGTACATGGCGTTGTCGAGGAGGTTATGCGGCCATCTCGTGAATCATGTGCTGCAGTGCTGAAGCCACGTGGGGAGCGGGTGCGCTGCGGCATCGAAGCCATGCACTAAGTGCCATTGTGCAGTGCGGATGTGGTGACATCCATGCATGTGTGTGTGAAAGGATAAGTACATCTCTGATGCACGTACACGGTTAGCATGGACTGTGGGAGGTTGGAGGAATGCATATTGGGGGTGGGGGGGGGCATGCATGCAGGCAGGCCTTTGCCAGCTAGATAGCATAGGTTTTAATTTTTAAATGCTCATGCCTGGTTTTATATGGAACACGGTGGCAATGTCAGAATGTCAGATGTTGAGGTCCCGCCCCAGGTCTCAAAGTGTGTGTGTGTGTGTGTGTGTGTGTGTGTGTGTGTGTTTGTGTGTGTGTGTGTGCGTGTGTGCGTGTGACTCCTCGATAACTCCAAAACTATAAAACATAGCAGCCTGAAACTTTGCAGGCAGACAAAGGAAACTCCATGGAAGTGCAAGAGTGAAAATTGGGTGTTTGGGTTAATTAAAACGCCCCTTTTGAAGATAATTAACGGCCTTATTTAATTATATCCTTCATCAGGTGCCATCCTCGGTCATGTCGCTCTCCCTCGATGGGGTATTAATTTGGCTTTTTTGGGGCCTGCTCAACAATGCCTTGACTTGGGACAGGATGCAATGATTTCTTAGCGATAAAGTTTTTTTTTTCCACTTTCCTCACTCATATCATCGAATGCCTGTTCATCATAGCTACGAATCACTGGATACATTGCAATGCTTATAAACACCCAGAGACACCAGCGTTCATGACTTTATTTCATTTCCACACATGCCATAACCTCTACAATCCTTTAAACTAAGCCAAATTACAAAATTTAAGCTCCAGAATTGAACTTATCAGCAGTTCCGACGACTTAAAAAGTGTTCATCTGTCCAAATCGGACATAGTTTGTCATTTTGAGCATCTCTGGGAAGTGTTTTATATGACGGATAGGCGATCACTAATCGCTTGCCAAGCCAGACGTTCCTTATCAACTGTTTGGTTGGGGTGCTTTTCTTGAGTGCTTAAGTTACTTGGCGAGCACTCTACAATATTCGCATTGTCAATGAATACTGTATATTTATCGACTTGAACAAATTCAGGCGCCACTTGCCAGCGTTTGGCCCCACGTTCTGTGGTGCGTCGGGTGGTGGCGAGCTCGCTGAAAATGTGCAATTTTATTTTACACCACGTTTCCCATTTTTGTACGATCTTCTTTCATTATACGACCTGTCACTTCAGCATAGAAGATACAACGTTTCGTTTTCAAAAGTTTCTTCAACCATTTTGTTGGAGTGCTTGGTTAAACTACTTGGTGCGTGCTTATCAAGCCTTGATGGCGATACCTCTCCCCTCCCTCTCTCCTCTCTCTCCCCACCTCCCTCCTCTCTTTCTCTCCCTCCTCTCCTCTCCCCTCTTTGTTACTCCCCCCTTAATATACCTGTCAGCGAAGCAACAGGTTGTATTTGTTGGTACCTATTAAGAAACAATCGAAACATCAATAGTCGGAAACATTTGTCCTTCACCAATCCAGATGTGTAATACTCACACAGGTTTCACCGAATGCATGCATTTCTCATGAACAAAAGCACCAGCAACACCTCCAGCACCAGAGTTCAAGTACTGAAAAAGAGATGGAATCTATTAATTAGCAGAAATGCATTCCTACACAAGTAGTTTATTCACGTTGGATTTAGTATTACAGAAATGACCATTTTAGCACAGCAAAAAACTTTATTGGCCAGCGAAATAGAAAAAGAATAAAAACAGAAAGGTGTTGGTCCAAATAGGATTGCTCATTTTATAAAAATAGAAACACATGCTCCCTATAAAAATGTTTCAAATGCTTTGAGTATCTCTTGGAGCACAGTCAAGACAATCATTAAGAAGTGGAAGGCGTATGTTACCACCAAGACCCTGCCTAGATCAGGTCATCCCTCCAAACTGGATGACCGAGCAAGGAGGAGACTGATCAGAGAGGCCACCAAGAGGCCAATGGCAACTTTGAAAGAGCTGCATGCCTTTATGGCAAAGACTGGTCACTATGTGCATGTGACAACAATATCCCAAGCACTCCATGTGTCTGGCCTGTACGGTAGGGTGGCAAGAAGGAAATCATTGACTCAAAAAGCCAACCTTGAGTCCCGTTTGAGGAATGCAAAAAAACACTCTGGAGGTTCTGAAGCCATGTGGCAAAACGTTTTGTGGTCTGACGAAACCAAGATGGAACTTTTTGGCCGAAATGCAAAACATTATGTTTGCACAAACCCAACACAAACACATACACCCAAAGAACACCATCCCTACTGTGAAGCATGGTGGTGGCATCATGTTATGGGGATGTTTCTTATCAGCAGGGACTGGGGTACTTGACAGGATAGAATCGACAATAGATGGAGCAAAATACAGAAAAATCCGAGAGCAAAATCTCCTACCCTCTGCAAGAAAGCTGAAATTGGGACGGAAGTTCACCTTTCAGCATGACAAAGACCCCAAGCACACAGCCAAAGCTACACTGGAGTGGCTAAGGAACAAAAAGATAAATGTCCTTGAGTGGTCCAGTCAGAGCCCTACCTAAATCCAATCGAAAATCTGTGACACAACTTGAAGATTGTTGTCCATCAACACTCCCCATGCAACTCGACTGAGCTTGAACAGTTTCGTACAGAAGAATGGGCAAATATTACCCAATCAAGGTGTGCAAAGTTGGTAGAGACCTATCCCAGACTTACAGCTGTAATTGCTGTCAAAGGTGTTTCCACCAAGTATTAACTCAGGGGGGTGGACACTAGTCCAACCAAGATATTCTAGTTTTGTATTTTTTATTAATTTTCTGAAAGTTGTAGAATCTATTTTTCACTTGGAAGTTGTGAGTTAGGATATCTAAATAAATGTGGAAAAAGTCTCATTTAATGCAATTTAATTCCAAGTTGTAAGGCAACAAAAGGTGAAAATTTTGAAAGGGGGTATAGACTTTCTATAGGCACTGTAGGTATCGGATATTGGGTAAGCGGCTGAAAGCAAAGGGTTGTGAAGAAATGTTTTCTGGGATTCTTCAAAAATTAGTAAATGGAAAGAAATGATGAGCAGAGCGACAGATGTCAACCTATGGCTTGAAGAGAGGGAGGAAGGTTTTTGCATTTAGGAAGCAGTGAACTGAAATAAAAGGGGACAGACGCTACCCCTTCCCAGTCCCTCACAAAAAAGTTATAAGGTTATTGGTTCACGAGTCAGTAATGCTTCAGTCACATTTGGCTCGGTGGCCGTAGGGTCTAAAAAATCTACGGCCACGAGCAATTATTGGGCGGCCGCAGTATTTCCACGGTCACACAATGTAGCAGTCACATATGTTTTTATTTTTCGGGTTTCACAACCTTGACCGAACCCAGTACCTGCAGAGCCTAGCAGCCGCATGGCTGAGGAAGTCGCCATTTGCATAGGCTTCTTCTTCTCTTCTTCTTCTTCTTCTTCTTCTTCTTCTTCTTCTTCTTCTTCTTCTTCTTCTTCTTCTTCTCTGCTTCTTTCTTGCTTCGCTCTTTCTTCAACGTCGCGGCCTGATTCTTCTTCTTCTTCTTCTTCTTCTTCTTCTTCTTCTTCTTCTTCTTCCTCTTTTCTTCACGTGGCGGCCTGATTCAGCATTATCTTGTAAATCAAGTAATCTATAATCATGTACATTTTTCTCCTCATTGATAATTAATTAGTTCGGCGAAATGCGACCCGGATACGATAAAATGTTATCTGCAAAAATTACGGACATTATCCCAGCAGGCACACAACGTTGTTGCAACGTCTTTGCCCGGTTCTATCCTGACGTCAGAATTGGGTCACGTGGGAATTTAGGTTTTTGAGACACCCATCGACGTCAGTTTCAACGATGTTGACAGACGTTGAAATCTACGTTGTTTGCAGCGTCGTGTTCGGTTGTACCTGACGTCAGAATTGGGTCAGTGGGGAAGTTGTTTTATTTGCAACACCCATGACGTCAGATTTCCAAACGATGACAGACGTGAAATCCTGACGTTGTTTGCAAGCGTGTGTTCTGGTTGTACGCTGACGTCAGAATTGGGTCAGTGGGAAGTTGTATTTGCAACACCCATGACGTCAGAATTTCAACGTTGTCACAACATTGAAGCATCGACGTTATTTTTCAACTTTATCACAATCGTTCAAAAATGGAGTTTTTCGTTTTAACCGCTCATTTCTTGCAACGCCAAAGAAACGAACATTTGAGTGCATGACTCCCTTCAGCTTCCAGCTTGATGGAGCCCTCGACCCATAGGTCTGGGCCAGCGGAGCACCGGCTGTTTCCACCAGTGGCCATTATCAAAACATTGAAGTTGTATGCAACATCTATTATACGTGCCAGTAACATAATGACCCAACTTGAAAACAACTGTAATTCATAATCATTTATTATCAGTATCACGCAGAAGCAATGATTGCGGCAAAATAATACAAGCGTAACATAATAATATCTTATTCGTGCCAAAAAAGTACACTCAAATACAAACGTACAAAAAAATAAAAAGTAGATACATTGCAATTGAGAAACTATTTTAATTGGCGGTCTGTGCGTCGGCCCGCTAAACGCGCCGCTCTGACGGAGCCGCAAGTCGAGTGGCCCGAACCGATCGCCCGGATATATATGATCGCCGCGCCGGATAAGTCTGAGTCGACGGGTCCTTGTACAAGAACGCGAAATAACGCGCAATGAGGGCAGATCACGTGGGTTAGGGTCGATTGCCAATGCTAAATTTACCTAAATACCCACGTACCACTAGCGGGGTATTCGCACCCCGACGGAACTCGTAAGAGTTCATATGGCAAGGTCAACATGGACCTTCAAGACTCTGAGCTCAAGAGTCTTGACAACAATCGTAAATCCAAGAGTCCCGTAAATCCCCATGCCTTTGTGTCAAGCGGTTGATTAAACTTTAATATTTATATATAAGGGGGGGTTTTATTTTCATGTCTTTTTGATAACCATCTTACAAAGGAAACAATTGTGCACCGTGAAAAACTTGAACAATTCCCCTATAGTGGACAAACTAACACTGCAATGAAGGCTTCATTGTTACAAGCGGCAATTTGTACAGCTGCCAAAGGGTTAAATATTTTTTTATGACAAAACCAACATTTTTTCGGCGAATAATAATGACAATGTTTTCCTTTTGCCTTTGGTTAGGCTCTAACTCGTAAAAGAGGACATAAAAAATAATATATTATTAAAAAAAAAATTTAAATTGAGGCTTTTTTAAGGGAAGTGGGAACTTTAAATTTGTTACATTGAGGTTACAATGCGGTAATTCGTCGGACACGACGGCCGAAGCATTATCCCACACCAGAAAACATTATTTAAAAGGTTCTGAACCAACTTGTCAAACTTGAACCAAACCGAGGCCCGCGGAAAAATGAATTGATTATTTACCACGTCGATTTTCTCCACATGATCAAGGGCATATCAGCGACAGCTAAACGTGATTAAACGACGATGAAAATCGGGTGTTGGAGGATTTCCGAATCATCAGATAAAAGGGACGGTCATCCGCGTTAGGTTGGGTGAGGCTAGGGCTTCAGTGTAACACCGGGGACAAGGATTGGACGAGCACACGGTGTTAGGAATGGGAGGGCATCGTCGAGAGCATCGAGAGAGGCATCGTCGAGAGAGGGATAGAGAGGGATCATCGAGAGAGGGAATCATCGAGAGAGGGCCATCATCGAGAGAGGGGCATCATCGAGAGAGGGCATCATCGAGAGAGGGCATCTTGACGTTCCACCTGAACAGCAATGGGGGGGGGGGGGGGGGGTGTTGACGGTCTCCGAACTCGTCTTCCGTTTTAATCTGCAGAAGACTTTAGCTTTTTTAGTTAAAATTATCTTCTGCCGTGATCATTTTTGGTAAGTATAATATTATAAATCGATTTTATGTGTCTTGGCTTATGTTTTTGGACGTTTTTAAGATCAAGAATCCATGATGTGTTCCTGTTACTGGTGTGCTGGAATCTATATCGTTACATTCAATGGAAACTCTCCCGGGCCCTTCGGGGCACTCGATCGTGGTTCGAGCGTTGGACTCGGGAACGTGTATTGATGATCGAATCCTCCAACCCCCGATTTCATCGTTCGTTTATCACGTTTAGCTGTCGCTGATATGGCCCTGATCATGTGGAGAAATCGACGGTAAATAATCAATTCATTTTTCCGCGGGCCTGGTTTGGTTCAAGTTTGGACAAGTTTGGTTCAGAACCTTTTAAAATAATGTTTTCTGGTGTGGATAATGCTTCGGCCGTTCGGGTCCGACGAATTACCGCATTGTACTCAATGTAACAAATTTAAAGTTCACTTCCCTTAAAAAAGCCTCAATTAATTTTTTTTTATATAATATATTATTTTTATGTCCTCTTTTAACGAGTTAGGCCTAACCAAAGGCAAAAGGAAAACAATTGTCAGTTATTATTCGCCGAAAAATGTGGTTTTGTCATAAAAAATATTAACCCTTTGGCAGCTGACAAATTGCCGCTTGTACAATGAAGCCTTCATTGCAGTAGTTTGTCACTATAGGGGAATTGTTCAAGTTTTTCGGTGCACAATTGTTTTCCTTTGGTAGATGGTTATCAAAAGACATGAAAATAACTTTATATTATAAATATAAAGTTTAATCAACGGCTTGACACAAAGGATGGGGATTTACGGACTCTTGGATTTACGATTGTTTCAAGACTCTTGAAGCTCGAGTCTTGAAGGTCCATGTTGACCTTGCCCATGATGAACTCTACGAGTTCCGTCGAGGGTGGAATACCCCGCTAGTTGGATCACGTGGGTATTTAGGTAAATTTAAGATTGGCAATCGACCCTAACCCACGTGATCTGCCCATTGGCGTATTTCGGTTCTTGTACAGGACCCGTCGACTCAGACTTATCCGGGCGGCGATCTATATTCGGGCGATCGGTCGGGCCGACTCGACTTGCGGCTCCGTCAGACGGTCGGTTAGCGGCCGACGCACAGGCCCGCAATAATATGTTCTCAATTGCAATGGTATCTACTTTTATTTTTTGTACGTTTGTATTTGAGTGTACTTTTTTGGCACGAATAAAGATATTATTATTGTTAATACTGCTTGTATATTTTTGCCGCAATCATGCTCTGCGTGATACGTGATAATAAATGATTATGAATTACAGTTGTTTTCAAGTTGTGGTCATTATGTGTACTGTGCAAGTATAATGATGTTGCAATACAACTTCAATGTTTTGATAATGGCACTGGTGGAACAGCGGTGCTCCGCTGGCCCCAGACCTATGGGTCGAGGGCTCCATCAAGCTGGAAGCTGAAGGGAGTCATGCACTGCAATGTTCGTTTCTTTGGCGTGCAAAGAAAAGGGTAAAAACAAACTCCATTTTATGAACGTTGTGATAAAGTTGAAAAATAACGTCATGCTTCAATGTTGTGACAACGTTGAAATCTGACGTCATGGGTGTTGCAAATACAACTTCCCACTGACCCAATTCTGCCGTCAGGTACAACCAGAACACGACGCTGCAACAACGTCAGATTTCAACGTTGTCACATCGTTGAAATCTGACGTCATGGGTGTTGCAAATACAACTTCCCACTGACCCAATTCTGACGTCAGGTACAACCAGAACACGACGCTGCAACAACGTCAGATTTCAACGTTGTCACATCGTTGAAATCTGACGTCATGGGTGTTGCAAAAACAATTTCCCACTGACCCAATTCTGACGTCAGGATAGAACGGCAAACGACGTTGCAAAACGTTGTGTGCCTGCTGGGATAATGTCCGTTAATTTTTTGTCCGATAACATTTTTATCGTTTCCGGGTCGCATTTCGCCGAACTAATTAATTATCAATGAGGAGAAAAATGTACATGATTATAGATTACTTGATTTACAAGATAATGCTGAATCAGGCCGCCACGTGAAGAAAAGAGGAAAGAAGAAGAGAAAGAAGAAGAAGAAGAAGAAGAGAGAAGAAGAAGAAGAATCAGGCCGCCACGTGAAGAAAAGAGGAAGAAGAAGAGGAGAGAAGAAGAAGAAGAGAAGAAGAAGAAGAAGAAGAAGAAGAAGAAGAAGAAGAAGAAGAAGAAGAGAAGAAGAAGAAGAAGAAGCCTTGCAATGGCGACTTCCTCAGCCATGCGGCTGCTAGGCTCTGCAGGTACTGGGTTCGGTCAAGGTTGTGAAACCCGAAAAATAAAACATATGTGACTGCTACATTGTGTGACCGTGGAAATACTGCGGCCGCCAATAATTGCTCGTGGCCGTAGATTTTTTAGACCCTACGGCCACCGAGCCAAATGTGACTGAAGCATTACTGACTCGTGAACCAATAACTTATAACTTTTTTGTGAGGGACTGGGAAGGGGTAGCGTCTGTCCCTTTTATTTCAGTTCACTGCTTCTAAATGCAAAAACCTTCCTCCCTCTCTTAAGCCATAGGTTGACATCTGTCGCTCTGCTCATCATTTCTTTCCATTTACTTTTTGAAGAATCCCAGAAAACATTTCTTCACAACCCTTTGCTTTCAGCCGCTTACCCATATTCCGATACCTACAGTGCTATAGAAAGTCTATACCCCCTTTCAAAATTTTCACCTTTTGTTGCCTTACAACTTGGAATTAAATTGCATTAAATGAGACTTTTCCACATTTATTTAGATATCCTAACTCACAACTTCCAAGTGAAAAATAGATTCTACAACTTTCAGAAAATTAATAAAAAATACAAAACTAGAATATCTTGGTTGGACTAGTGTCCACCCCCTGAGTTAATACTTGGTGAACACCTTTGACAGCAATTACAGCTGTAAGTCTGGGATAGGTCTCTACCAACTTTGCACACCTTGATTGGGTAATATTTGCCCATTCTTCTGTAGAACTGTTCAAGCTCAGTCGAGTTGCATGGGGAGTGTTGTGGACAACAATCTTCAAGTTGTGCCACAGATTTTCGATTGGATTTAGGTCAGGGCTCTGACTGGACCACTCAAGGACATTTATCTTTTTGTTCCTTAGCCACTCCAGTGTAGTTTTGGCTGTGTGCTTCGGGTCTTTGTCATGCTGAAAGGTGAACTTCCGTCCCAATTTCAGCTTTCTTGCAGAGGGTAGGAGATTTTGCTCTCGGATTTTTCTGTATTTTGCTCCATCTATTGTCGATTCTATCCTGTCAAGTACCCCAGTCCTGCTGATGAAGACATCCCCATAACATGATGCCACCACCATGCTTCACAGTAGGGATGGTGTTCTTTGGGTGATGTGTTGTGTTGGGTTTGTGCCAAACATAATGTTTTGCATTTCGGCCAAAAAGTTCCATCTTGGTTTCGTCAGACCACAAAACGTTTTGCCACATGGCTTCAGAACCTCCAGAGTGTTTTTTTGCATTCCTCAAACGGGACTCAAGGTTGGCTTTTTGAGTAATGATTTCCTTCTTGCCACCCTACGTACAGGCCAGACACATGGAGTGCTTGGGATATTGTTGTCACTGCACATAGTGACCAGTCTTGCATAAAGGCATGCAGCTCTTTCAAAGTTGCCATTGGCCTCTTGGTGGCCTCTCTGATCAGTCTCCTCCTTGCTCGGTCATCCAGTTTGGAGGGATGACCTGATCTAGGCAGGGTCTTGGTGGTAACATACGCCTTCCACTTCTTAATGATTGTCTTGACTGTGCTCCAAGAGATACTCAAAGCATTTGAAACATTTTTATAGGGAGCATGTGTTTCTATTTTTATAAAATGAGCAATCCTATTTGGACCAACACCTTTCTGTTTTTATTCTTTTTCTATTTCGCTGGCCAATAAAGTTTTTTGCTGTGCTAAAATGGTCATTTCTGTAATACTAAATCCAACGTGAATAAACTACTTGTGTAGGAATGCATTTCTGCTAATTAATAGATTCCATCTCTTTTTCAGTACTTGAACTCTGGTGCTGGAGGTGTTGCTGGTGCTTTTGTTCATGAGAAATGCATGCATTCGGTGAAACCTGTGTGAGTATTACACATCTGGATTGGTGAAGGACAAATGTTTCCGACTATTGATGTTTCGATTGTTCTTTTAAGGTACCAAAAAATACAACCTGTTGCTTCGCTGACAGGTATATTAAGGGGGGAGTAACAAAGAGGGGAGAGGAGAGGAGGGAGAGAAAGAGAGGAGGAGGTGGGGAAGAAGAGGAGAGAGGAGGGGAGAGGTATCGCCATCAAGGCTTGATAAGCACGCACCAAGTAGTTTAACCAAGCACTCCAACAAAATGGTTGAAGAAACTTTTGAAAACGAACGTTGTATCTTCTATGCTGAAGTGACAGGTCGTATAATGAAAGAAGATCGTACAAAAATG
>CM068952.1:39330360-39340776 GCA_035128595.1 Eptatretus atami
CGAGGGACGCCACGGGCAAATTGGCGGAATCGGGAAAAACGTAAATGATGAAAGTTGTAGTACTCGAAGAGCACTACTTGCATACCAACTTTATTCGAAGCAGTTGAAAACCCTGGAGCTCGATGCCCGATTTATTGATTTTTTTGACATTTTCTAAGTTCGTGACCTTGTGACCTTGACTTGGGACGAAAATGAAAAATCGAGCTCCGTGGGCTATGCAGGTGCCATTGGGCTAACAAATACCGAAACCCTGCCAGATTCGACAAACCCCTCGGAGAAGATGTAACTTGAAATCGGCTACCCCCTAAAAACATGTTTTTTGGGCGTGGCTCAGCCCCTAATGGACGCAGCATGCCCATTCTCCGGAAAACACAACTAGATCATGATACAAACCTCCCACCAAATTTTATCAAGATCGGATCAAAACCCACGGAGCTATGCTCGGGACAGACAGACAGACACACACCCATAACGAATATAGTGGTCACTAAAGGCCCTGTCACACCTTGACGATTTAGCCAACGTAGGCCTGACGTGTGCAAAATTCAGCTAAAACGCCGGCACACGTCGAATACGTTATGGGTAAGTTTGTCTACGTTAAGAGCACGCTGGCATACGTCGTAGTACGCTGGCATACGTCGTAGAACGCTGGCATACATCGTAGTACGCTAGCAAACGTCGTAGTTCGCCGAGCTGTTAGACAAATTTTCCATGCTTGAAATTTCCCGACGTATGCCAGCGTATGACTCGCACGTTCCGCATAATGCTGGCCATAAGTTGTAGGCACGTTACGCGATCGTTGATACACGTCGCCACACGTTACTTGTAAGTTACTCATAAGTCGAAACACGTCGAGGTAATGTTTAGCGTACCTGAAACTTATTTCTAACCTATGAGTAACGTGTTGTAGGCACGTTAAGCGATCGTTGACACACGTTACTTGTAAGGTACTCATAAGTCGAAACACGTCAATGTAATGGTTAGCGTCAGTGTTTCAGACTCACTGGTTTTTTTTTTCTTCGGTATGACGGTCATGTTGACACTTCGATTTCTAGTGCGGTTACAATATAATATAATTAAAAGGCTGCCGCTCAACGATTTAAATCATAACCGTCATACCGAAGAAAAAAAAATAAAATAAAAACCAGGGAGTCTGGAAAACTGACGCTAACCATTACCTAGACGTGTGCTTATGTAGTAACGTACAAGTAACGTATGTCGACGTGTGTCAACGATCCGCGTAGTGTGCCTACAACCTATGCCAGCGTATGTGGAATGTGTGTCATACGTCGAGTACGCGAAATTTTCAACATGCTGAAAATTTTCCTATACTCGGCGTACAATGCGTATGCCAGAGTCTACGACGTATGCCAGCGTTCTACGACGTATGCCAGCGTGCTCTTAACGTATACAAACTTACCCATAACGTATCGACGTGTGCCAGTTGGTTCGGCAAATTTTTCATACGTCGGCATACGCTGGCTAAAACGTCAAGGTGTGACAGCGGCTTCACACTTCGATGGCTTGTGCGGTTATGATTTTGAATCGTCAAGCCGCAACCTATTAATAGCCTTTGCCACGTGATCGTCGGCGATACGCTTCCGCGCGCTTTGCATAAGTTAGACTATCGTTGGGCATAGGTTGTGAACGCCGACAACACGTCAGCATTCGTTGGTATAAGTTATCTATATTTTATAAAACGTTCTGTGTATATTATCTCTCGTATATCGTAATATTATACGCCCAAAATAAAAAAAAACATCAATATTCAGCGTACGCCAGCGTTTTACATACATTTTGATACGTTGCCATACGCTGGCTAAAACGTCAAGGTGTGACAGCGGCTTAAAGCATGAGTCACATTTGCTCTACGGCTAGGACCGTACCCCCCTGAATTGACAGAAACGTGGCAGCGCAAGTTTCTGAGAGGCCTCAGGATGGCACTACGCCATATGGCTATCTTTTACAGGCCGTAGGGGTCTTATTAGAGCCGAGTTATAACTTTTTGTCATTTCTAGTTGGCCGTAGCAATTCGACAAGCCGTAGCCATACGTGATGTGCTCCACGTCGACCGTACATCGTAGTGCGCTGCGTTATGTGCGGCTGCCGTAGGCTCTTATCAATGAAAAATGAATTTTGCCAACCCCAAAAATTACGGCGGCCGCACTATTTCCACGGTCGCCATAGGGTAGTCCTAAGGCGTCCCTGTGTTCAACTATCATTGCGGTCTGTGTGACTACCTGCGGCAACCAGGGTCGACACGGTTCCCCTACGCCCGCCATGCGTTATAATCCGAAACAGATAATTTTTATAATCCGATAACAGATAACAGATGTTATAATCCGATAACAGATAATTATCGAAGTTTATTTATCGACTATAGATAGTTAACTTCCATTTATCGTTATCGGACCAGTTAACTTCCGATAACTCGATTTTATAGTCCCACACACAGATATATTAAGATTTATGACGTCGATCGGCCGCTTGGTTGTACAACCTATCACGACGTGGTAAGACAGCGCGCAGCGCGATTATCTAAAACTGCTTTTTCTGCCTCCTGTGTTTACAGGGTGAGCGATTTTCCACCTCGTGCCGTGTGATTGTGTCTGCCTTTCACTGGAGGAGACATCTGATTGGCTAATTGCTATTCCCCATCACGAGCCGCCATTTGCAAAGTTTGGTTAAACTTGTGAACTTTCAGCTGTTTCTGGGTGTGGCACACTCGCTTTAATCTTTTTGTTGTTGTTGAGGGTTTAATGGCGCTGTCAGAGCCAAGGAGGCTCTATCCACCCATGCACAGAATCTGATCAAACTCGCCTACAGCCATAGCCCTACAGCCATAGCCCTACAGCCACCCGTAAGGATTCCAGCGCCTTTAATGCCGAAAATGAGTCCGAGAGGATAACTGCACTAAAGAATTGAACTCGATTATCTCATTCATAGCTAGATTAAATATTTCCGTCGACAAAACTGAAAGATGGTCGGATAAGAAAAACAAATCCGGGATACATGATGAGGCCGAGGAGAGAGAGGGAGGAGTTTTTAGAAGCATCATCGAGAGATTGAGAGGAGCATCCTCGAGAGATTGAAAGAGGACCATCGAGAAAATAAAAGGACATCATCGAGAGAGGGGCATCGTCGAGAGAGGGCACATAGCATCGAGAAGAGGGCCATCATCAGAATTAGAGAGGGCATCGTCGAATATCGAGAGAGGCATCGCGAGAGAGGCATCGTCGAGAGAGGGGCATCATCGAGATACACGAGAGAGGGGCATCATCGAGAGAGGGGCATTCGAGAGAGGGCATCGTCGAGAGAGGTCATTCGTCGAGAGAGGCATCGTCGAGAGGCATCGTCGAGAGAGGGCATCGTCGAATCATCGAGAGAGGGCATCGTCAGAGAGGGGCATCGTCGAGAGAGGGGCATCGTCGAGAGAGGGGCATCGTCGAGAGAGGGGCATCGTCGAGAGAGGGGCATCGTCAGAGAGGACATCTCGAGAGAGGGGCATCATCGAGAGAGGGCATCATCGAGAGAGGGCACATCGAGAGAGGGCATCATCGAGAGGGGCATCATCGAGAGAGGGCATCATCGAGAGAGGGGCATCATCGAAAGAGGGCATCATCGAGAGAGGGGCATCATCGAAAAGGGGCATCATCGAGAGAGGGCATCGTCGAGAGAGGGGCATCGTCGAGAGAGGGCATCGTCGAGAGAGGCATCGTCGAGAGAGGGCATCGTCGAGAGAGGATCTCGAGAGAGGGAATCATCGAGAGAGGGCCATCATCGAGAGAGGGGCATCATCGAGAGAGGCATCATCGAGAGAGGGGCATCTTGACGTTACCCTGAACAGCAATGGGGGGGGGGGGGGGGTGTGACGGTCTCCGAACTCGTCTTCCCGTTTTAATCTGCAGAAGACTTTAGCTTTTTAGTTAAAATTATTCTTCTGCCGTGATCATTTTTGGTAAGTATAATATTATAAATCGATTTATGTGTCTTGGCTTATGTTTTGACGTTTTTAAGATCACAGAATCCATGATGTGTTCCTGTTACTGTGTGCTGGAATCTATATCGTTACATTCAATGGAAACTCCCCGGCCCTTCGGGCACTCGATCGTGGTTCGAGCGTTGGACTCGGAACGTGTATCTGATGATCGATCCTCCAACACCCGATTTCATCGTTCGTTTATCACGTTTAGCTGTCGCTGATATGGCCCTGATCATGTGGAGAAATCGACGGTAAATAATCAATTCATTTTTCCGCGGGCCTGGTTTTGAAGGTCAAAAAATAAAAAAAGGCGAACCGTGTACATTGCTCGTGAACCATCGCCGTCTCCAGACTTGTTTCAGCTGCAACCGAAGGTGGACAGAGGTTATGTTTTCACCTCTGTTTGTCTTTGAGCAGGATATCTCAAAACGTTATTGACGAATTCGAACAAAACTTGATGGACAGGTTGGGCATGTGACAAGGACAAATTAATTAGATTTTGGTGAAGATCCAGATCTGCATCCGGCTATCAGTGGGACACAAAACGTAAACTGTTCAGCCTGGCGCAGGTATGCACTCTCCCAAGTACCGTTCCAGTTAAATTTTTAACACCCTGGTCCTGGTGATATCCCTGAGTCTGCCACACTTTTGTCATCCCCATTCCTCCCCCATTTCCCCAATGAAATTAAGTCGTTGACTTGACAGATATATTTAATCTGGTGTTGGTGTAGCGCAGGCATGATGGGTGAAATGGCTTCCTCCCGCATCACACTTCCTTGTTTTCGCTTCATGGCGGACAAATGCTGAGCCTGGCAGCCGGCAGTCACCTGGGTCGCCTGCCCCTAAATCTGGCCCTGCCCAGAGTACCCCCGGGAAGTGATGGCACTTCACCCGAGCTCAGTGGCTGTTTGTCTCATATGACAGTCTAGTGTTGTATCTATGTTCATTTCTATGTCCATTGTGTGGGTGGCAGCTCTACTACAAACCTTAGATCATGTGTATTAAAAAAACCACAAAACAATGATGTAGCATCGAATCATCACTGCTCTTGAAGTAGGACTGTTCTTCTTTGTTTGTATGCAGCACAAGCCTGCAGTGTAGCCTCAATGGCTGAAGGTGCGGCTGTGCCACTGATGGAATGCTCTCTGCTGGTTAGGACAGGAATTTAAAATTTGCCCATGGTGCCGGCGATAGCTCGCCTAGTCTTCGCGAAGGACGGCATGTGATATTCAATGTCCATCACCGAATGCTGGCAGATGGTATGCCTAGTTTATCACACAACCGAGGGACAGCACACACATTGATGAATCACCCTGCCTGTGAAACAATGAGATGACAGTTTATAGCTGGGTCGGGATTCAAACCCAGGCTACACAGCTCAGAGGTGAATGTGAGGACTGTTATTAGTCGGTTATCATAGATAGTTTGCAAACTACTTCACCAACTTCATAAGACATGTGGTGGCAGTTTTATTCATGCATGATAACATTATTATCACTTCGACTTGGACACCAACTCTCAAAATGACCCATAAAATCCATAGATTTCAAAATCGTGATTCACAACATACTGTTACAAAGCCACTATGACAAAGGATGAAATTGACCCAGATTCACCTTAAGTTTTGAACAGATTCCATGGAGTTGTAGACCAACAATAAACAATAATGGGATGTGTCAAAACGGCAGAAATAAATTTGGTGAATCTCGGTCAATAGACAGGAAGTAGGTGTGATTCAGGCTGTCATTGTGAGTCTACTGTATCTCCTAGAGATGGCTAACAATAGTTGTTTAACTTCTTGTGCCAAAATTGAGGAGATCGTCATTTTAACAAGGAAGTTAAAACGTGGCTTAAATCAAGAAACTTTAACTCACCTTATAAGAGCACCAGCATGCAAAGTCAACACCCCACTCATGAAGAGAGAGTTCGACATTTCCAACAGCATGTGCAAGATCAAACCCCACCACACAGCCCTACGGAACATGTATATAAATAATCATTTTTTTATAGTCCATGTCTTACAAGGCATTCTTACCCTTTAATGAAATGATGGACATACCATGTTATGACCAGCATGAGTGATGGAAGCCATGTCAAACAGCTGTCCTGTAAAGTACTGCACTCCACTGAGCAGAATAACAGCAATGGTGTCTCCTTCTCGCTCGATTGTGGACAGCAAGTCTTCTCTTCTTAATGTCTGCTCTCCCTGTTGGTTTACAGCCCATCTTTGGAATATCAGAGATGCTTCTAAGATTCCTGCTCACCTAGACAAATTGGCATCATTGAAGCGACCACTTAGGTTGATTCATTCATGACTTTATCTTGCATAAATTTTCTTGGAGGCAAAATCTGACATTTATATGAGTATACGCAAAATCGAGGCTCTTGGAAGAGTGAGGATAAAGAGGACAAAAAGACAACACACTGACACGGTGGAGTAGTGGGGTAGCAGATGGACAAAACAAGGGAATGAGGAGAGAGGAAGGGAGGAAACTTGGAAGTGAGAGGGTTTGGTTATGAAGATTAATGTTATAGATTCGTACAGTTAAAGTTCACTGGAATTAATTTGTGCCATGGTTTCTGAAATGTTTAATATCCAATGTTGTTGTTTCAATTTTCAAAAATAGAACACCTTACTTTAATCAGTCTTGAGAAAAAAAAGACAGGGTAAGGGTCTTTTAAACTCTTGCTTTGTGTTTTGCACTCAACAAACAGTGGAAAATACCGCCATATTTGTCTGGATGCTGAAGACTCACAGTTATTCTACTCTCAGGGCATGAGACGGCGTGAATACTGAATCTCACAGTTATTCTACTCTCAGGGCATGAAGATGGTGTGAATGCTGAATCTCACAGTATTTCTACTCTCAGGAATGAGATGGCGTGAATCCTGAATCTCACAGTTATTCTACTCTCAGGGCATGAGATGGTGTGACTACTGAATCTCACAGTTATTCTACTCTCAGGGCATGAGATGGTGTGAATGCTGAATCTCACAGTTATTCTACTCTCAGGGCATGAGATGGCGTGAATCCTGAATCTCACAGTTATTCTACTCTCAGGGCATGAGATGGTGTGACTACTGAATCTCACAGTTATTCTACTCTCAGGGCATGAGATGGTGTGAATACTGAATCTCACAGTTATTCTACTCTCAGGGCATGAGAGGCGTGAATCCTGAATCTCAATTATTCTACTCTCAGGGCATGAGATGGTGTGACTACTGAATCTCACAGTTATTCTACTCTCAGGGCATGAGATGGTGTGAATACTGAATCTCACAGTTATTCTACTCTCAGGCATGAGACGGCGTGAATCCTGAATCTCACAGTTATTCTACTCTCAGGGCATGAGACGGCGTGAATACTGAATTTCACAGTTATCTCTACTCTCAGGGCATGAGATGGTGTGAATACTGAATCTCACAGTTATTCTACTCTCAGGGCATGAGATGGCGTGAATCCTGAATCTCACAGTTATTCTACTCTCAGGCATGAGACGGTGTGACTACTGAATCTCACAGTTATTCTACTCTCAGGGCATGAGAGGTGTGAATACTGAATCTCACAGTTATTCTACTCTCAGGGCATGAGACGGTGTGAATGCTGAATCTCACAGTTATTCTACTCTCAGGGCATGAGATGTGTAATGCTGAATCTCACAGTTATTCTACTCTCAGGGCATGAGACAGTGTGAATACTGAATCTCACAGTTATTCTACTCTCAGGGCATGAGATGGTGTGAATGCTGAATCTCACAGTTATTCTACTCTCAGGGCATGAGATGGCGTGAATACTGAATCTCACAGTTATTCTACTCTCAGGGCATGAGATGGTGTGATACTGAATCTCACAGTTATTCTACTCTCAGGCATGAGATGGTGTGAATACTGAATCTCACAGTTATTCTACTCTCAGGGCATGAGACGGCGGTGAATCCTGAATCTCACAGTTATTCTACTCTCAGGGCATGAGATGGTGTGATACTGAATCTCACAGTTATTCTACTCTCAGGCATGAGATGGTGTGATACTGAATCTCACAGTTATTCTACTCTCAGGGCATGAGACGGCGTGAATCCTGAATCTCACAGTTATTCTACTCTCAGGGCATGAGACGGTGTGACTACTGAATCTCACAGTTATTCTACTCTCAGGGCATGAGATGGTGTGAATACTGAATCTCACAGTTATTCTATACTCTCAGGGCATGAGACGGTGTGAATACTGAATCTCACAGTTATTCTACTCTCAGGGCATGAGATGGTGTGAATACTGAATCTCACAGTTATTCTACTCTCAGGGCATGAGATGGTGTGAATACTGAATCCCAGTTATTCTACTCTCAGGGCATGAGATGGCGTGAATCCTGAATCTCACAGTTATTCTACTCTCAGGGCATGAGACGGTGTGAATACTGAATCTCACAGTTATTCTACTCTCAGGGCATGAGATGGTGTGAATACTGAATCTCCAGTTATTCTACTCTCAGGGCATGAGACGTGTGAATACTGAATCTCACAGTTATTCTACTCTCAGGGCATGAGATGGGTGAATACTGAATCTCACAGTTATTCTACTCTCAGGGCATGAGATGGTGTGAATCCTGAATCTCACAGTTATTCTATCTCAGGGCATGAGATGGTGTGAATACTGAATCTCACAGTTATTCTACTCTCAGGGCATGAGACGGTGTGAATACTGAATCTCACAGTTATTTACTCTCAGGGCATGAGACGGTGTGAATACTGAATCTCACAGTTATTCTACTCTCAGGGCATGAGATGGTGTGAATACTGAATCTCACAGTTATTCTACTCTCAGGGCATGAGATGGTGTGAATACTGAATCTCACAGTTATTCTACTCTCAGGGCATGAGATGGCGTGAATCCTGAATCTCACAGTTATTCTACTCTCAGGGCATGAGACGGTGTGATACTGATCTCACAGTTATTCTACTCTCAGGGCATGAGATGGTGTGAATACTGAATCTCACAGTTATTCTACTCTCAGGGCATGAGACGTGTGAACTGAATCTCACAGTTATTCTACTCTCAGGGCATGAGATGGCGTGAATACTGAATCTCACAGTTATTCTACTCTCGGGCATGAGACGGTGTGAATACTGAATCTCACAGTTATTCTACTCTCAGGGCATGAGACGGCGTGAATACTGAATCTCACAGTTATTCTACTCTCAGGGCATGAGACGGTGTGAGTACTGAATCTCACAGTTATTCTACTCTCAGGGCATGAATGGTGTGAATCCTGAATCTCACAGTTATTCTACTCTCAGGGCATGAGATGGCGTGAATCCTGAATCTCACAGTTATTCTACTCTCAGGGCATGAGACGGTGTGACTACTGAATCTCACAGTTATTCTACTTCAGGGCATGAGATGGTGTGAATACTGAATCTCACAGTTATTCTACTCTCAGGGCATGAGATGGTGTGAATACTGAATCTCACAGTTATTCTACTCTCAGGGCATGAGATGGTGTGAATACTGAATCTCACAGTTATTCTACTCTCAGGGCATGAGATGGTGTGATACTGAATCTCACAGTTATTCTACTCTCAGGGCATGAGACGGTGTGAATACTGAATCTCACAGTTATTCTACTCTCAGGGCATGAGATGGCGTGAATACTGAATCTCACAGTTATTCTACTCTCAGGGCATGAGATGGCGTGAATCTGAATCTCACAGTTATTCTACTCTCAGGGCATGAGATGGTGTGAATCTGAATCTCACAGTTATTCTACTCTCAGGGCATGAGATGGTGTGAATACTGAATCTCACAGTTATTCTACTCTCAGGGCATGAGACGGTGTATACTGAATCTCACAGTTATTCTACTCTCAGGGCATGAGAGGTGTGAATGCTGAATCTCACAGTTATTCTACTCTCAGGGCATGAGATGGCGTGAATCTGAATCTCACAGTTATTCTACTCTCAGGGCATGAGACGGTGTGAATGCTGAATCTCACAGTTATTCTACTCTCCAGGGCATGAGACGGTGTGAATACTGAATCTCACAGTTATTCTACTCTCAGGGCATGAGATGGCGTGAATCTGAATCTCACAGTTATTCTACTCTCAGGCATGAGATGGCGTGAATCCTGAATCTCACAGTATTTCTACTCTCAGGCATGAGACGGCGTGAATCTGAATCTCACAGTTTATCTACTCTCAGGCATGAGACGGCGTGAATACTGAATCTCACAGTTATTCTACTCTCAGGCGCATGAGATGGGTGAATCTGAATCTCAGTTATTCTACTCTCAGGCATGAGATGGGTGATACTGAATCTCACAGTTATTCTACTCTCAGGGCATGAGACGGTGTGAATACTGAATCTCACGTTATTCTACTCTCAGGGCATGAGAGGTGTGAATACTGAATCTCACAGTTATTTCTACCTCAGGGCATGAA
>CM068952.1:39347516-39360039 GCA_035128595.1 Eptatretus atami
TGGAACATCTCCACATCATCTTCAAACAAACTAATGATGACACGAATATAATAATCACACAGGATGAAGTCTCATCTATACACAGTACCCCAACTGCATTTAATGACAGTAATTTTACATAACAACCAAATATGAAATATGTAAGGTTACTGAGATGGGGAAATTCCTAAATGAATAAGGTAAATATCCAATGTGGTTGTGCTGGATATGGTAACGCATAGAGAAAAGAAAATCAAGTCTACGACACCTAGCGGTGATCAGATAAAAGTGTAACAGTTTATAGAAAAAATAATTCAAGGTGTTGTTCAGTATGAGTCGGTAGAGTGTATATTAAATTAAATAATAATCAAGTGTGTTCATAGTAGATTGTGTGCAAATAAATAAATAAATAAATAATAACCTTTGTGTTGTGTTCATGTGTATAAAATAAAAAATAATTAATAGTAATGCTTAGAGCATACGCTCAGAGTCTGGAGGTCAGCTTTCAACCCGCCGATCCATACAAAACTTTATAACAGGTATGCTGATTCCTTGCTTGTGTTGGTTAAAGGAATAGTTAGACATCCACATTGATGGATCCACGGGAAAAATTCCTCCTTAGAAATGCCCCGTGACGTGTGAGAAAAGAGCGCCTGTTTACATCGCTGGCACTCGTACCTGGAAGTGAGGCCCTTCCCCAACTCTGGGCTGTTGTTCTTGTCTAACAGTCTCTATGTTGAGTTGCGTTTTTCTTTCTGTCTGATTCCGCATGTGTGTGTTGTTGTGTGGTTGTGGTCAGCCCACTATAGTAGTATGTATTAAACACCGAGAAAAAGACATAAATGTCATGCCCCGTGGTTTTAGTAATTTTGTTTACGGTAAAGGCGACCCTATTTACAGATATGCATGCTCAACTACTGCGTGTCAGTAGACATGTATTGTTTTCTGGAATGCAATTCTCACAGAATGGACATACTGATTACACACTACAACATTTTAAATATTTATTCTACGTATAATTAATTCTTTTAACTGTAGGACATGAAATTCATCATTCAGTTGAAATCTATCTGATCTTTGTAAACTTGCTGTACTTAAGGTGGTGGGTAAATAGAAAAGAGTATCAGATTTTTTAATTTTCATGAAAGATGCTTCAGGTGTAAATATTTTTTTTTAAAGAGCTAGATCAGAATCTTCCGCAGAAATGTCGAAGACGTGTTCAATACCGGAGATTTTATCACTGAAAATGCCAGTCTACATCACATCTTTGATAAAATAGCAACAAAATGTTGCACGTTATACCTCATTATTGTCACTTATGCCAATTTTAACAACTATACCACAATATCCGAGATTGCTTACACGGACAGACCACAATCCTAACCTCCTTTCGGACCAATTCCAACAGGGCTAACTAGATGGCACTCGGTAGCGCATACCTCCACAAGCTGAACGGGTTCTTTTGTACACACGATAGGAATCTGGATTCGTCCCAACCAAATGAATTGCTTTTCTCTTCACCGAACCAACTCATCCACTAAGTATTTGTCATAACCGTCACAAATTTGAAATACCATGCTATATATCTCTTACCATATCATCTCATGGGAGAATCACTTTAAAATCTAATTCTGATCCGCGATTTGAATCTTCACCAAACTCTATCACTCTTCCTTGTCACACACCCAACCCCTCAGCACATTTCTCGAATCTTGTCCATATTTTTGAGATCCTTTCAAGACAACAGTACAGTCAGAACGAGTGAAACATAAACCTCCGCCACCTTCGTTGCGGAGTAAAAGGTTGCGGCTTCCAGTTGAGATGGATCGAGTTATAAAATAAATAAATCTTCCAAGTTGTATTTGTCATGGAGTGATAAGTGTGCATTGTATAAACAATAATGGTTTCCCGAAAGCATATATCTCACAATCTTCGACTTTCTCCCTTGTAATAAATTAAATCATTCCAAAAATTCGGAATAATGGTGACCCAACCTTGAGCTGTAATCTAAATAATTTACATTTCATTATGACTCTCCACCCGCCGAGAAAGATACAGAGTCTGGGATCTCAGAATACACGTTTTATTCCGAAGACCACACGCATGCGGATTGCCTCACGACCCTTCGTCAGTCCTCCGAACCAACTATTATGCTTCACCCAAAACCTTGAGCTACCTAAATTATTGACGTGTTTCATACCTATATCATTGCTAATTGCTGAAAATATAGAAATGTCGACTTTTTGTCAGGCTCCGGACGGACAGACACATGGCGATGACCTCACCCAAAATTAGTCCCAAACGGACAACACGTAGCCCTGAGATGAAGCACATATCTATAAAATGCAATGATCTATAAATAAAAATCGGATAAAATGATCTATAAAATATAAACTGATCTATAAAAATATAAATGTTGTAAAATCAGCAAGATTATAATAATTCCGTTTGATTTTCACATTGTTTCATCCGTTCAGCTGCCCTTTCACATCATTAAGCTTTTCACTAATTCTCGTGCGTTTTTTTTTTTACATCTTATCCATGCTGTTGCTGGTTTGTATTCCATCCAATTTTACGCTTAAATCCTCTTGTGTGTATTGTTACATATTTTTCAAGTGACTTGTCCAAGGCCGGATCCTCGGATAGCACTATGAAATATGTGTCCCTTTTCACTTGTTCCCTCATTTGCTTCTTATTCCAATATTGTACTTTCTACCTCCTCATTTTATCCTTTTACTCCTCACTTCAAAAAATAAAAACAACAAAGAAACTTTATTCTTTACTCCACGTCTCATTCAATTGAATTCTCCTACTTCTTTACTTCTTATATTCCTTTTTTCCTCCTTTTCTCTAATATCTGAACTATACATCATATACTATAAAAGCAGTTGTTCAGTGTCTTTATTCTTATTACAAACATTCGATTGAACCGATGCAGTAACTTCAGAATTTTTATCTGACAACACTCAGCTCCATTATAGTCTCGGGTCTGCAATGCGCACATGACTACATCACAACCCAGAAGGGCAATACATTTACATATTCCCCCTAAATTACACTCCAAACGTTCTGATTTTAGTACATGGAGACCTTATTGCAAGAGTTTTTACAGGCAAGATTTAGGTGACATGGACAAATGCACCCTAGCCGAGAACAGGTACAAAACTGAGGAGACGCCTTTCTACAACTTCAAATGCGATCGAAACACAGTTGCATTCTTGGACAAAGAACAATAACTGGATTGAATCACAAATTGCATTATCCACCATTCATAATAACGCAGCTTTGTAGATGGAATTTTAAGTATTCTCACCATGAGTGATATACTAAACTGAATATTATAGCTGTATTCAAAGGTGAGGAGCTCCTTGTGAGCCAACGGCATCCATATCTCGTGCAACTGTGCTCTGTGACGTCCTCTGCAGTTGTTACTTCTTATAAAGTTGTGCAGATTTTCACTCCGAACGTAAACCTTCATTCCGCAAACATTCCGAGCATTAAAAAGTCTGAAACCCACTCCGTGATACCTCTGTGCAGCTTCCTTCCACGGCAGCTCACCGGATGACGGGACTTGAGCAAGCTCTGGACCCCATCTTCTATAGGAGAAACCATGGCGGTAACATCATGGTCAGTTGTGGGTGTGTCGAAGTGGTGCTGAGTGTGTCACCAGAACGGCTGCTCCTTGGTTAAACCGAGGCGCCTTCAGGTATGTGCGAATGGTATCCGAAGAAAGTGACACCTTCTCTTTTATTCATCTGAGCTCAAGCGTTGGACATTCGTATTGCAGCACTCTGAGGTTCAGAGACCGATGCGCAGATATGCAGGTGTTACACCGACTATTTCTTCCTCTGATGGACATATGCCCAGATTGCTCAGCGTGTCCATAGCTGACTCCAATGATAATTAGTACGTCAACAGCATATTATTGACCAAGTTTCATCACTCATTGGGTATTCCTGTCGCTCTTTATGCCCGATTGAGGCGAATATCTCACCGTAAAATACATTGCGGTGCCCACAGTCGGTCTGTGCTGATCGTCCCCAGCGAATACACTCTGCTTGCGGATTTCAACACATCGACTGGAACTGATAGGATGTGATGGAATGTGTTGGTACCCATGTGCTGAACTGGGAACCAGAAGCACTAGTTCTATGACTTTTCAAGAAGCTTTCTTATTAAGCAAGATCGAATTCCTAAGTGCTGTTCTGTTTCGCACCCAAAGCTCATCGCTACTTGTATTCCAATGTGCGTTGGCAAGAGATGACATGTGCTCGTTGATTCGTGTAGATTATCCAGACTACCGGTCAACCGGATGCTCATCTCTATGACCACGGCTTTGTTGTACAACTTATTGCACCTAATCAGAAGACATTACCATCCCAGCCGATGGCTGGATGTTGCAAGGTCAAATGAAGGTCTGAGGAGTTCTACGGCTGAGTGAGATTTGTCTGAGGCCTTGGGGATCCTAAAGATTTGGAGTGCTTCAAGACCACTGTCCTTATTGCCGTAATTCTTGACTCAGTGGGGGCAAAGATAATTTTCTCTCAAGACACTGATACCATTCCAGGCACAGGCCAGTTGATGCAGAGCTCAGCTTTCATCGGAGCATGAGCGTAAAAATATGTGTGCTGAGTTGGCAAGGCCTATGTTGAAACTGTGAGGGGTTAGCATCCCGTGGTCAAGTGGTCTCATCCTGCTTTACAGGGAGATTCGCGCATCGTTCATTCCAAGCCCATCCCCTCGTATGTACGAGTTAAGAAGGTGTGGATCTGACAGAGGAGTATGAAGTGAGCTGTGGCAATTACTCTTAGCGTTTTTTACCAGGCTGTATTCAAGCTGTCGAGGGACGTCAGGAGTGCCCACAATCCGTTGTGACCTCCTATTACTGTATCCACCTTCCTTTGTGGAATCAGTTGCGTGAACCAGGAAAATGGGTAAACTCCACGGTTCTGACATCCATGCTGAACTTCTCCAAGGCTGTGAACTGCTGTACTCGGTCTTCAGCAGTCGTCTCTAGCCTGACACAGGCATCATCCCACTACTGTAAGAGGGCCTTGTTTCTCCTGTAAAGGGAAGGGTGATCCCAAGACTGCAACAACACCTGAGTGATGTGCTCTCAATTGCCGGGCAAGTCTTTGCTTGTAATTATGATGAGATTCACACCATTGCTTGAGCACCAGCATCCAGAGCAGTCAGGCTTTAACCAAAAGGTTCCAAGCATTGACCTATTTGCCAGTCCTCACCAACGGCAGACGAGCGTTTCGCAGGGCGCTTGCAGCTTATGTGTCCCTGTTAAAGCTTCATTCAGTGAACTCAGATGCCCTCTGAGGATACCTTGTTTCATGGGGTGCACCAAAACTTAATCGATCTCATGTCTAACTATACTATGTACTAAGATGCGTGAACAGTGGTACCATCTCTGACTTATTTCAGTGTTTACTGGGTTCATCAGGGGTGTGTACTGGCCCCCTCACTTTCAGCACTTGTATGGACTGGATCTGGGAGGATGTCGGAGAGATCAAGCTGTGGTGCATCTTTGGGAATGTCAAGATCTCTGACCTTGATTTCGCAGATGATGCAGTCATCTTGCGGAGACTTAGATATCCTTTTGGGGGCCCTCGAGTGCTGAATGAGGAGTCCAGACCACTGGGATTACAGTTTCCCTGGGTCAAAACTAAGATCCAGGCTTCAATGACACTTGGATGCTGCTATCCTCTGTACCTGTTTGTAGAGATGTTAGGCGAGAGAGATCACTTACCTTGTGTATTCATATATCTGCTGCTGTTGCACAGAGTCAAAGAGTCTGGGTCGCCTGGGAGATATCTGATTCACTGGATCATGGGTTGCACTGTCGTACTGTCAGGAGACAAGTCGAGTCTGATCTCAGTCCTGGTTCTTCCAGTCTGCTTTCGATGTGTGACTTGGACTCTGACCAGGGATCTGAGTGAGACTTAATTCTTTTTTACCAGTCTCTTGGAGATCTCTGCTATTCTGGTCGGACTTTGTGGTCCAACAACGGTTCCGAGAACATTCAAAATGAGATGTTACCTGCACATCCGTGAGCTCACTCGGCGCTTGGACATGTGGCTCGTTTCCTGTGCTGATCTCTGACTCACCAGATTCTCTCGCGCGAGGGACCTCTTTGATGAGGTGGCCACGGGACACGGCCTTTTCTGCTGCAGGTTATCGCATCTCAAGAATGGGATACATCTCTATGCCAACGGAGGCCTGGATCCATCGAAATTGACACAAGCATGCGCTGCTCAAGCTCACCCCATACCGGAACCGACCTGATATAGGGAAAATCGGATTATGAACTGGACGACTCCAGAATGAGGTCCTCTCCTGTTGAGTCACATGAAATGGCTAGTCAATTGTTGGTCCTAAATGTGATTGGAGCACTGAATATCTGTGGGACTACAATGACCATAAATCACCATCCATGCAGGAGATCAGTACCACTGCCCAAAGCATTAACTGTTTCGACATAGCTCGGGTTGAAAATCACTTCACCAAGTTGGTTGGATTTTCCACGGCCAACATCCACTGACTGAGGAGTCAGAACCATGCTAACATTCACAAGGAGTGTTTCCTACAGTCAACTGTCCTTTTGAATACGTCTGCAGCACTGCCATCTTTCAGGAAACATGGGAGAGTCCATGTAATATGTGCCAAAGATTCGTTGTCCGGATGCTCCTATACGAGCGCACACTGCAAACACCCGAAACCTGAGGGATCCTGTGTCTTTGACAAAGTCGATCAGACTGAAATGTGAAAATGTTGTTAATGTGCCTGAACAAGTTGATTCCTCGAGAAGATTACTCCACCGAGAGTACGCCAAGAGCCACCTCTGGTTTGATACCCACAGCACCCCACACACACAACCCAATCAACCCAATATTATCCTTGGTTTCCTCTATCATCAACAGAGGTCTGATCTTTCCCATCCCATCATCTTGTAGCCCTCGGAAGTTGCAAGTGCAAAGATTCTCCATGGATGTGGGATTTTCAATTTTCTTTGCTATTTTCTGTGGTTTTGCAGTAAGTTTTTACTTACATCCGGAGTCTCCTTCCACCAACTCTAAAAATGTACCCAACTCAGAACGTTTGCAACACAGTTGCACGGATATGAATCTGTGGCCACAAGTTTCCTCCACCCTTTCAGGTTTTGTTTTATCCTTGCTTGTTCATATTCCATACAACCTCCTTACAGAAACCTATGGGGGGCGTTATTCCCATAACCCGACCATGAACTGGTTATACACGTTTACATGTACCTGAGCAAGTAAAATCAATCTAATCTACCTGCAATATGGTATTTAGGTACCAGATCAACACATCACTACACAGCTATGCATCTACTTACTTCTATAAAAGAGACTTCAAAAATTTTCGGACAAAATTACTCACAACCAGGTCCACGACACACTAACAATCATCCTTCATACCTCTGTAGTGAAGTGGACTTTCAACACCTCATTTTAGGGATTCCCTTATTCCGCTGAGGAATGTTCTGCCTTTGTTTAATCGAGGCATTAGAAGAATCACCAAGTTAATTAATTCTAGTGAATATTTCCCCTATGTTTCTATTGAGAACCAACTTTCCCCTTCTTTATTCATTCCTATCATCTCTTCATCATTGTTTAGGATTTAATCAACTAATCTTGAATTAGTACCCACCCATAAACATATTTCTTCTCGTCCCATGATGGCCCAAATATGACCCGTCCCACCTATGCGCTCCATGTCTCCCACACTGCTTCCGCTCAAGTTCTTTCGCACTGTCTTGGAACCCAGTTAAACTGTTTGGTGAGCTAAGGCATGTATGCGTAGAATTTAACATCCGTGGTTTTTTATTGCAATTCAGTAAACGCTTTCACCGGTGCAGCATTCACCCGGATACAGCAACTCTACAGCTTAATAAACAGAAATTTCTGCACGTTTTCTCTCCTTCCTGTATCTGAAAGTTAAACAAAAAAATAAAACAACATGCCACGTTGTGTTTTCTTATTTTACAGACAAGATCGATATATTATATTAGTCAGCTTGCAATGAAGCTGCTTTCTTTACAATTTTTTCCTTTTCAGGATAATGTAATTGGTAATGCTGAGTTATGGTAGTGTAAAAAAAATATGCAAACAGGAGATCAACGTACAAGCGTATTCAAATTTTTTCGTGAACTCAAATAGTAAAGAACTGTTTTTTTTGTTTTTTCGAATTTTTAAATATATTATCGTAGATAAACAATTTTCCCAATTAACTATGTTATTACTGATAATGGCTTGGTATGCCACTAACCTCAATGGCTCCTCTAGCAGGGCGGGCATCATGTTGGCGTTCCTCCACTGCAATCCAGCACTCGTCTAAAGGACTTCAATGGTGGAGGCAATTATCCCTTACCCTGAAACAGGTTACATCCTCACTTCCATTCGAGTTATCTGTGATGGCAGGTCTGTGTCAAGTGGTTCTAGCCTTAAACGTTTCTTGACTTGTCATAATGCCGCAAAGCATCTATTCAGAGAACGAAATAACTCTATATTACCTTCATCTGGAAGTGCATTCCAATAAGTATTGTCATCGCCACCGTCCGTCGTCCATCCGTCCGTTTCTCCTTTATGACTCTCCGCCAAACCCTAGCTGGATCCGGCTGAAATTTTGCGCAACGTTCTCTCCTACTTGTTTTTAACAAGAATTGCAGTTATTAGCTCGTTTCAGGTCAATACTTCTAAGATAGTCAAAAAGGACCTCCTTAGAAGTTATTCAAAATCTTACTCCAATCCCCATTCAAGGGAATGTGACCAAATTTTAGGTCACAACTTTAGCCACGCCTAATGTTAAATTGCGGAGTCATTCTATCAATGTGACCGTAAGTGTGTCAAATGTAGTCGCCAAATCCTCAAAAATCTTCTTCTCTGACCCACATCAGAATGCTACAAATTTGGATTCAACATTATATAGGATAATTTATATACTCCAGAGTACACCCTATCGCAATCTTGTTCCAAGCACGCAACACCGTCTTCTGACGCATACCTTTGTTGGCGTTATTGCAAAAAAAATTAACCCATTAAGTAGTGCTGATAGCTAAAAAACACCTTACTACTGTCATTCAAACACCTCACTCACCAGAACACTGGACAGAACACGGACTTAAAGGTGTGAAGACTCTAATACCCCCCAACTTATGTGCGACAACACTACACAGAATTGCATCCCTCCCCCCAACCCCCCCCCCCCCTCACCCCAAACCCACAAAACCATGGTCAAGACGAACACCCTATGCATAAATTAGTCTGTCCTTTGCGCAAGTCTGATGGGATGCCCGCAATGTTAGGAGAGTAGTGCGCCAAACCAAACAACACACACACAAATACCTGTCCATGAATTATATAAGACTTACCAATACCCCCCTGCTTCACTGACCAGTACACTAAGGGCAGAAAGAAAAAGGGAAAGAGGAGAGGTGAGAGAGAAACGGGAGAGTTGAAGAGGAGGGAAGAAGAGGAGGATGGGCTTAGAGTGGGGGAATCAGAGGGTGGTCGAGAGTGGGATTGATGGTGGGATCGAGGAGGCGTGGGGATCGAGGAGGTGGAAAGGAAAAGACAGTTACGAGATGAAGAAGGAAAGACGTGTTGTGGAGCGTTAAATTACGATCAACCGTCTCATCAAAATGATCTCATTAAAATTAAGGTAGAATAGAACAATAATGTTCCTGAAACCCATTTTCATGGGTCAAACAAAATACGCCGACCCAAACCAAACCCAACACGTCTGAAAAACCTCAGGACACAGTCCGACCAGCCGCCCCTCCAGAAACAACCTCGGATGTTGGATACATCCGGAATACATTCCCTCCAGATGACAGTCTACGAGACCAATCCAGAAACAAACTCCCGTCCAACATAAACACCGCCTGAGGACGTCCGGACAACACCGCGGGAAGTCGGACGAACACCGCCGGACGGTCGGAGCGAACACCGCGGACGTCCGGGAAGCGAACACCTCAAGGTCCGAGAAACACCGCTGGAAGGGTTCGGAGGAACACCGCCGAAGCGTCCGAGAGACACACCGCCGGACGTCCGAGACGAAACAGCCCGGCGACGCGCCGAGACAACACCGGACCGTCCCGGAGTCGACAGCGCCGGACATCCAGGAGCGAACACTTCTGTGGTTCAGACAGAGGGACGGAGGGGAAGAGAACGGGGAGAGAGATAGAGAGTGCGGAAGAAGTCTGCCCGTAATTTGGGGTAGAGCAAGGACTGACCCAAAAAGAAAGAAGAAGAGAGAGGAGATGAGAAGAGAGAGAAGAGAGGGAGAGAGGGAGAGGGAAGAGATAGAAGGAAGAGAGAGAGGAGTCGAGAGAAGAAGAAGGAAGAAGGGAAGGGAAAGAAGAGAGGAAAGGGAAGAAGAAGAGGAGAGGAGAGTGAGAAGGAGAGAAGGAAGGGTGAGGGAGGGAGAGAGGAAGAAGAGGAGAGAGAGGAGAAGAGAGAGGAGGAGGGAGAAAGGATAGGAGAAGATAGGAGAGAGAGAGAGAGGAGAAGAGGAGACGGGAAGGAAGAATGGAGAGAGAGGAGAGAGAAGAGAGGAGAGGAGAGAGAGAAGAGAGAGGAAAGAGAGAGAGAGAAGAAGAGAGAGAGAGATAGGAGAGGAGAGGGAGAGGGATGAGGAAGAAGAAGGAAGAGGTGCAATAGAGGGAGAGAGAGAGGAGAGAGGATAATGAGAAGAGAGAAGAGTAGAGAGAGAGAAGGAGAGAGGAGAGAGGAGAGGGAGAAGAGAGATAGGAGAAGGGAGATAGAGGGAGAGAGAGAGAGGATAATTTAGAAGAGAGGAAGGATAGAGGGAAAGCGAGGAGAGAAAAGTGAGAGGTGATCACATTCACGACCATTCTCATGCCCTGGAGAAGAATACTTGAGATTCCATTCACACAATCTCAGCCTGAGAAAAATTAACATGTGAGTCTTAACATCACACCATCATACCCTGGGTAGAAACTGTAATTCATCATCACACTGAATCTCACAGTTATTCTACTCTCAGGGCATGAGACGGTGTGAGTACTGAATCTCACAGTTATTCTATTCTCAGGGCATGAGATGGTGTGAATACTGAATCTCACAGTTATTCTACTCTCAGGGCATGAGATGCCGTGAATACTGAATCTCACAGTTATTCTACTCTCAGGGCATGAGACTGTGTGAATACTGAATCTCACAGTTATTCTACTCTCAGGCATGAGACGGTGTGAATACTGAATTCACAGTTATTCTACTTCAGGGCATGAGATGCCGTGTGAATACTGAATCTCACAGTTATTCTACTCTCAGGGCATGAGACTGGTGTGAATACTGAATCTCACAGTTATTCTACTCTCAGGGCATGAGATGGTGAATACTGAATCTCACAGTTATTCTACTCTCAAGGCATGAGACGGTGTGAATCTGAATTTCACAGTTATTCTACTCTCAGGGCATGAATGGCCGTGAATACTGAATCTCACAGTTATTCTACTCTCAAGATATGAGACGGTGTGAATGCTGAATCTCACAGTTATTCTGCCCTCAGGGCATGAGATGGCGTGAATCCTGAATCTCACAGTTATTCTACTCTCAAGATATGAGACTGCATCAATATTTTGTCCAGGTATTACTAAACGGAAGGTTTTTGAAAGTGCCAAGCAGGCGATTTGTGTTCTTCTGTGTTCAAGTATAATATTAAATTTAAATACAATAAAGACTTTAAAGGTTGTCGAAAAAAGCAACTTTTTCAGAAGTTTACCACTGTTGATGCAGCGTCTTTTACATCACCTTAACTCAGTTATTCATGCCTGTTGTTTGTGTCCTTTATGGCATCCCTAAAAAACAATAAGTTTCCTGTTTGGAATTATTCTAAATTTTGTTTGACTTCCAGGCAGACAGCCAGACTAAAGAAATTACATTACTCCTCTCTAAGCATGCGAGATCGGGATGAGATTCTGTACATTTTGCCAATTTCAGAGGCAAAGTCCTGCGAACCTGCAGGTTCGTGTTCTGATTCATGTTCCAATTCATATTCTACAGTGTTCAAAATGTGAATTTCAATTGAAATCAAGTTGTAGCTTGATCATCGACTGACATCTGTAGACAAACAGACAGATAAAGTTAACCAATTGCTCAACCCCAATTTTCGCTCCGCATGTGTGGGGTAAGGAGATACTTGCCTTTTACCATCATTAATCAAGTTAGTATACTTTGTGCGCAGCAACAATTCAACCAAGGAATTGACCATTTGGACCATCACTCCATCTTCACATCTCTATTCCAGCATGATCAAAAATGCAGGTAAAAATGTAAAAGCCAGAAAAAAAATCGATTAAATGCCTTCCTCATTTGCAAATGTTTTTGGTTTCGAAAGTCTCGGATGACAGATCAACATCAAGAAAAAAATTGGCAAGAAAGGAGATGAAAACAAAGCATGCCATAAGTGGTGAGTGGGATGCACATCCTGAATTGCTAATGCCATAAGAAATTAGCAGCGAAATCCTAAAGAGACAAAAGAAATGAAAAGA
>CM068952.1:39382496-39394190 GCA_035128595.1 Eptatretus atami
GCCTACGGGTCCTGTTCTGCCCTTTCCTTTCCTGCGGTTTTCTTTGTATGAAAGTTGTGGCGCCGTGTCCGCTAAGTAGAATTATCGTTAAGGCCTAGATCACATTTGCCACGGCGGCTGTGGGGTCTCCAAAATCTACGGCCACGAGCAATAATTATACGGCGGCCGCAGTATTTCCACGGTCACACAATGTAGCAGTCACATATGTTTTTATTTTCGGGGAGCTGCACGGGTGTATTTATAAATTGTGGAGACCAAAACGTGGGGTTGCCGTAGGGTCTTTGATTTGATGTCGCAATGGTGACCTTAGGGCGTTCCTGCGGCGGCCATAGAATTTTCAAGGCAGACGCTAGGTGCCCGCAAGGCGACCGGGCACCTAAGGCAAGCGTGCGGCCAGACGGACGGTAACGAGTGGGTTAATGTTTTTTTTTTACCAGTTTTTTTTTTTCGGCTTGTCGAATTGCTACGGCGAACGTAGAATGAAAAAGTTATAACACCGCGTTATAATTCCACGGCAACCTTACGGCCTGTAAAATATAGCCATACGGCTAGGGCCACCCTGAGGCCACCTCAGAAACGCTGCGGCCGCTGCACGTTTTGTCAATTCAGAGGGCGTACGGCCGCCGTATCCTCGCCGTAGAGCAAATGTGACTTAGGCCTTCGGTCTTAGAAATTGTGGAGACCGAAAACGTGGGGTTGCCGTACGGTCTTTGATTTGATGTCGCACGGTGACCTTAAGGGGGCCCTGCGGGGGCCATAGAATTTTCAAGGCAGACGCAAGGTAGCCTCAAAGTGCCCGCAAGGCGACCGCAGGGGCCCTAAAGTGAACGTGCGGCCAGACGGACGGTTAACGAATGGGTTAATTTTTTTTTTTTTTTACCAGTTTTTTTGTTTCGGCTTGTCGAATTGCTACGGCAAACGTAGAAATGAAAAAAGTCATAACTCGCGTTTAATTCCACGGCGACCTTACGACCTGTAAAATATAGCCAAAGGCGTAGCGCCACCTGAGGCCACCGCAGAAACTCTGCGGCCGCCGCACGTTTCTGTCAATTCAGAGGGCGTACGGCCGCCGTATCCTCGCCGTAGAGCAAATGTGACTTAGGACTAAGTGATTGTGTACATAATAAATAGATCAGGCTGCAGGTCTTTGGTTTGCTCGTGTCTTGTCCCTACCCCCATTGACTGCATGCGTGACAAATAAATGTCATTGTTGAATGTTCACCTGCTCGTTGCGTCCTCTTCCTCCATTGAACTGCCATACTTGCGTTCAGAATAATAGCTGGTGTTAATACCGATAAGTAATCGGATCCGACGGGGCTTGGCGATATAAAACCGCTCGGCAAATCGCAAACGGAACGAGCTGCTTAAGAATGGCTCGTTTTCGTGCAGGCTCCGTTGAGTGTAAATCCCCGCGGATTTCTGTCTGCGGCATACTTAGGTAAATCGACAATTCGGCGATCGGACCCTGTCGGCGTGACAGAAAGTTGGCTGATTTACGGTGTGGTTAAAAATACACCCGTAGCTGGATTTCGGCGTTGATCCGAAAGCTGCGACTAGGATTGCCCGTCCGGTGGGCGCACGGCTGCGATTAGCTACAAGCGGTCGCCCGCACGCCGGAACGGGTGGAAACCACAACAATACTACCACTACCACGACTACGTCCAAATGCTGTATTTTCACCTTGTTATGGGGTCAGCCCGGAACCTTTTTTTTGCCCAAATCTTTCACGAACTGGCTGGCTAGGGCTGAAGTTCGACTGAGGGTGACAATAATTTTGAATTCCTTCAAGGTGCCAGCAAGCACTCATCTACTCTTCAAGGACACTTCAAGTGGGATCTTTGGCATCCAGCATCCACCAAATGCCAGCAAAGAGGGCACCCAGTTCAACATTCATCAGTCAGACGATGCACACATTGATGTATTACCGTCAGCACAAAACACCAGTATGACAGTTTATAACTGGATCAACATTCAAACCCAGGTTAGACAGCTTACAGGTGAGTATGCAAAACTCTCGGCTATCCTGCCAGCCCGCAACCTCTTACTGCTACAAAATGATAATAATGAAGGGATAATAATGAAGTGTTGCCTTGGACATTGCTCCCCAGAAGGGTACTCCCAGACTAGTATTCAGATGTAGTACTGCCGACTTATCTCTTGGTTGCCTCCAACTTTTCGACATATCAGTAGCAACGAGTGTCATAAGTCTCCAACTGATACGTACCTCACGTGGTGTGACAAGCAGCATGCACGAAATCGGATCTAAGTTGTGCATTTCGATTTGTGATGCAATCACAAACTGAAGAAAAACAAAATGCAAAAGTAGGTAAGAGCTCTGCAGTCGATTCAATGGGCTTGGATAAATCGATGGACTTGCATCAGTTTTTGAAACACAGGTTGAAATTAGTGCACCATGCACTGGTGATGAGACTTACATAGTCAGAAGGAAAGGCCTTCTTCTCAAGGAGGATCTTGTTCCGTTTAGCTGTTGGCTTGTAGAAAGCCAGCTGTTTGAGCACAAATAAAATGGTCCATGAATAGTTGCAGAGTGGCTTATATGTTGAAAAACTACAAATGTAAAAATAACATCTTTGGAAGGTGTTTGTTTCAAAACAATCTACTGTAGATTAATTGAACTACTCACCAGGAGTAAATGAAGGTTTACCGTAAGACCATTCATCAAAGCTACTTCATTTTCTTTTGCTCCTGAAAAAAAATAAAAACTTTATCTTGCATTTTAAAGTATACCAAAAAGAGACAATGCTGTAACAATAACAGATCAAAGAATGGGTCATCCACTGCATACTTGAAGGGCCTGGAGGCAAGAGATAAATTGAGAAAAAAATCAAACTGACACCAGAAAAAGAAGAGTATGGGACAATAAAAGGGAAATCAAGTTGTGAAGAGATGATTAAGGAGATGGAAAGAATGAAAAGGAGAGATGGAGGGAAATTTTCTGCCATTTTTATGTGCACAATATGTCGAGGATTCCTCAAATTTATCATTAAATCAATCGTGCTTACCTACAATCGAAGCCATAGAACTGGAGAGAATCTCATCACAATACACCCAAGGACGTGCCCCATCGAAATGTCCATGAACAGCTCTGCAGAAAACAAACAATTACTATGCTATCAACTGGGCATTGCTTAACTAGGCCTTATTGGGAGTTACGTCATTTATAATTTAATTAGTCAATCAGTTTTATTGACTTCTCAGTCTGAGCTCTGGCTTCATGATAGTATCAAGATGGGAACAAATATAATATTGTGTCGATTCCTCCATTGCTTTCTTGTGTCCTTGCAAAAAGTACATTCCTGTTGTATTTCTCCAGAACCACTGCTCCCCTCCACTCATTTACTCCTATTTTTCCCTGCCCTGTGGAACAACCTTCTGTACTCTCGGCAATGTCATTCTTACCTCCAGGTCTTTAAAATAGCTGTTCACGACCATCTCAAGTCCTCCCCCATCCAAAATCATGATTTTTTTTTCTACACCCATTAAACTACTCCATACCACTACCAAAATTGTGTTTATGTACCCATATTGTCCACCCTTTGCGTTCTCCCTAACCCCTCATCATTACCTGCATCCCTTGTTTGTCCATCTCCATCTACTTTTCCCTCTGCCCTGCTGTTGATGTTTCCCCTTTCTCCTGCTGTTCCCTTTGCTGTGTCATGTCCTGATATGTTGTGTGTCATAGCTCTCCCATGATCCAAAAGCAAGTATAAAAAGAAAAACCCTTTTCCTTCATCTTCGATTTGCAGCAGGTCCTCCATAAACATTAAATGTGTAAACAAAACAAATATGTTCAAGTATAGCTTGGTGTAACAGTTCACTCAGACATTACTTGAACCTCCGTCAACATCTGCTAATTATTTGGGGACTCTAACACAGGAAGTCATTTTCTGGCCTTCATTGTCTAATTTAAACAATTCGTGTCAAACAAATCACACGGCCATCCAGCTGCAATTGTATTTTGCAAACAACTATGGCAGGCCAAATGTTTATTAAGATATGTTTAAAACAGTTAAACATCAGTATGTCTTGCAGACCATATGTGAAATTATTTTTATTTGATGTTTGATTGTTTTATCTATTGTGTGCTTGAATTTTGGGCTTCTCACTTAATAGAGACACAAATACAGCAGAATATTTCACCTCTCTCTCCAACCCTCCTCCCGCTTCTCTTTTGAATAAGTATACACTGCACATTGTCTAACTTCGCCAAGTAACAAACAGACAAACAGACAGACAGACGGAAGGACCCAAATGCAATACCCGCTTCTCAGGCGAGGGTAAATATAGCAACTGACAAAAAATACCCTTAACTTACTTTAATAACTTACTTTTTTCAAGAGTTTTTGACAACCCAGACTGCACCAAGTGCCACTATTATCTCTGCTACCAAAGGTGGACTGAGGTTATCTTTTCACTCCTGTTTGTTTGGCTGTGACCAGGGTATCTCAAAACGTTATGGAAAGATTCGGACAACACTTGGTGGACAGGTTGGGTGTGTGACACGGACGAAGTCATTAGATTTTGGTGAGGATCCGAATATGGATCCAGACAAGATAATTGTTTAATTTTTTAAGTGATACTTCACCATTGAGAGATAGCACCAAAGACAACATACTGTGCAACATATTTCAAACAGTTATGGCAGGATTTTGATGAAACTTAGTGGATGAGTTGGGTAGGTGACAAGAACAAGCCGATTAGATTTTGGTTGAGGTCTGGATGCAAATCCCGCCCATCAGCGGGATACAATACATAAACTGGTCAGCCTGGCAGAGGTATGCACTCCATCAAGTGCCGTTCTAGTTTGATGTGAAATTTGCCAAAATAATTTGTGAAGCCAAGCCCCCTGAAGTCCCCACATGGTTTTGAACCTTTGCCACAAATTTTGGTCAGACTTTTTGGTGAGCCACACACACACACACACACACACGCAACACTCATATTCCATGTACTTTATGATTCAGGACAGCTTACAGCATACAAAATTTAAGGGATGTGGGGAAAAAAAGTCATATTAAATTAGGAATATAAAAAGTAACATTCCAACCCTCACACACCATGCAAGAAGATCATCATTTCAAAAGTCACAGAATAACTTCTGCCACCACCTCATTTCATGGCTGTAGCGATTTAGTAAATGAGACAGAAAAACTGCCGAGTTTATTAACGCATAGTCATCATAATTACAAGCCATCCCCTCATCTTCATATAATGACAACATACTGCTTGTGCAGCACTCAAAAGGCAACCCTGTTTTTCAGTTGATTATAGCATATAGTCGCGGATCCGGGGTTCGAGGCTTGCCACGAGGGGAAGCACTCAGGTCCCTCCCAAATGCCCGATACTGAGGCCGCCAGACAGAGATAACTCCGCACACCGGCAGGTTGATAAGCAACCACAAATGCCGATTGGCACGGTCAATCTGGGCAGGGTTACACTACTTCGCGTGAAACCTTACCTATGGATGGCTGGCTAATTGGGGTCAGTGCCCTCAGTGCACATTCAGATTACTGCTGAGCGTTACAGTGAGTGTGCGCTGGCTGACAAAGCAAATTATTGGGGTAGAACGTCCCGTCTAACATTACTGGTGCACTGCATCAGACCAATAATGGAAAAGACAACCGAGACAGATTGGAAATAGCGACAAACAATTATTTATTACAAACACACAAGCAAGCAATCATTTAAAATCAAATATTTATAAGCAAGAAAACAAAAAGGCACCTTAGAGCAGATTTAACCATAACACGTATTCTTCTTCAATCTTACGTTAACAAAAGGCTTGGCCATCATTCACGTGGGGGCGAAGAATAATACAAGAAGGACTTGAAAAATAAAATAAAAGTAATGAATGGAGAAAAGGAAAGCAGTCTTTCCTTCTCTCCCTCACCTCACACAAATATACAGGAGAATGTGGAGGAAAATGGATGGGGAAGATGGGCAGTGGTGATGTGAAGTGATGGGGACACGCAGTCCTCTCTGGCCTCCAGAAATGCGAGCTAGATGTGCGACTCGCCCTCTTCCGCCTCAGATTCTTCCTCCTCAGACCCCCATCGATGAGGTGCCACCATTCACCCTCCTCGTCCTTCATGGCTGACAGGATCGAGAGGGCAGAATGACGCTCGTGGAAGGAGTGTTCTTTTTCCACAGAAGCTCAACACCAACTGCTTGTGAAACTTTCTCTTCTTTTCCCTCACACGTTTTTGTTTCTTCCCTCACAAGCCTTCTCAGTCTTCTAATCTTCTGTTCATGAGAGGTTGTCCCATTCGTTTCTCCTTTCTGCTTTCTGAACCGTCTGCTCAGCCGCAGCACTTTCTTCGTCCCTGCTTATGTGAGCTTGTCACGAGTGCTTTTTGCTGCCTTTCTGATTCTTCTTCAGATCAGCTTTCTTCCCCTCCTCCCACAAGCCTCTTCCCCCCCCCCCCCCATTGGTCCGCAGCTGATGGGAGCGGGTGCATGACGTCATTTGTGGAAATTGCCATGCTGTTCTGAGTGAACCTTCAATGAAGCCCCTACCCCACCCTCTACATGCCCAAAGCCACAACGACAGCCCCAAGCCTCCTCCCTCGCATGGAAAACGCCCAGTCGCACTGTTTTGCACTGTACCACACCTGCGAGAAGTGTGGCATCTCGCAGGCCACGACGAGCACCAAGCGCTACGAACATGCGAGAGCACCTGATGGGTCACAAAGCAATGCACCGATGGAGGGAACACGGAAAGGAACCCCTTTGACAAGGGACCAAGGACTATCTATTCAAAGACTAATGAAATAACTGATCCTCGGGTCACGTACGTGTCCATATATGCTCTCCCCTTGGGGTAAGTTTTCCAAAACCCTCACAATATTTTATCAAATTAAATTATACTCTTCTAATAAAAGAATACATCATACAATGCAGAGTAACAAAGGAGAAGGAAGAAAAAGTTCATAATTTCCTTTCATCAAAAACTTACAGCTTTGCCCACTTGTCCAGCTCTTCCTCAAGATAGACTTTCACCTTCTTTGGCTGCAATCCCAATGAATTTCCAGCCATATATACACACTGCTCCTCTCCATTAACGAGGCCCAAATCACCTGTACCCACACACCGACAGTGGACATGATGGTACTTAAACACAGTCATGGTTGAATAAGAAGAAAGCTTTCAAGGAAGAATACAACAATCATAAATATATTTTTCAACTCGATCCTCTACATAAAAACTTGGCAAAAAACAATGTACAATGTTCTATACACTGCCGAACCAGATATCCTACTATCATTATTAAATCACACTTTTGAGATTTTAACGCTTCATGAGTTTTGTTGATTCATGAAAATCTGGTATCGTGTTTTAAAAATTAATTACAATTTCAAATGTTCTGCCCCATTTTCACGCAAATAACCCGTGGGTTATACGTAAAATTAGTGCCGAAAATTCCAACTGCGAGGTATTGTCACGTGCAGGTTATACGGTATTTCATCACACGGCACGTGACATAACCATAGCCAAGTTAAATTATCAAGGAGATACAAGAAGAGGAAGTTTTTTTTTTTGTTTTTTTTTTGCAAATTTTAATTGTAATATCTTTGATTACAGTTCTTTCACATATTTTACCGACACATACTGTATATATCGAATTCCAAAGCTATTTAAGGTATTGGTAAATCAGCTTATGCCTGGTGTTGGCTTAATGGTTAGGGTGGTGCACTTTGGATCCTCGGGTCCTGAGTTCAAATCCCGCTCGGCTGTTGAATTAATACCAGGTGGGGTTAACTCGGCCTGTCATCCTTCCGAGGTTGGCACTATGAGCGCCAGCATGCTGGTATACTGTGTGGGAGTCCAGGATTGTGCCCAATAGCCAAGGAGACTGCTTAAGCAGCACCAACGCTCTGCACAGAGTATGGTCCCAATCTCCTCCTCCTCCTCCTCCTCCTCCTAAATCAGCTTCCATAAAGCCCAGAAAGTCTTCATCTTCTGTGTCGCTGTGAAACAGCTGAAGCAGCTTGGAGCCAGCAAATGTGGGTCTGTCTCAATCCATGTTGTCATCACTCTTGTCCTCTTCTTCTCCAGAGATCAGCCCACTTTTCTTAAAAGCATTCACAATGGTTGATAATTTAACAGCATTCCATGCTTCTTCAATCCAACGATGAACTTCAGCATCGCTGGCCTTCTTCATTTTCCCAGAGGCTGTATGTTCATGCATGCCCTCTGTCATCCATTCTCGCAACACTCGTAAATCTTCTATTTGAACACTCTGTTTATGGTGAGGTTAAGAGGTTGTAGCTTTTTTGTGAGGCCTCTTGTGTTGACGGCAATTTCAGTGTCAATTTTTTTTAAGTTTCTTCTTTACCGAGTCACACTTATAGGCTGACATGGAGCCGAATACCAGGAGTGACTGTTTTTTGGTGAGGAAGGTACCTGGTCGTCACCGCCAGCTGTTTTCAGCCCACTCTTCCATTTCATCTTCATTCATCCAGCCATTTTCGTTGGCCCTCACAAAAACCCCAGTGGGGAAATCATCTTTGGGCAGGGTTTTTCTTTTGAATATAACCATCAGTTTGGTCTTCGTACCATCAGCGAGGCAGGACAGTACAATGGTGAAATTTGTTTTTTCATATCCCATAGTTATGAAGCTGACGGTTGATGATTTTTTTGTCCACAGTCCTTGAGGGCAGCACATCAAAACTGATGGGCACCTCGTCCATGTTACAGAGGAAATATGGCATATCCATCCATCCATCCATCCATTGGGGCCATACTCTGTGCAGAGCGTTGGTGCTGCCTAAGCAGTCTCCTTAGCTATTGGACACAATCCTGGACGGGTCACCACTCCGACACAGGATACTAGCAAGCTGGTGCTCATTTTGCCGAACTCAGAAGGTTGACAGGCGGAGTCAACCCCACCTGGTATTAATTCAACATCTGAGTGGGATTTGAAGTCAGGATCCAAGGATCCCAAGCACACCACCCCAACCATTAAGCTAACACCAGGCATAATATGGTATATGGATGCCCAAATCTACCTTCCGCTTCTCAACAAACTCCGAGAAGCTTTTCAGTTTTACCTCCCAGTCCAGGGACAATTTTTGGTTGACGGTCGTCCTGACTGGCAGATAATGTGTTTTGTTTCATGAATTTGAAACACCATGATTGTCCTGCACGCTTGAAGACATATCAGGGTTGTGGATATTGAACGGCCCACATCTCTCTGTGATACAACCCAAGTCTTCAGATCTTCCTCCATTTTTGGCCACTTCGCATGTCCATCCCTCCTGGCTCGTTTAGTTTTAGGCATGTCTTTTCATTTCGGCTGTTGTTTTCACCACTCTCGCACAGATTTTCGTCCACTTCAAATACACGACCAGCCTCTCTGTTGCCATACTCTTCTGCAAACTGACAAACTTTCAGTTTGAATTCAGCCATGAATCTTTTACATTTTCTCAGGGATGTTTTCGCCACAGCAGACATTGTACGGCAGGGACTTGAATGGACAATTCCGTGACAGGGATTTTATATAATGGATGAGCAGCGTGGCTTCCTATTGCATTGGTGCCGGAAACAACACTGGTTTTTACAGTAAACTTTAATTATTACAACAACCCTTTCTCAAGGTATTCATTTTAATGTGCATTGCTTATTTACCACAGTTGTATTTGAAAAGAGCCATTTGTTGGCCCTTGACAACAAAGCCATGTCGGCTGCTGGAAATATGGAGATCGTGTATCTCCCGGTCATGTGGAGAGGAAAGCTGGTGTGCAGATTGTACCCGTCCATGGGTTATACCCGTGCGCGGGTTATCCCCATGGGCGGGTTATACCCATGCGAGGGTTATACCCGTGGGCGGGTCATACCCGTGGGTAGGTTATACCCATGTGCGGTTTAGACCCGTGCGAGGGTTATACCCATGTGCGGATTATACCCATGTGCGGGTTATACCCATGTGCGGGTTATACCCATGTGCGGGTTATACCCGTGCGCGGGTTATTTACCTCATGTCGCGGGTATACCCATGCGCGGTTATACCATGTGCGCTGTGTTATACTCGTGCGCGGGTTATCACTATGGTGGTCGGGTTATACCCATGTGCGGGTTATACCCATGTGCGGGTTATACTCTCGTGCGCGGTATCACTAGGTGGTATCCATGCGTGGGTATCCCATGGGTGGGTTATCCCATGGGGGTTATACCCATGCGTGGGTTATACCGTGGCGGTTATACCTGTGGGCGGGTTATACCTGTGCGCGCGTTATACCCATGCGTCGGGTTATACCCGTGCGCGGGTTATACCCATGCGCGGGTGTATACCCGTGGGCGGTATACCTATGGGCGGGTTATACCATGCGCGGGTTATCCCCATGGGTGGTTATCCCCATGGTGTGTTATACCCATGCGTGGGTTATACCCGTGGGCGGGTTATACCGTGGCGAGTTATACATGTGCCGAGTTATACCCATGCGGCGGTTATACCATGTGGGGTATACCCATGCGCGGGTTATACTCTCTGCGCGGCTTATCACTATGGGTGGTTATTACCCATGTGCGGGTTATACCCAGTGCGGGTATACCTCTGTGCGCGGGTTATCACTATGGGTGGGTTATACCCATGCGCGGGTTATCCCCATGGGTGGGTTATCCCATGGTGTTGGGTTATTACCAGTGTGTGGTTATATATCCTTCTTGGGGGGGTTATGCGCGGTTTATACATGCGCTTCCATGGGTCTGGGCGGGTATAATCTCGGGTTATCCCGGTTTGTCCTGGCTGGCGTTATACCATCGCTGGGTTATACCTCGATGGGCGGGTTATACCCGTGGGCTGCGTTATACCCATGCGCGGGTTATCCCCATGGGTGGGTTATCCCCATGGGTGGGTTATACCCATGCGTGGGTTATATCCGTGGGCGGGTTATACCCGTGGGCGAGTTATACATGTGCGCGGGTTATACCCGGGCATGGGTGATACCCATGTGCAGGTTATACCCGTGGGCGGGTTATACATGTGCGCGGGTTATACCCGTGGGCGGGTTATACATGTGTGCGGGTTATACCCGTGGGCGGGTTATACCTGTGCGCGGGTTATACCCGTGGGTGGGTTATACCCATGTGCGGGTTATACCAGTGCACGGGTCATACCCGTGGGTGGGTTATAACCATGTGCGGGTTATACATGTGTGCGGGTTACACCTGTGTGTGGGTTATACCCATGTGCGGGTTATACCAGTGCGCGGGTCATACCCGTGGGTGGGTTATACCCATGTGCGGGTTATACATGTGTGCGGGTTACACCCGTGGGTGGGTTATACCCATGTGCGGGTTATACCAGTGCGCGGGTCATACCCGTGGGTGGGGTATACCCATGTGCAGGTTATACATGTGTGCGGGTTATACATGTGCACAGGTTATATCCGTGCGCGGGTTATACGTGCTTGAAATTTTCCGAGAGTACTTTTTTCCCCAGGTGCGTGGTGTACAACAGGGCGGGGTGCTTGCATGAAAATGTGGTATATTGCACCATGTTGTGATGGTGTTGGATTAATTTCAAACAAACAATTGGAGTGAAGGTAAATTCTCATGAAAGTAAATTGCAGGATTTCTAACTGCTAAGCAATTTATATAATGTCAGTTAATCCACAGCAGGCTAATGTTCCTCCAAATTTTACAATAACTTGCTGGTTTGGATTGTTCGTTCTC
>CM068952.1:39444394-39455055 GCA_035128595.1 Eptatretus atami
GGGACTCTGCTGGGAACGAGCGACGCTTTAGGCAGTGGCTCCGTTTCGAATTTGCCGCCCGAAAGAAAGTGGTGTATTATCGCGAGGCCCGTTGGACCGATTATTTATCGGTAAAATTACGCCCATGCTATTATTAACCGACGCATTATGGCACTCAAATGGGGAAGGGATGCACGAGCAGGGTGACATTCATCAAACAAGGACAATATATTTTCTAAATGCACAATATGCAGTCACATGAGCAATGGGGGATGGTCCACGCAAGCGACACAAAACAAAAACCAACAGAAAGGTGAGCGATTGATCAAAAAAGAACACCGACAAAAAAAACTAACATATAAAACACCAACGAGAAACACACCCAGGTGTTTGTATATATACTTCTTTCAAATCGTAGCTGGGAGCGATATGACAACAATCAACGTATGATGAACAATGTCTATTACGGACACGCGCCACACTGGTTCGAAACCCGTACGCATAAGCCAACACTCCTCAAAAAAACCTCATGAAACAAGAGAAAACAGGGCAGAAACTAAATGACCGATGACCAATCCGGGTGTCTTTAAATAGCTACATTCTGACCAAGTGGGGACCCTCATTGCAAATGCCAGACCAATGACACGACCAGAAAGTGGAAACGAAAGATCTGAAACCAGATCACCGAAAAGAGGCACGAGCCCGCCTCAGATGAGCTGATTGCTTAACCTATAGGGACTCACCTCCGTTCGATGAAACGTTCGAGCCCCTGAGGCAGTGAGCTTGCGTAAAAAGTAAATGCACTGGGAAGTACTGAGAGTTGAGCAGGCTGAGGGAACAACAGCGCAACCCCCTTCGATGGTCCGCAAACACCCGAAAAGAACAACACCATAGGGAGACAACTCCAACAAACCACATCGATAACAACTACACAACTCTCAGGAGACGAACCTCACCCAACCGATATTAACAGACACTCCACCCAACTACAAAAACAACGCTCAGAAATGGTGTACCAACGACCTTCTTTTCGACTCTTTTCCATGCCCAGCATCTCCTACCACACCTCCATCCTCACACGATGGAAACGAAGGCCGTCCAAAAGAATCCCTAGCCCTTACAGCATTGACACGAAACCGCTGCAGTTTTGACTCTCTAAGACACGAAGGAAGTAAGCCCCCTACAGCAGCCCCACCCTGCCATTCCCGATATGAGTTCACGCCGGACCGACCTGCGGCCGAGAGAGAAGAAGAAGAGAAGAACAAAATGTCTGCGCGTGCGTCTGCGGGTGTCTTATGATCTGGTCGTTGTCGCTGCTTGCGGGTCAAATCCTTTCGCTCCTCTTTCATGTAATGCGTGGTTTTCCTTCCGCATTGTGGGAATCACGCAGCACTGGAAGATTCGACACCTCTCGGGGCCTTTCCCCTCCACACAGCTGCGCCCGTTTATTGTCCCCCTGAGTTTTACGCGAATCCCCGGAGTCTTCCGGCGAAGTTTCGATCTGCCCACTTTTGTGCTAGCTGCAAATTCAAGCGCACCCCTTTTGCTTCGCTTAATCCACCCAACTGCCTGCGTTAATAGACCTACACGATGATCTAGGTCGCACGACAAGAGAAATCTTTATTCTCTCATGCCCGAGCTGTCCTTCCCGATCGTATAAAGACCAGTTGGCCGATATTTGGGTTGCGTTATGTGGTGTGTGGGGCAGTTGTGCCTAGTCACTTAGAAATGTAGTGGAGATTGAATTTTAATTCGCTATCTGATATACGTGCACTCGATTTAGATAGTCAGTTATACGAATCCGCTTATGAGTTACTTCTAGCTCGATGTTCGCGCCCAACTTGTGATAAATAGTCCTGATTTGTGTTTGATATGTTTTGGAAGGAGTTTACTCGTCGCCTCTATGTCATCTTTGCCATCTTGTGTTGAAAATAGCCAGGCCGTTGCCATTGTATACGAGGTTGTTCACGACTAACTAGCGATCAAAGGCCTCGATCGCACACGAACGTGTACGCTAAGTTGAAAGCCGCTCGAGTTCCCGCTAGCATTTTGCCGGTGCAAAGTAGGGTGAATTGTTCCGCCGGAGTCAGTTGGACCCACATGAGATTTATAAATTAAATTGAATCGACCCTACCCCACATGGCTGTCTATTGGCGAATTCTCGTCCAAAAAGAGACCGTACTTTTCCGGAGTGTTTTCCAAGAAGTGGACTGAGTTTTCAATGTTTTTGGAGGACTCGGGGCATCAGTCGAGGCCGACTCTGCAGCTCCATTCGGCTTGTTCCCCATAAACGATGGTCGTTCGTCACGACTCCAACGCACGCCCTCCAAAGCAACAATTATGTACTGAGAGACCCACTGCCTATTGCATGCTGTCCCTGCAATCTAATAAAGTTCATTCCTTCCATTCAAATTGTTGTCCCGAATTTCATAAGAGCAGTGAATCCAGATTAAAAAGTCATGTAGCAACAATCAACCCTGGTATCGAAAAACCAAATTGAAATTATTCTATTGCGGGAAATCCAATCTCCCAATGGATGAGATGAGGTTACCCCGTGATTTGAAATATCTTCTACACCACCAAGACCTCATTCATAACACCCTTGCCTTAATGATGGAGTTAACTATTTGTACTTGTATTCCTAGGATCTAGTTTTGCATCTTTTTATTCAGTAGCATATGTTTATTGCTTATTGCAACAATGACAGATGACCTGAGAATTAACGTGATGAATTATAGCAACAGAGAGATAGTGACTAAAAGACAGCAGATAGCATAAGTTAATTTTAATAAGGACAGTTAATTCTGATGCCTCTATTTGAAACCGGTTGACAAGAATCATTGAGTCTAGGAATGTTGTTCCACCATGCAAGGCTCCCTCCCACTTTGTCAGGAGAAAAATACAGATGCTCCAGAACAGTCTGGGTCACTGCCGGAGTCCAACCGGTGTCGTACAGAACATATGTTTGGCACAAGAGTTGCAGCGTCCAAGCAAACACGTGATTTAGCATCAGTCTTTCACGTGCAGTTCACTAGTCGCCATTTGATAAGAGGCGATGATGGCGAACAACACAGAAACATGATTTAGTGACGCCTAGCGCAGGATTTGGTAGGAGGAAGAGTAAGATTTCGACTAGCCTGAGAAGAAGATTTTTCGGCTCTCCTGAGCTAATACGACACTCTCCAACAATAATGTGATAAGAACGCATCCTCCGCCTTCAAGTTTAATCCGAACCTCCATGATTGACATGAACACACGTTGTTTCAGGACAACTCCCTCCGCCAAAGGCTTCAGTGAATACCAGTTTCGGGTAGCAAGGGTTTAGGACAACTGAAACTAATTGAACGTAACCTATGCCAACGTGCTATCTTCTCAAGAGCACCTTCTTCCACACAAAGTTCTCGCAATCCACAACATCCTTCTCTCACTGTTCAAGACAGGGAGAGTAGTCATGACTGTCTTCCCCTTCATTTCCATCTAGAGTGTCATAATTATCATGCAACTGCGAACATGAATTCACCCCTTTCCATCTCAGCAAATCCCAAGTTCGAGAAATGGAGGTTACGCACACAAGCCTGGAACAGCATTTTGACCCACCAAAATCTCAATTTTAACAAAGAAACCAGCAACCTTCTCCAGCTTTCCAGAATGCTCACCACTCGAAGAAACATCTTTCACTGAATTTGACCTCGGAAAAAAACTTGAAAAATACGCGCAGAGCGCGTTCAGGAGAACACGTAAAAGGCTTTCATCTCTCGTCCCAGTGTTGCCTTCCTTGCAGTTTTCTCTCATCTCCAGGAAAGTGGTTATCTCCTCCCACAACTCCACACATAGTGAGACCTTATTCTTGAAACCACCACATTACACTGTGTTATATCTAGAGTACCGTGAACGTCCATCGTGTTTAACCCAACCTATTCAATGCGACTAACTATATCCACTCTAGGTCCTGCTCATGAAAACACAATCACCCCTCAACATGCCTGAACAAACCAATCTTACATGGATCGTCCTCCTTTGGCAACGAGTGTCTATGGGAGAACACAATATTCCTCTTGCTTAATAGATCGCTCAATATAGCAGACAAAACAAGCATACGGCACGCCAACAATATACCCTATATGTCTTACTTTAACTCCAACTGCTCACAAGTATCGTGCTGACTCGCTTTCTATTCTCGATCATCTTGTGTACAAAATTGTCCTGGCTTTCATGGTCTAATATTGACATGCCAACTTTTCATAGGTCTTTTGATAGAAGTCGATTTGCTTCAATTTTTGATTTTCCTCTCCAATTACAAGTTTTGTTGTTTTATAATAACTGGCTTAATCAGATTTTCGTCGAAATCGTGATAGCGCATCGGCCGCAGTCTTTCTTGCATCCCGCATCCGGACACCGAAAACGACTTTTTAAAATGGCATCCGATAGTGTCAACGAAGCCCCAATTTTTTCTCTTTCCTTTGTCGTATACCTAAGCTAAACACTTTTGCTCAAGCAAAGCTGCAAAACCCTCCATATGTACGAACCGTTCTGCGCCATGCTATAAATCTTTTCCATTAAACCTGCTCCGACACACCTGTGAAAATACAATCCATGTTAGGAGCTAGTCAAAAGTTTAGATGAAAAATTAGCTATGAACAATAGCACCTACAAACATCAAATAATGAATAGAAGACAGCTATCCCCCTCCCTTCAAGCTGGCTGGGAAAAGGAGATATTGGAGGAAGTGGTGAGCGCTGGCTAATGAGCATATCCTTCCTGATTTATCGAGTCCTCCCATCTGCACGCCCAGGGTCAATTTATAATATTTTCAATTTGACACATGTACATGTAAAAATTGTAATTCATATCTTCCCCCAGGCCCCTCCATCGGATGCCGTGGATCTGAATGAGGATGAAATTTAAGACATAGATCTTTACAAATCCATCCGGGAAACCTACGCGGACAGAATACTACCAATAAGTTATCAATTTTTACAATATTTTACTAGAAACACCATCACCCTACCGAAAGACGAACGGGCCGAAACGGGGAATTAACACTTATATATCCGTCACACCTACATTATTCCTCTCATCCGTTAATTTCATATCACTTACAGCATTTGAATCGGAAAGTCGCGTGCTCCAGTAACTACGAGTTTTGATCCTCCCTTCACCTATAGTACCCAAAATCTGCATAGTGACTTTTAACAAAAGGTAAAATCATAAGTCGAGCATTTTATTGACTAAGAAAAAACACAAATTCCCCTTTAACTAAGTGGTGCGACAAATCCAGCCTGAATTTTCCAAATACATCGGAACTCTGAACATAACTACCACTACTATGGCATTGCAAGGAGAAAAAACCTTGGTGAGGGATATATTATAAATATTGTTTGGTCAAAATAACATTATAGCCAGTCTCTTATATTCTATAGCCGACAATTTCGTTTGCTGTGTGTATTAGCTTTTGTCTTAAATAACCTTTGAGGAAAATACGACACCAGATGAGCTATATCTAAACTAAAATAACACAAGCGGAAACACGAAATCGAGCCAAAAGTCCTAATCCTTCGCGTGAGCTAGGAAAAGCGAGAGAAGTGAAAGAATAGCGGTATAACCCGTCCATCAATGTGACGTTGTATCCGCTCTGTCCAAGTCTAGTTGAATGATTATAAATAATGACTGAAGTCGATTGTGGTCAGTATATGCACAACCACAGACAGACAGACACAAATTGTTGTATTTAGTGACTAAGTACATGATTGTGCATCTAATCACGGCTATTGGTGCCCGAAGCCGAAGGAACACAAACAACAGAATAAATACGCTAGAAAAGTACCATAGTGGACTGGCCATAATAAACCCACCCCCTATTAAGATTAGGTCGCTGTGCTTCAAACTAAAACTCAAATGAAAATCATCATAATACGAGAATGGCAACTCAGTGTTGCATGCTCATCACCCTCCGCCAGTGGTCCGAACAGTTTACTTTTGTCACTGACTTGACGATCGATTTGCATCAACTAACCAAAATCTAATCGGATTGTTTTTTCATCACCTATACTCATCCACCGAAGATCATAACCTGTCCAAAACGTTTTGAAAGATATTGCTTATAATTGTTTGTTACCTATCTCCAATTATGAATAATCATTTTAAAATAATAGAAAGATCTCGCATCCGATCCCCCAGATCTCGCCAAAATTGAGCCGCACTCAAATATGTAGTGTCATTCAAACGAGCATCCCAGCTGTCCACCAATTGTGTCAAATCCGTCCATAACTTTTGAAATATCATGCGTTATATATTTTTGCCCATTTCTCAATGTAAGAATCACTTACAGCATACCAGTATCGTGGATTGTCGCCGAAGACGAACCGTTGGCACACACCAAACTGCGTCCTATTCAAGTTTCAGGCCAAATTTGTGCCATTACATTTCGAACTATTTACTTTCGGTCGATGCTTCCACAGACAGACGGACAAACAGAGGTTTTAAAAACATTCTTGGATCGCTCGCCCTTTCCGTGTTGTGGAGATGATAACACTGTATCGTTTACATAAACTTTTCTGAGTAACCAAACTGACGCTGTGGGGATAGCGTGCGTGGGGTTTATGTTGTTTAGAATTCCCATGTGGGTTAAGAGGATGTTGACAACCATATAATAACTGCATACCGTTCATCTTAATCTGGAAGAACGGCATGGAAAGAGCGTGAGTTGTTGTGGGTGAAGGGTGGGAGAATAGCTATGATTATAGATCGTCAAGGGTCTGAAGCTTCTGGATGACTTGTTAAAAGTTGTCGGATGAACAGTTGGCGTCCAAGCAATAATTTTGTTCATTACTACAAGTAACATTGTGGCATCCAGTCACATTATTGGAATCCGTTGTTCTAGATTAATATTTGAAACAGCTGTACACTTTGATATTGTACGTTGTGAAATTCAAGAATATCCATTCAGCTTCCCAGTATTGAGTAGTTATGTCGATAAGTTGTCAGATTAGATTTCCCCACCGAGTCTAAAGATTATTATACACCGGCTGTATCTTTGAATGGTGAGTATTTATTCTTTTCATGTCGTTTCTATTTTTTATCTTACTACCAAACCGCCTCTCAACAACCACGCCATCCCCACCACACGCCCAACCACAAACTCGCCCTCAACAACCATCCGCATCCCCACCAAGCACCAACACATACATCAATCCGACAAAAAATGATACCAATACAATTCTTAAAAACCGTGCTCCGAACCACGTTTAAAACATACAAGTCTCGCTCGAACCAGAGAGAATCGCAGATAACGCTCGGGATTCCCTCCCCCTTCCCCCCCCCCCCCCCCCCCCGCCCGAGAGGAGGGCAGGCCCCAAGTTCCTAAAGTACGTAAGGGAGCACTCATTTTGGTTGAAAGCCCACTTGCGACCCTCCCTGGGCAACAACAAACTGAGCCTAGCCACCCTCTGCTGATTTCCAAACCCGCGCCCGCCCGAAGGAGCCCGAGCTCCTTGCTATTTAAACGTCGCGTGAACGCGCCCGCCGTTGATGTGATTACCGGGCCTCCCCAGGACGCTTGAGTCTCATCGCAGAGTCACGAGAGTAAGTCTTCTCCTGCCTCTCGCTCTCTCTCTCTCCTTGATCGACGAAGCGCTGCCCTAGTGAATCGATCGCCTGACCTAGTCAGGAGCTGTTGGAGTTCAAGTTAAACCTTATGCGAAGTGTGTTCAGAGCCTCACCCACCCCGGATCGCTTTCCCACCGGCCCTCCCACGAGTTCAGCCCACAGCGGTGACAGCCCTGAACCAGCTACCTCCGTCTTCTCAGACTCTGCGATGATCCAATCTCCATCAGCTCCTCGGCCACTCCCAAACCAATCTTCCTGCAAACTCGAAGTATTAAAGCCCTTCTTCCTCCACCAGTTCTGCCCCTCCCTTTTCCTTTGTGGCCCTTTTACGTTGGCCATCGCGCAAACATGACTTCATTCCCCGCCTTTGTGCGCCTTGTTCTGAACCTTGAACTTTAGTCATGACTGGTACAGAAAATCTTATATGATCGGTCTGAAGTTCTTTGTGTTAGGCTCTAGTTTTTCCTTACCTGCATGCTTTATTGACGCATGAGGCAAGTTCTGTGGGTATTAATAAATATAGATGTCCTTTTGTTTAAATGTTTCACCTTGGTTCGTTTGCGTCCTTCGGCTCATGAGCTTGCCCGTAATTGCGTTCGGATATACGGGGCTTTAAATTACCGTATAAATAACTCCAGAGATCCGGACGTGAATTCTTGGAGCGGATATGACAACGCTCGCAGAGTCGCAAGACCACGGCGCAGGGGCGCCGTATAGCACACCCGCGACCAACTATACGGTCTGCGCCCGAACGCGCATTCGAGGTATAAACCCCGGCATCGTTGTCTACCGCATACTTGAATGGTTAAGCCGCCATGCATCAATCGCTCAGCGCCTTGGCGCAAGCCTTATCGTATTTCACACGCCGCCTGGTGACAGAAGGAGTTCTGGCTAGTAGCGGGTCTGAGAGTTGTTCACAGACAGCCACTCCACCGCGGAGGGGCGGTTGAGCCGAAGAGGCTCGCACCTAGTTGTGTCCGTTGTAAGATGGGTCGGTCGGCCTGGCATACTAAAACGGCGGAGTGAGCGGCTCGCACACGCGAAGTGACGGGTGAAAACGTTTCTGTGATAACCAACAGCAGGTGGCTGTTTCAGTCCGTCGGCTGACTCACACAAGAACGTCTGCCCGGCCTTGCCCCAACTGCAAATTTATAAGCCGCTGCGGTAACGTCGGTCATCTGAATGGGTGCTGCAGTTACCCCGCACCCCGTCCGGGGTTCCCCCAAGCAAAGTTTCCCCGGAGCGCAAGATGGAAGACCTAGTTGAGCCAGACGCAAAAGCCCAGCGGGTCTAGTGCTCTCCAGTGAGCGGGCAGATGCGCGAGTAAAGGAGAAGATGTAGAAATGGGAGGAGCTTATACCCAGAGTTGCAATACACATTCAGGACTCCGAAGATTGCAGGATGGAATGAACCCCACAAGAGAACCGTGATAGACCCAGATCGAAAAGGGGGCGCTGACCGGGGGCCGCTGGTTGACACCCTCCCCCGCCTTCCGCCTGTCAGTCCCGCCTCCCGGGGTTGCCCAGCAGTTTTTTTCCCGGCCGTGGTTGGTTGGTTATCGAGGTGGCGGTTTCCGGACCGAGGGCATGCCGTCCATGGCGGTCGCGAATCAGCCGAGGGGGGGTGAAGGTGGAGGCACTAAGGAGCAAGAAATGGAAAGACAACAATAAATGAAAGGCAGTGCAATAAGAAAAACGTACTAAAATGATGGATGAAAAAGAGGACAGGAAGAAAGAAGAGAAGCGGCTGGGAGTTGTGAGATGCAGTCGGGTGGTGCCCGCGGAAGCCGCAGGCGGCACAAAGGCAAAAGGCGAGAGCGTGCGCACGACAAACGGACAAGGAGCTGTCAAAAAGCGCCCACGGTGAGTCGACTGAGCTGGGAAGTCAACATGCTGGGCATCCCAGATGTGGAACGGCGAGTTCAAATAATCGGGAGACGTGGGACGGACTTTCGGACGCAGAGAGCAGGACGGTGACAAGACGAAATAAAGTAAAGGGTGATGAGCGACAAACAGCGGAAGATTTTGACGTATTGTAAGAGAAGTGAATTAACAGAGACACGAATGAGACGCAGAAAAGAATAACAGACACAGGAGTGGATGAAAAGGGAAATGAAAGAATGATGACGCGAACACACACACATTGGGATTAGCTGATCGAGAACAATTGGAGGCGAGGCGGGGGGGAATGTGTTTGTTGGCCTCCTCCTGATGCAGGTTACAAGCACAGATAAGAAATGCCGCCTCCGTAAGGTACAACAGGAGTCGCGACGCCCGAGGCTCCCGGGAACGGTGGAGTCCATCTACAGTTACGCCTAGCTGCCTCTGAACCGCGGGCGTGGCGAGGGGAGAGGTTGCTCGGTGAATGTGGAAAGCGCATGCACGGGACGGGGCTTGGTTCTGCGGACAGCATCGCCCCGTTGGCTTTTGTGAGGTAAATGCGCTTTGCCACCCGCCGTAACGGTAGACCATAGAGCCCAGCCACCGGTATTACTTTTATATATATATAATAATTATTTAAATTATTGGGGGTGTGCTAAATGGGTCTCGTGGGTGCAAAATGGGCTGCATGATATACTCGGCTCCATAACTATATGTGTGTGACAAAATAACACTCTCAGGTGTGTAAAGAAACTGCGTGTTGGAGTTGAAAGCGTGAAGAACCGGGGTTCCCTGTCTCTTTAGATTTTCTGTTAGTTTTGGATGTGCCGTTGCTTTGCCTCCTCGGGTTATATTATTTTGGCTGTCCTTTGATCATTGCCTTGGGATGTGTTTCCCCTTTTGAAGGCGCACTAGTATGAAAAATTTGCAGATACCCTTTTCCAATAATGCGCAGACCCTTCCAAATACTAATCACGCAATAGACCCCCAGTAATCCCGAGTGTCATGAATGAAGTTTGCTCTATCTTCTTCTTTTTGGTCCCGTTGAGGTACAATCTCTTGGTAGTCTGCCCGTGCGAATAATTAGGTAAATCGACCATTCGGCGATCGGACCCTGTTGCGCGCGGGTTGAGTATTGACAAGGTTGTGGTGTGCTTTAAAAACACACCCGTAGCTGTATTTCGGCGTTGATCCGGA
>CM068952.1:39456345-39479077 GCA_035128595.1 Eptatretus atami
GGAACATGAGAAGAGCGAACTGAACGAAAGAATAGAGGAAGAGCAAATTAGTAACTCCCGGGATAGAGAGGACTTGGAGAAAGAATGGAAAACAAAGCTGGAAGAGGAAAAACGGAAACACAATTTGGAATTGGAACTACTGAAGGAAGAAGGAAAGAGGTAAAGATCAGGCAAATCAGAATAAGGGAGAGCCTGGAACAGGAGATAGAAAGAGGTAGAGAAATCTCTGGACAAAGGAAAGGAAAGAATGTTGGAAAAAGTCAAGACAGTTCAAAGAGACTACAGGAGAAATGAGAAAGAGAGGGGAGTACCTATGAGTGGAAACGAGAAGAAGCAAATGAACAAAAAAATAAAGGAGATGAGCAAAAGAAATGGATGAAAATGAGGAAGGAAAGAATGTGAAAAGAGGTGTGGAGAATGAGAAAGGAATTAGGAACAAAAAAGCTTTTGGAGTTTGGGAAACACCAAAAGGCAGAGAGAAGGAACTACAGAAACGAACAGAGGGATTTAAAGAGAAAGAAAGAAGGAAACGGTAGAATGAACGTTAAGTGAGACCTCACTGTGCAGAATCGAAACATTAGAAGCAGGAAGCAAGAAATTAAAGAATGAAGATGCAGGAAGAGTTATTGAAAGAAACAACGAGATTGGGAGAAGGAAGAACATGGAGAGACAGTGGGAAACAACGAAACAAAACGGGAAAGACAGACCTAAATAAAGAAAGCAAGGTTGAAGTACGCGGAGATAGTTGAAAGAAGCGACGAAATGAAACAGGAAGGAGATAAGCCAAATTGAAAAGAAACAGTGAGCATTGGAGAAGGAAGAACATGAGAGCAACGGTGGGATAGAAAACCACAAAACAATGTACGAAGTTTGAAAATTAACCACTGAAGGAGACAGAGCAAATTTGAGTCGCATAGGATGGAAAATCCGGGAAGCATAACGAACGAACTCAAAGCTCGGAAAGACGAACGGACTCAAATTGGAGGCCAGCAAGTAGAACAGCACAAATGATAGGGGATGTGTGACATCACCGACAGGCGAGGAACATTAGTGTGCGGGACTTGATTGAACATCACTTGGCGGAATGAAAACAACAATTAGGGAGCCAAACCCTGATAAGGAGACACAAATAAGAAATGGAGACTGTGGAAATAATACGCGGGAGCCCAGGAGTCTGAGACGTGTTGGGCGAGACTCGTGAAGGTGACGGAGAAAGTGACGGTGACAGAGAAGGAAAAATTAAATGGGGTGACTGGAGATGTGTTAACGGACACGTAGAGACGAGGAGACGCAAGGAATTAAAAGAAATAACAGGACACGGGAGATAGGGTGGATTAAAAGAAACTAAGAAGAGCATCAACACATAGAGTTAAGCGAGGGAACAAACAGAGGGGAGTTGGGGAATTCCCGTGACCCGGTGCGAGCAGCAGGATAGCCTCCTTCAGCGAACGAGGGGAGACGCTATGCCCCTTGAAGCGGATCGCTACGGAGGTGAGTCCAGGTCGAGCTTTGCCGAGTTAGAGGGGGCAAGTTGGGACTGGTAACGCGAAGCTTGGGGGTAATGAGGCCGGGACCCCCTTGTGGTAAGCACAAATCCCAGCGTGGTTGTCCCGGTGTGTGTGGTGAATGCGTGTGGAAATGCACGCATAAGCGTGGGTGAAAGGCCGTGTGTGAGAGAAAAACAGCGTGTGTGAGGTCGCTGTATGTACAGGGAGATGACGGTTGGTATGCGAGAAACATGCAACCCAGCATGTCCGAGTGAAGAGTGTCATGGTAGGGTGTGTGAGCGTCATGGCACGCAAAGTGCGTGTGTTGAATGGCGACGAAGACGGCGAACAGACGAGAGACGAAGGCCCGAGTATCGGGCCGTAGCTTTTTGGTAACCGTGCCGGATTCGCAATGGCAGAAGCGCGCGGAGTCCGTGCTGTGCTTTGCACTAGGCCGCCGCGTGCGCGCCGTGCGCGAGGAAATCCGGTCCGGAAAGCGCACGCCGGTGGATGATTAGGCCGATCCCGCGGACCGCGTACAGAAGCCTAGGCTGGGATATGAATTTTGGAACGGATATGGTTCTCCAGGCGAGCGTGTTTGCTAAAGCTCCACGAACAGAGCAGCATATGCTCGCGTGGGGAAACCCCTCGAAACGCGAGGCCTGCTTGGGATGCGCAGAGTGAACGTCAGTGGCTTGGCACGGTCTCAGCACCTCCGCCTCGAATGGCAGCCGGCCACCAAGCAGAGGCCAGGCTGTATGGCCCAGATCGCTCGGCCGCATGGCGTATGGCCGAAGCAAGCACATCGATCAAGCGCCAAACCGCAGCATGCCGGGGGTTCCCGAGCGTGCATGCCGGGGCCGACGTGGCCCTCGGCCAGTCACACGGACCACGGCCCGGGAAGTTCGGTGGCGGGGCGGTTCATGTCGCGGGTGTTTCGAGTAAGGACAATTCCACAGCTCGGCGATGTCTCGTGGAATGTAAAATGAGCCGCTTTTCAGCCATGGTGGCTGGGTTCGTGCTGTGGCCCGGGGTCCAATGGGAGTGTCCGATTCAGGTGACGACTCATCGCTTTGGGGTCGTCGCCCCACCCTGCACCGTCGGACCTATAATGGACGGATAGCGAAGCTGTCCGTCGTCCTCTTCCTCTTTGTTCTGGCCTTGGACAATCTCTGCATGCGCCGTTGCCCGCCTTCTCCGCCTGTCTTTCGTCGCTGGCGACAACCCACTCACCTGGCTCACTTATCCATCCCTCAACATCCAGACGGCCTCGTCCTTCTCAACGGACCCGCACGCGCTGCGCCGGCACCGTACCCAAGCAGGAGATGGCGTGCCAACTCTCAAGGAGGGATAGGTTCAGCGGAGAGTCCCCCTAAAACCACCAGACCACAGTGATTAATTTGCAGGTAATGTCACCAAGTGTAAATTTTGGGTTCTGTAAGAAGTTGCTCTCTTGAAATGCTCCCGGTAGTAGAGGTTTTGAGAAGTATTAGAAATGACTGAAACCTTTGGTCCACCAGGAATTTAGTTGAGCACATCTGTCCATCAGATTCGCAACAGATGAACTTCCACAAAAATAGGTTCCCTCTAATTGGTCAGAGGCCATGTGTTTATGACTTGAAAAACAGTCACAATCTGGTAAATGAAATCTCACACACACTTGGGTGTTTGGTGCTCTTTACGCCTGTGAACATATCTCAGGTAATGCGATTTACGTATTTTTGCTGGGCATTTGGGGGTAATGGCCAAGTGAATTGTAGATCCACATTGCTAGTATGTACTCCCTTGGTGTAACCTGTCGAGCCCTGTGGAATGTTGGCTTTAAAGTTTCATTTGAAGTGTTCCTGATATGGTGGTGTGTCTGTATTGCTTCCTCTAGACGTCTGGTGTTGTGTTGTATATGTAAAGATGTTGCCATGGCTGTATGTGATTGCTTTCGCTTCCACCATGACTGAAATTTGATTTGTCCCGCCAATTACAAGGCTTTCTGCGGTGTAGGTACGGTTTCCAAAAAAGCAACGTAATGTATGCGAGCTGTAAGTGGGTTGTTTTTTTTCCCGCACAAGCTGATCTATCATTTCATCAAGAGATTGCTAAATCACATTAACGACAATCTCACGTATATCCGCAACGAACCGAGTGCGATTCACCCGACCTCTGTACTCGCTGATGAAACTTATTCTCGTTTGGAAAACAATATTCACGTTTTGGCATGGAAAAAGGCTGTTAATTGCGTGAGAGCAGGCAGCATAATGTGTCCTCAGCAACTGGGAGAGTATAGAATAAACGCCTGCCCCTTCAGCTCTAAGACAGCGATATAAGCAATGCTCACTTCCTCGCATGCCGACAGTGCCTCGTTATTTACTGCTAGGCATGAAGTTCTCGAACATGTGCATCCAAATGTAAAAAGGTACCGAAGGTTACCCAGACTTTGTAAGAAATGCAACCGGAGGGTTGTAAGAGTACAAGGTAAACATCTTGCCATTTCATCAATATCCTCGTCGCTGATAATGGTGTATAATAATGGCAGCAGACACACAGGGACCCTTCAGCTCAAACCGTTTTTAATGGCGAATCATCACTCCCATTTCTGCTCCACCGCCTCTCACTGCGTCACTTCCGGTCGCTCTTCATTCTGGTCATCATGCATCACTTAACATTCACCTAACCATAATCATCACAAGCATCAGAACGCACAGTTGTCACGCATTATGTTATGTTACGTTACACAAAGAAAGCGTGACGTTATGGCAAATTACGAAAAATAGCGTTACGTAAGTTATTTGAGGGCGGCACCACATTGGGGTTAAACAATCTGTGACCGTGTGACAAATCACCTTGTTTCTGATGAAAAACCGTGGCGCGGAGGTTGACATGGATAATTAAATAGGCTGTCGAGGTAATCTTCTAAATAGCACAGTAGGTGTGTTCCAAATTACGCAGTTCATGTTTTGAGAGTGCTTAAATGCAAACGTTCCCATTGGCCCCTACCCGATTTGCTGCAGGTGTGACCACAGTGTGGTCATTCCTGTCCAGTTATGACTTATTTTGATAAGTAGTTGAATTTCAATCCTGCAAATGCTTGTTTTCTTAGTCGATATTAAATCAATTGAAACATGGTGTAAATTAATTTTCAATATCTTATCATGTATCAATGCAATTACCACATCAAAAAAGCAGCTCAGATCAATATGAAGAGGGAAATGATCCTGCGTGCGAGGTTTAAGCCTGCCGATAATTCGATCTACTGAACCCATTTTCTATGTCGTAACCATGTATTGTATAATCACTTATAATTGGAGACATCACAAAATACTATACATTTAACTAAAATTTGCAAGAAATTTACCTAAAATTACATTTGAAATTAACTAATATGAAAGCAAAGCTTTGCAATATGGAAGGCTGCCGGAAAAAAAACAACAACTATCCTGTCCAAAAAAAGTAAAAGCTGCCAATTAAAATCATTAGAATACATTGAATATGAAAATTAAATGCTCTCTTTCGCATAAATTAGCATAAAACTCATTGAGACTTTATCGATAAACAGTTAACATGTAATATATTACTGGGGATAGAACATGGAAATATCACAAAAAAAGAAGCTCCCATAACCAACATTCTTTGCCGTTGAAAGAAGTATGTTTAAAAATGCATATAATTACAGAAATTAATCATTTAATACATTGTAGGCAATTAACAGGTGGAGCACCTTTGGCAACGTAATTAAATACTATTGATACTAGATAGAAAATCACATCAAGGAAAAAAAAATATGTTGCTATTTTCTGGTCTGCACCCTTAAATATCAGTTAAGCTCCCGTGACTCATAGGGCCAAAAAACGAATGCACAAGTATGTATTGGTGTCTTTAGCACAAAATGATTGAGGGACAGATGGAGAGAATCAAACACCATTTATTCCATTGAAGCAGGCCTTACAACTCGGCCGGGCACAGCGGTCTTCTCCGGCCGGACACAAAACAACACTGTGCATACAGCATAGCATGATATTTCAAAAACGTTGTTGACAAGTATGACAAAACTAGGTGGATGAGTTGGTTAGGTGAAAAGAACAAGTGGATTAGATTTTGATTGAGGTCCAGATCTAGATCTGGCAGATCAAATGGGCTAAAACGTTCAGGCCGGCCAGAGTATGCTCCGAGTAAGTCCCTCACCCCAACAAGCGGGGGAATTTCCCAGAACAAGTTGGGAAATGGTTTGGGGATCGACTATCTGCAATGTTTAAGTGTGTGTGTGTGTGTCCATGTCTATATATTTAGGGTACCGCCATTGTTTTTTTGAAATGGGATTCGTCTTTTTTTCTCCCCTCCGCCTCCCACCCTCTCACTTTCACCTTTATCACCTCCGCCTCAACTGAAGGTGAAGGTTTGATGAAACTTGAACCCACAACCTTAATAAAATCATAGCAATGACTGTACAATGTATCAACCACATCAAAATTGTGTCTCCTTAAAAATGAGGTCTAACGGGAGGGTTTTTTACCCCCCAAAATCAGTATTTGCTTTCTTCTCCAAAACTAACACAAACGACCTTCCGATGAAACTCTGACCACAACCTTCATCACCCATTATGTACCAAAAGTATCGTTGCCTAAAAATTTGGTTCATGGCAATTAAAAAAATTCAGGGCTTAGGGGGCTGCTCCAGGGTTTGAGTGACTGTTGCTCCTGAATACCAGGTGAAGCTTCAAGGGCAGGCAGTCCTATTTTTCAATTTCTTTGTTTGTTGTTTGATAAGTTGGGCAAAATAAATTTTTGCCGAAAGAAATGTTGATTTGTTCGTTTGGTTGCTTGGTTGTCTGCTCGTCTTCAGGTAGTCTGCTCATCTAACAGGCCAAACCGCTCAGTCCGAGTCGTTCTGAAACTGGGAGATTGTCGGTGCTCCTTGGCGAAGATCGATCGACAGTCAACGCGATGGCAAGATGTAAACTATTCAGCTTAAGTGGGGAGGTAATGCGCTCCACCCAGTGCCGTTCGTTCAAACAAACCGTGCCACTCCATGAGTGATTTTTAAGTTCACCCAGAACTTTAGTCAGGTGAAGCTTATGCGATCGAGCAGTATCCGTAGGTGGAGTGAGTTAGTTAGTGTCAGTCATTGACTCAGTGAGTCAGTGAGTCAGTCGTCTGTAAAGCACTTCAGTCAATTATCGCTTGAACCAAACAAACGATTTTGAAATGAAAATTTGGCCACACAGCTTCATATTGATGTCTGGATTAAGGTGTATTGAACTGCATCAAAAATTTTAATAATAGCTACGGAATAGCAGAGCTTTGTAACGATTTGAATTACTTGCGGAGAAGAGGCTTGGCTGCGTGAAGTGGAAGACATGGAGCCAGGGGGATGTTTGATGTGGCAGATGATAAGTCTGGGGATTGAGAGTGAATCACAAGCATATTAAATAGCAAATTAGAGCCTTTTATATGAACAGCATTGCCGGATTTATAAAAAATTAAATCACGGAAACATACATTTAATCTCAGCTCAGCTATGAACTATAATTGCCTACATGTCAAAATACTGGGTCAGGAATCGAAACCCAGGCGAGACAGCTCAGAGGCAGAAGTTGACCCTCCCATTTGGGACTATAGGGAACGGCCTTGCACCTGTAGATCACTGAGGGAAGCCAAAATCAGCTCTGCCGGTCTTGTGGGTTGGAATAAAACAAGGAGGAGTGACATCCAGCTGTGTGTGTGGTGATGACTATGGGTTGTGGAAAGTCATGTACGTACGATTTCGTTTTCCAAAGCAGCACAGTGCTTAGAATGTGCAATGTGAACCATGAGTCATAAGGTGTTTTGGTCACCATGGTCACGCTGAGGTTGATGTGCCCGTCAACACCGGTAAGGCTCATAAATTGTTGAAATTGAATTGTTAAATGGCTTACCATAATACATACGTGACTGAGTTGAGCACTGAAGATTGCGCGGTGTCCAGAAGGGAAGGGTCGGTTTCAGAAAACACCTTTTTGATAAGTCCTGAGTTAACATCCAAGTCGTGCCAAAAGAGTGCCGTGTATTCAAGCCGTGCCCACCGGTTAGTCTTTTAAAGCCAAAATTTTGTGTAAGTAATATTGTATTGTATCCACTGGAAGTCACGTGATTATTGGTGGGAAATTTGAATGAATGTGGATTTTCGTCCTTGCCCCACAAATGTGCATGCATATAATATATGGATGATGGTGCGCAGTGAGAAGAATTTTTGCAGAGGTTATTTTAAAATCAACACGTTTAAAATGTAGGAATGGTTTTTGATCGAGGCGCACGTGTTGGTTGGCAGGCAGGCAAGCGAGAGCATAAACGCTTCCACTTGCAGTAAATCAAGAAATAAGGAGAAAAAAACGTAATAGGTTGTATTTACTGATGGCGTCCGTTTGCCCGGGGAGGTTGAATACACCAACATGGTGGCGTGCAACGGCATTATGGATAGCTCTTTTTTTTTCAATTTAATTTCACATGGTCATCACAAAATACCCCCCAGAGGCAAACAATGCCAGACGCGTCCAGAGACAAACACAGCCCGGACAGGACGTCCCGGAGACACAGAGAGAGAGAGAGAGAGAGAGAGAGAGAGAGAGAGAGAGAGAGAGCGAGAGAAGAGAGAGAAGAGTCGGGGAGTTATCAGAAAGCATATGTTATGCTTTGTGAACAAAACACCACACACACAAACACGCACAGATACATGCTCGGGGCCCCGATATCGCCATATTTTTCGGGAATCAACAGATTGAGTCAGTGTGATGACTGGCTACAGTAAATGTACTGTATACGCCCAAAAACCTTGATTAGTCTTCACCGAAAAACGTTACATTTAGAACAGATGTTTCAGGGAGATGTTTATAAACATTTTTCTTTATAAACAACGACGTGTGACGGGTGGAAAAAATTGGCTCAGCAATTTAGAAAAACGTTAATCCGGTCAAATGGCTTCAGAAATCGGGCGTTATCACAAAATATTATTTGCTTTGAAACTCACAAAAGAGAAACAATCAACCTTTGTAAAGCAAATCCGATAAACAAATACTTAGAAACAGGTGCGAGGACAAATGTTGAACCTCCATAAAAGATACGGGATGAAACTTTGCCAACCACGGTGCCCGTAACAGGCATGGCATGTCCACACACGCCGTGGAGAGTCCGTACAATCCAAATCTACCCACATGTACACGGTCATGTGTGCCGTATACATACATTTAATTTACCTTACAGTAACTGTGGATGTACATCCCCGATAGGGACACACGAACTGTACAAGCTCATTAAGTGGCTTCAGCACTCAAGCACCCAACGAATGCCCTGGCTTGGTAAGTTGATTACCAATTGAACGTCAAATACAAATATGCACCTACCCAAATGCCCGTGCAATGTCTGAATTGGACATTGTTTGGACGTTTAGACACCTACTATACTAATGGACACTACTATATAAAACCTAAATATGGCGGATGATGAAGGCCTCGTTGACCCATGTGAGTATGTCTAATGAATTATAGTATTATTGGAACAATGACTACGTCTATTAATTACAGACTATTGGAATGTATACCATTTAGACAGTTAAGAAAAGTGCCTTTATAACCCCTTCGACCTTTTTCCACCCCCTTTAACCTTTTATGCATTTAGACTTTTTCTCCCTTTAAGGACACTTTTTGACATTTTCGACCCCCTTAGATTGAAGACATTTACTCACTTCAGATTGCTGAGACCCTTGACCTTGCAATAGACCCTCTTATTCCTTAGACCCCTTAAACGCCTTTTGACCTTACTACTGCCGGAACATACGCCTTTAGACCTATAGTTAGACGCCCTTCGATGTTTTCAGACTCTGTTTCAGAAACCATTTGGACCTTTAAGACCCTTTGACCTTAAAGCCTTTTACACCCTTTAGACCCCATTGAACCGCCTTCGACATTTTGACCCTCACTAGAAACTCCTTAGACCCTAACTACTAAATTGGAAAATGCCCTTTAGATCCCTTTATACCCTCCTTAGACCCCATCAAGAAAAGACGCTTAATGGAGCCCGAGAGACGCATTTGAAACACTTAGCACGCTATACCACCCTTCAATGACACCACCACACAAACATCTACAGGCAGGGGTCTCCAGATCTGCCGTCCCGGCGGCCCACATGCGGCCCCTTAGACGGATTTATGCGGCCCGCGGTGTATATTAAGTACATTACAATGCGGCCCGCGATAACCTGCAATTTGTCAAGGGCAATGATCAAAAGCGTTTCTGTAATTTTATTAGATTTTGATTTCATATTAGATCACATGTGTTTTTAACAACGATTAATTCCATTTATCATATTCGTTGGCAAGAAAAAATATATTCAGCAACTATTTTTTTGTTTAAATTTCCCCGCATATTAATTATACATAATATTTTTTTTTCCGGAATTAGCAGTACTTTTTGGGTGCAGCCCTCCGCCCCTACCACTTGGTTTGTGGCCCTCCGCCAAAGGTTTGGAGACCACCTGATCTACAGTAATAGTCTTTTGTGATACACAGACTATTTTTTCAGCAATTAATGTCAATTTCCCCACCTTGAGCTGGTTACTCTGCTTTTGTTTGAACAAGATTTGCATCTTGGTTAATTGAATTGGTTCCGAATCAAAAACCGCTCGAATCATAGTTGTTTATACGGATATCGCAAGTATCGTGCTACGCACAGACATCTTATTTGTTCTTTCTGTGGAACAGGATATCTCAAAGAGTTATGGAACCGGATTCGGACGAAACATTGGTGGACAGGTTTGGTGCGTGACAAAGGACGAATCGAATTCGATTTTGGTGAAGATTCCGGATCCCACAATTTACTTATTTTTCTCCAGTTTTTCTCGATGAAAATCAATGCGAACGAACTGTGTCCCAAAGACAGGCCCAAAAGCAATAACAACACTAAGGAGGAGGCACTTCGGTAGAAGTGCAAAACTCCAGCCGCCAATACTGCTGGAGGTCACTTAAGTGAACCCGAATATCCTATTCCATTGTAGGGTCAAACGGATTTCAGACTCTACTGAACCACGATTGAAATAAAACCTAAACAATCGACGTGCGCAAGTAGAAATGGCAAAAAAATAAAAATCGAAATTTTTTTGAAAAAAAAGGTGCAAATTTCTGTTTTTTTTCGTCTAAATTTTTTTGGGGGCTGGAAATCACTTTAAAACAATGTAGAAATGCAAAAAAAAATTCAAATAATTTTTCAAATAAAATCGAAAATTTTTTTTGAAAAGAAAAAGTTGCAAAATTTTGTTTTTTCCTCTAACCAAATTTTTTTTTTTTGGTTGAAAATCACAATTAAAACATGTAGAAATGCAAAAAACAAAAATTAAATATTTTTTTTCAAATGGCCGCCATAGCGGCAATATTGGACTTTGACCCAAGTTCCAAAATCTATGCATGATCCTTTGGACCATACCTAATCCACCCACCAAGTTTTCGTCGAAATCCGCCAGGAGTTTTTCCGTAATACTGTTTCACAACAAAACAAACAAACAGACAGGGTGAAAACAGTAACCTCCGTCTACAATCTTCCGATGGCGAGGTTAACAAGCGAAAAAAACAAGCCTACTTTGCAAAAACAGTGTTTTTAATACTTGTCTTTCCACAAAAGATTGCAAAAACTTCAAACAAGTTTTTACAAACACTCAACACAAACCAGTTTACATTTAGGACAACATCTCACGACGTGCTGAAAGAGTTTCTCGTTTTCTCATTGAATACAGATGTTTGCAAGTGGAAAGCTAATCAATTCAATAATTGCAAAATTAATTTCTAACTCACACCGTGAGAATACGAATCGCTCAGTTTTCAATCTGTCGGACCAGGGCCGGATTTAGGCATTGGGCAAGCTGGGCATTGCCCAGGGGCCTCCCACAACCAGGGGGCCTGCCACATATTTCAATGAAAAAGAAAAATTGGTAAGGAAAAAATATATTTTGTGAGTGCCTGAAGGTAGTTGGTAGTTAGTGGAAACAGATACTAAGAATATTCATCTATCTTTAATCTTCTCATTCTCTATTTTATATAGAAGTCAGTTGACTTTCGATGGGGAGTAGGGACTTTTGCAGTCTCTTTACTATTATTTATCCCGAATTTTTCAGGTCATTTACTGGGTCTTGCATTTTTTAAGGTTACTTAAATAGTTAGCTTACGTTTGGTTAAACCCGGCTTTAGCCGTTTGCACTTTGCTCTTTAAAACTGTTGAGGTATATTCAAGCGGTTTAGGACTTTGCAAGGGTCAAGTCTCGTAAAAGTGCCTGGTGGTCTCATCAGTGGTCTGAAATATAGGTATTAGTCCTTAACTAGATTGTAGATTCTATGATTGGAATCATGATTGACACTGCTTGCACTTAATTCACTACACTAAATTCCAGATTCTTTAACTTGAAACATGGAACTTCCAACTTCGTAAGATTCCATATCGTTTGATCATGATGGTTTAAAGAAGTGCCTGCTTGCTTATTCCAAATCTTATACTTGAAAACATAGGAACTTCGCAGATTCCATATAATCTTATAGATTGATCATGTGCTAAGCTTATTCAGATTCTTAACATGTATATAGTTGATCATTGATGTTTAAAGATGTGCCTGTCTTTGCTTATTCAGAATTCTTAAATACTTGAAAACATAGGAAACTTCGCGAGATCTTATAAATCTTTAAGATTGACAATGTGCTAGCTTATTCAGATTCTTACATGTATAATAGTTTGATCATGATGTTTAAATATGTGCCTGCTTGCTTATTCAGATTCTTTATACTTGAAACATAGGAAACTAGATTCTTATAATCTATAGATGATCATGTGCTAGCCTTATTCAGATCTTTATACCTTGAACATAGGAACTAGATTCTTATCATGTGTATAGATTGATGCATGATGTTAATAGATGTACAGTTTTATCAGAATTCTTTCTTCTTGAAAAAAAATATACTTTATGGATGCTGTAAATATGTCCTTGTCACCTTTTTAGTATTCCTAAAGGTAGGGTGGGCCTCCACTACCTCAAGGCTGCAGGGGCCAACCACATGTCTAAATCCGACGCCTGTGTCGACCTGAACATAGAAATATCCGGAGGGGCCAACAGGTGAACTCTGTGGTGGGAAAGAGAGAGAAATGGGGCTGGAGTTATAAAAGGAGATACCGAGCAAACCATCGTTGATCACGTACCTCAATCACGGAACTGAGCATGAGAGAGGCCGTTTCTGGCCAGCAGTGAAACCCAATGTCATTGAATCAAAACAGTTGCTTCAGTCATTCATGTCATCAGTCAATGAGATTTGGTACCATAAGTGACCTTAGGAAATGTCCACCTTCTGCACTGTCTTGTACTCTGTAGTGTAGTGCACTGTAACTGGCAGCGATTTTAGAGAAAAAGATATTTGTTCGCTTCGTTTCCATCATATTGTATTGCCATCCGCAATTCCATCATTTTTGGACACGGTCACGTTGTCCGTCGAAAAGACATTCGGAGCAGGACATTCAGGACGGTGATACATTTCCAAATATTCCCGTATCGCTGATTCGCGTTGGCAACAGTGTTCAACCTGTCCGAAAGATAAACCGCATTTCGGTGAAACAAAATGTAAACAGGGTGCAGATATGATTATATGAGAGGAACACGAGGCCAGCCAATGGAATGCATTGTTTTAGGAAAACCGATTTTATTTTTCGACGTTCATGAGTGCGTGTGTTTTACATAAGTCCTGTGAAACGGCCCCGAGACCCTTATCTTACTCCAAATGGCGGTGTGGTTTGGTGTTTTTGTGTGTGGTGTGTGTGTGTGTGTGTACACACACGCGTGTAAGGCTACTTTACGATCGACCCAGCATGGCCATGCTCTCATGGGTGTACAAACATGGCGATAATGCGCTCACTGGGTGTACAAACATGGCGGATATGGCTTCAAAAAATGAGCGGTCCCCTCCTATCCCAATTTAGCAGAGAAGGTCAGCACTGTCACAGAACCCGCGTCATCAACAACCGGAAATTACTTAGGGCCTATATATAGGTCGCTGTAGATCTGACGAACAAGGGAAAACGCAACGAAGAAGAAAGAAACAGTCAATATCCGTTGTTTTTCTCTAAATTAACGTGTGGTGACACAATAACGAAGTTCAATTTCTTTGTTGTTTTTTTGTTTTTTTTCAACGTACTTATCGATGTCACATGATTGAAAAGTCACGTGATCAGCATGGTTGCTCTAGGCTGTTGGCGTGGTGGAAGCCGGCGGGTACAGTTTGTACTTTGGAATAACATGTTATGATCGTGTACAAGTAAACGGGAAGTACATCTCGATGCAGAGACCGAAGGGTAGAACCAGGATTTTGAGATAAATGTCGTGTTGTCCGCTGGAAACGTCGTTGTGAGGCCCGTGATTCAGCCAGAATTTCCGCGATGGGCCCGAAATCTTCGGCTCGGGAAGAAGGGTCGGAAGGAGGGTCGGAGTTGGTCCGACCGTGGGTTCCGCTTCGACGCTAAGGGTCTTCCTGAAAAAAACCGGTCTCGAATGTTCCAGAAAAGTCGAAACTCGGAAGAAAACGGATGAGTGGGAAAGACAAATGGATGGAGGGGCATTTCTACCCGTAAAAACAAGACGACCCGTCGATCAAAGACGTCTCTGGAATCGGCACAGGCACCCATTTAAAACAAAAGGCCGCCTCGTCGTGCTCGTGGAAGCAAGTTTGAACGAGTGCGGGATTCCCTGCGGATCCCAAAGAAACTTCCGAAGTGTTCGTGCTCTTCGTGGGAAACCTGCCGTTTGAACGTGAACGAAGAATGCAAATCCGTGGCCCATTTCGGCCCTTTGGGTGGGTAACTCACGGCCCGTTCACCGTGCAATGTAGAAGGTTGTACCATGTTAGCAGGAACACGAAACTCACATCGAGCAACAAAGGAGGAAAGTTCTGAATGCAATAACTTTTGGACACTTTTATTGGCAATTTATATACAACAGGTTAACATGAATAACCCACCACGCTAACATTTATATACGCAGGTTACCATGATAACCATACACAGGTAACATTTAATATACAGCAGGTAACATGATAACCATACACGGTAACATTAATACAGCAGGTTAACATGATAACCATAATACACCGGTAACATTTATATACAAGCAGGTTAACAGATACCACACACGTAAATTTATATAAACAGGTTAACATGATAACATACACGGTAACAATATTTATATACAGCAGGTTAACATGATAACCACACACGGTAACATTTATATACAACAAGGTTAACATATCACACATGGTAACATTTATACTACAACAGGTTAAAGCATGATAACCACACCACGGTAACATTTATATACACAGGTTAAACATGATACCACACACGGTAACATTTATATACAGCAGGTTAACATGATAACCACACACGCTAACATTTATATACAGCAGGTTAACATGATAACCATACACGGCTTAACATTTTATATACAGCAGGTTAAACATGATTTAGCGCAATTACACGGTAACATTTATATTACAAGCCAGGTTAAACAATGATAACCATACCGGTAAACATTTATATACAGCAGGTTAACATGATAAACCAACACACGGTAAAACATTTATATACAACAGGTAACAGGATAACCATACACGGTAAAACATTATATACAGCAGGTTAAAACAGTGATAACCAACACACGGTAACATTTATATACAACAGGTTAACATGATAACCACACACGGTAAACATTTATATACAATCAGGTTAACATGATAACCACACACGGTAACATTTATATACAGCAAGGTTAACATGAATAACCACACACCGGTAACATTTAATATACAGGCAGGTTAACATGATAACCACACAACCCGGTAACATTTATAATACAACAGGTTTCACATGAATAACCACACACGGTAACATTATATAACAGCAGGTTAAACAGATAACCATACACGGTAACATTTATAATACAACAGGTTAACATGAATAACCACACACGGTAACATTTATAATACAGCAGGTAACATGAATACCATACACGGTAACAATTTATATACAGCCAGATTAATATGATAAACCACACCACGATAATATTTATATACAGCAGATTAAATATGATAACCACACATGATAATATTTATATACAGCAGATTAATAGATAACTCACACAGATATTTTATATACCAGCAGGTTTAACAAGATAACACACATGGTTAATATTTATATACAGCAATTAATATGTTAACCACATGTCCGAATAATATTTATATACAGCAGGTTAACATGATAACCACACATGATAATATTATATACAGCAGATTAACGAAACCACACACGATAATATTTATATACAGCAGGTTAACATGATAACCACACATGATAAATTATATACAGCAGATTTAATCATGATAACCACACAAACGATATATTTTAATATACAGCAAGGTTAACATGATAACCCACACTGATAATATTATATACAGCAGATTAATATGAAACCACGACACCGATAATATTTATATAAGCAGGTTAACATGAAACCCACACAATGATAATATTTATATACAGCAGGATTAAATAAATAAACCAACACACGATAATAATTTATATACAGCAAGATTAATATGATACCACACAAGATAATATTTATATACAGCAAGGTAACATGATAACCACACACAAAAACATTATATGCAGGCAGGTCAACATGACCTAGTAGACTTTACCCGTCCCATGACGGGTAGCAGAGGTGGTGGTGATCTCTTATGTGGTAGGCATGTGACAGCACTGGACCAATCAAGTTCAGTGATGTACCATCGGGCTGCATAAGCTAAACTCCGGCGGCCTACGGCTTCACTTTTTACCCACCTAATTTTGGCTCATTCGCTCGTGATAGCAAGCAAAACGTAATAGGGTGCAAGAGTTATGTATACTATCTATCTATATATTACTAAAACTCTCACAGTATGTATGTATGTATGCCAAGTTCCAGAAATAAACAGCCAAACGGTACACCGATAGCACAAATTTTTTCCGTGCCACCTTACTCACCATTCGCTCTGCGGTGTGCAGTTCAAGTTTCGTTCAAATCGAGCAATGGAAAAAATATTAAAGAACAGTGGTGCCAGCACAACAAATCCCGCCCATTGAAGGCAAAAGTTATTATTGCTCAATCACGAATATTAATAAAAATAAATTGAAAACGTTCTGATCGTAAAACGATTTTTGACTCTAAGACTTTCATTGCCCACACTGTTGAATAAAATTTGACAGTGTTGAGCCAGCTCCGTTTTCCCCCCGTAAAAGTTGTATTTTTCGTAACGCATGTTTTAGTTTTAATGGAAAATTTGTAAATTTGACGCGAATGACCATGAACCCCAAAAAACTCGGAACCCCTACCGATCTTTCCACACAAATATGCATTTTTCACGATAGATTGTTTAGGATTTAAGTCACAAATCGAATAAGTTCACTAATAAGCTTAGTTTGAAGTAATCGGATCATTTGACGAAGTTGTGAGCGAAAAAAATGATTTTCACCTTTCGTGACCTGACCCTTGACCTTTGACCTAATTGGACCCAGAAGTTAATAGGGGTCGTTTCCGAGGTTCATTGACCCCCACCTGTGGATACAGATTTGGGAACAGGTTGAGGCAAGCGCCGTTTTTCCCGTAAAGTTGTATTTTCGTAACCATGTTTATAGTGTTAATGGCAATTTGTAAAAATTTTTGATCGAATGACGCAGACCCCCAACTTCGGACCCTACCAATCTTCACAAATGATGCATTTTTCATTATAGAATGGGTAGGATTATAAATGACAAATATAATGGTTCACTATAAGCTTAGTTTGAAAGTAAATCAGATCACTTATTTGACGAAGTTATGAGCGAAAAAATCAATTTTGATCTTTTCGTGACCTTGACCTTGGACCTTTTGACCAATTGGGGACCCAAAAGCTAATGGGGTCGTCAAGGTTCATTGCCCACCTTGGATTAAATTTGATAGTGTTTGCGAAGCCGTTTTTTCTCTTCCGTAAAGTTGCTAACAGACAGACAACATAACAGAAAACAAACCGACGATTACAATATCCCCAGCTCCCTCCCTCCGGGGAGGGGGATAAAAAAATCAATTCCCAATTCAATCAAGTACTCTTTCGGGATAAAGAATTTGAATCAAGTGCAAACAACCTCAGCGGTACAGACAGTGGAGACGGTGTGTCGTGACAATACTTCGTCATCTAAAGTGGTTGGCCATGGAAACCAGGATGCTGTTTCCATCCGTTCCTGTCCGTACTCACCAAAGTTTTTCCAATTTCACTGTTTCATATTTTTGGTACATAGGTACAGACTGTGGAGACGTGTGTCGCGAATACGTTCGTCATCTAAAAGTGGTTGCCATGGCAACCAGGATGCTGTTTCATGCCGTTCCTGTCCAATACTCACAAAGTTTTCAACTTCACATTTCATATGGTACTTAGGTACAGACTGTGGAGACGTGTTCGCGACATACTTTCGTCATCTAAAGTGGTTTGCCTGGCAACCCAGGATGCTGTTTCCATGTATGGAGCACAATTCTGTATATACCTTCTTGTTCGGTGCATATGTTGTTGCTCATTGCACTCTGTTACTGATTACAAATATACATATATTGCTTAAAAATTATTTGGATCAGACTCACGCTGCAAATGCTTTATAAAATATTAATTTATTAGAGAGTCCTTTTAAAACGATAAATGTATAACAGGCGAGCAATTTGGTGGCTTTGACACCAACTCTGGTTTCTCTCTTTGTATCGTGGTATTTTTTACATGGGCTTCCTGCTAGCTTCACTATAATGGAGCAAAACAGATGTGAAAGTCACCAAAAACTGCCAAAATTGACACGGCGGAAATACCAACCGACACCTTTAGTGGTAGTACCGGTATTACAACTAATCTTCGCTATAATATTGTGATATGGAGTAAGTGGGCCGAGAAGGGTACTCCCCACCCCTAGGGAGGGAATGCCCCACAAGTCAATCTGAAATTATTTAACCTTGCATTTAACCATTTCATTATAGGTGATATAAATGAATAACTATTAAATGCTAACTCACTTCGCGGTTCCGGTTTGGAGGCGACGAAGAGGTCTCCTAGGGGCTCTCTGCTGAGCGTTCCAAAAGTTAAGTTCCGGTCGTTATTGTCCCGTTTTAACTGTTAATTTTCTCACCTACATGTCACTGTGTGTTCCTAGTTCGGTTTGTTTCAAAGAAAATCGTGCTAATTTTGTGAGTTTTTTGTCTGACGTTCTACCAGGGTGTTTGAGGCCTAGGGCCCTTGGCCTAGGCCTTGAGGCCTACCAGGTTCCGATCGTTTTTTTTTTTTTGTTGTTTGTTTTTTTTCCCCCATTACTTCATTCTAATCCTTCCCATTAACCTCAAATTATTCATCCTCCCCAGTTTCCCTAACAGTCCTCCATTCTACCAACTAACTCCTTTTCTATCTCAAAAAAATTAAATAAATAAATAAAAAAATATTACCGCAACGAACAACAACCTACAACACACGACCTAAACCTGCCCGATTCTCTTCTTCTTCTTCCTGCTTATCTTCCTCCTCGTCTTCTTCCTTCGATTTTTTTCGACAACAACTTCCCATGACTTAATATGTTGAAACTCTCTCAACATTAATATTAACAAACAAAAACGATCTTATAATGCTTCAAACTTCCTCTCTGTCTCACACAATGTGGGGTATCTTTACTTTTCATAATGCACTACGTCTTCTGCTATTTTAACCAGACTGCTCTCCAATTTCGAGCCTCTCCTTCATATCCTTGCCCTAAAAAATCCTAAACTATTAACAAGCGCTTCTTCTCTCGCATTTCTCTGAATTCGCCTTCATTGCATCCATCAAGAATTGTGTTAAATCGCATCTCCGCCTAAAACTTTTAAAAACCACAGTTTTGGCAATGGATGTTCACTTCCATCAACATTCTTTTTTTCCACCTTCAGTGCCAACTCACCCCCCTAAACCCTCACTCTCAAAGCAGACCATCCCACTCTTTCCTCCTCAAGCCTCCTCTCACCTAGTCTCTCAAAATTCCCCCTCACCTTCTTCTCCCACCTTTCATCCCCCTCACTCATCCTTCTCAAAGTTGCCCCCCCTCTCATCCACCAAGCTGCCTCCCTCCACTGCCTCTCACGCTCCATCTCTTCACGTCCCCTCCTCAAATCCCACTGCCTTCTTCCTTGTCTTCTGTCCCCTCTCCCCCAGCACCTAACAGAAGCCTTTTCTCCTCACTCATTCGGCCCTCCTCTAGCTATTCCTTGCAATCCCCGCCCAACACTCTTTAAACAACGCTCCTTACCTCCCCCCCCTCGTCCCTTGTCCTACCCTCCCCCTCCCCACCCACCCCCTGAGCCGCAAAGCCTCCTCCCCTACCTCTTCATTAAAAAGTGTGGACCTCAAATATCCGGGGCCTCAGCTCCAACCTTTCAGATCTTTCCATACAGGCTGCCATGACAAACCAGACATAATCTGCCTAACGAACTTTCCCTCCCCCAAGACGTGTCTGACTTCCCAAGTATTTCCTCCCTAGTTACCTCCTCCGGTTTGACAGACCTGAGCCTCGGTCCTGGTGGAGGTGTTGCTCTCTTCAATCAAAAAGACTGCTATTCCTCACTCTCCTTGCACTCTCTACTCCCCCACACCCGCCAGGAAATACCCTGCTACCGGCTTCCCTCCCACTCCACCTCATGTTTATATGTGTACTGTACCGTCCCACCGAACAGTGATGACTCCATCTACACCTCACTATCCGAAAACATGGACCAAATCTTCTAATCCTTCTCATCCAAAATCTCTCTTCCTCTTATGTGGTGAACTTCAATTGTCATCATTGCCAGTTGCCAGGTGTGGGTACCTTTCTCTCACCTGTCATGGTAATCCTCAGCAAAAGCTTTCATGTGAAACTCATTGGGACTGACTCAATCGTCAATTTCGCGACCGCGGATCTCAACCAAGGTACTCCATCTCTTTCTGGATGCTGATTTTGACAACCATTTCCCTGACATACTGCTGTCTTCTCCGCTCCAATCGGTTCTTCTGACGCACGTCCTTGTAAAGTGGACATCTCTCTGGCCTGTTATCAGAGAACCACCGTCAACCGCCGTCTGAGTCTGGCATTTCAACGCAAGCCGAGCTGCAGGGTCCCAAGCAGCTAATCAAACTTACAGACTGGCTCCTATCACTACTTCTTCTCAAACATCAACTCCATCCTGGGAATTCTTTCCAAAAAGAAACTTGCTGCTACCTCATGCACAGATTTTATCCCCTCTCGTCTTCAGTTGTCCTACCCTTCCTCCGCCCTTGGTTTACTGGAAGCTTGTGGCGAGGCAGTTGTCCCTGAACAACTTGCCTTTGCCTCATGGAAAGCAAACCCAACTGTGGGCAATCTCAGTTCCTTCGCACAAAGCCTCGGAACAGAGGTGTGTATCTAACGCCTGCAGGAGAGCCAGAAAACAACATCTTTCTCATCTAAGTCTGAACCTCTCAACCTCTTCTCCCTCCTCAAATCCTGGTGGCCGTTAACAAAATCTGTTTTCTGGTGTATGTCCCACCTCCATCCCCTCCCTTACCTCAAATGGCTTGCACTGCTGATAACCGCACCGTGATAAAAGCTGAATGTTCTAAAAACAACTCGGTGTTTTGCAGCTAAATCTTGTGTCCTATAACCCCATCACTTTCTCAACCACCATTACCGCCAGTCGTCACCCATGTCCTGGACTCTGTGTCCTTCTTCTAACAAGGTGGAGTAGCTTGCTTTCAAAACCTCCGACTCAGATTCTGCAAACCGTCAGACGGCATCAAAGCCCACGTGTCCCTCAAAAGCCTGCTCTTTCTGCCTTGCTCACCCTCTCTCTGTGTTATTCACCTCTCATTTGCTCAAGGTCATCTGCCATCTGCTTGGAAATCTGCTAACATCAAACTGCCCTGCATAAAAAAAGGTGCAAAAACCCAGAAATCCCTGTAACTACAGAAACCAATCAGACCTTCTCCCGCAACCATCAAGCAAGGTTATGGAATCATCATCGCTTCAGACATGAAATCCTTCCTCTTCTCATGGCTTGATTTCCGATCAATCAAATTTGGTTTCAGACCAGGTCACTCTCCCTGGATATGCTGCTTCTGCTCTCGCGCATCATGGATGGGAGGCCTCAATGCAGACAGGAATCCGAGCGCGTAACCTGGACATATCAACGTGCTTTTGACAACAGTCTGGCACCTCTGGCACTACTCACCAAACTCTCTCCCATGGTATCCCATAGGCCATATCCACTCATGGCTCGAGACTTGCCTCTCCTGTCCGCAGGTCAACCGTGTGGCCCTAAATGGGAGTTTTTTCATCCTCCTCTTCCTGTGCAGGCTGAGTTCCTCAAGGTTAGCGTTCTGGCCCTGTTCTTTTTTCTGGTTTTCCATCAGATGACTCTCCGACTCTCTGGAAAATCCTCTAAATATCTCTTTGCCGATTGACTTCCACCCGCTCTGCCCAGTACCATCTGTCCATCCCTCAGACCGCAGCAGCAGCCTTTCCTTCGCTCACGTGCAGATCTGGAATAAAATCACACAAAACTGGTCCAACACATGGAGCATGTTCTTTCAATCAGACAAATCTCAACTCTCACTATGTCCCTCTTGAAAGGACCGTTTAGAAACCCCCCCGCATCCAAACTTCTCAACAATCCTCTGGAAGAAGTCTTTTCTTTCAAGCTTCTATCTGGGTCTCACTATCTGCCCCATGACCTTTCCTGGAAAGTCATCATTTCCAACCTCGCCCTCAAAAGCGCAGTCCGCCGACTGGGAATCCTCCGTCGTGCAAAGTCGCTTCTCGGTCCCTCTTGAGCCTCCTGCCACTTACAAAGCTTGTCCGTAGCCTGAAATGGAGTAACTGGCTCCCCTATGGGCTGGTGCTCCTGCCTCCCACGCTTTCATCGGCCTTCACGCTGTCGAAAACCAGGGCATTTAGGAATGCATCGGCATCTCCCGCAATGAAGATGAGTCTTTGGGCCTCTCACATCAATCACCGCAGGTTGGGTCGGTGGTCTTCTGTCTTCCCTAATCCTACGCGACTCCTCTCCAGCCTTGCCCCCCCTGCTCTCTCTGCCATTTTGTCCCCAGCCACATTTGCACAGGGCGCTCAAGTCCGCCAAACAACCCCTTCTGGTAAAACTATCAAAATCACGAACCACTGCTCCACT
>CM068952.1:39481010-39502933 GCA_035128595.1 Eptatretus atami
TGAGATTGGAGAAGGAAGAACATGAGAGACGGTGGGATAGAAAACACAAACAATACGAGTTTGAAATTAACCAACTGAAGGAGAGAGCAAAATTTGAGTCCATAGAGATGGAAAAACTCCGGAAAGATAACGAACAACTCAAAAAGCTCGGAAAGGAAGAACGACTCAAATGGAGCCAGGAAGTAGAACAGCACAATGATAGGGGATGTGTGACATCACCACAGACAGGCGAGGAACATTAGTGTGCGGGACTTGATTGAACATCACTTGGCGGAATGAAAACAACAATTAGGGAGCCAAACCCTGATAAGGAGACACAAATAAGAAATGGAGACTGTGGAAATAATACGCGGGAGCCCAGGAGTCTGAGACGTGTTGGGCGAGACTCGTGAAGGTGACGGAGAAAGTGACGGTGACAGAGAAGGAAAAATTAAATGGGGTGACTGGAGATGTGTTAACGGACACGTAGAGACGAGGAGACGCAAGGAATTAAAAGAAATAACAGGACACGGGAGATAGGGTGGATTAAAAGAAACTAAGAAGAGCATCAACACATAGAGTTAAGCGAGGGAACAAACAGAGGGGAGTTGGGGAATTCCCGTGACCCGGTGCGAGCAGCAGGATAGCCTCCTTCAGCGAACGAGGGGAGACGCTATGCCCCTTGAAGCGGATCGCTACGGAGGTGAGTCCAGGTCGAGCTTTGCCGAGTTAGAGGGGGCAAGTTGGGACTGGTAACGCGAAGCTTGGGGGTAATGAGGCCGGGACCCCCTTGTGGTAAGCACAAATCCCAGCGTGGTTGTCCCGGTGTGTGTGGTGAATGCGTGTGGAAATGCACGCATAAGCGTGGGTGAAAGGCCGTGTGTGAGAGAAAAACAGCGTGTGTGAGGTCGCTGTATGTACAGGGAGATGACGGTTGGTATGCGAGAAACATGCAACCCAGCATGTCCGAGTGAAGAGTGTCATGGTAGGGTGTGTGAGCGTCATGGCACGCAAAGTGCGTGTGTTGAATGGCGACGAAGACGGCGAACAGACGAGAGACGAAGGCCCGAGTATCGGGCCGTAGCTTTTTGGTAACCGTGCCGGATTCGCAATGGCAGAAGCGCGCGGAGTCCGTGCTGTGCTTTGCACTAGGCCGCCGCGTGCGCGCCGTGCGCGAGGAAATCCGGTCCGGAAAGCGCACGCCGGTGGATGATTAGGCCGATCCCGCGGACCGCGTACAGAAGCCTAGGCTGGGATATGAATTTTGGAACGGATATGGTTCTCCAGGCGAGCGTGTTTGCTAAAGCTCCACGAACAGAGCAGCATATGCTCGCGTGGGGAAACCCCTCGAAACGCGAGGCCTGCTTGGGATGCGCAGAGTGAACGTCAGTGGCTTGGCACGGTCTCAGCACCTCCGCCTCGAATGGCAGCCGGCCACCAAGCAGAGGCCAGGCTGTATGGCCCAGATCGCTCGGCCGCATGGCGTATGGCCGAAGCAAGCACATCGATCAAGCGCCAAACCGCAGCATGCCGGGGGTTCCCGAGCGTGCATGCCGGGGCCGACGTGGCCCTCGGCCAGTCACACGGACCACGGCCCGGGAAGTTCGGTGGCGGGGCGGTTCATGTCGCGGGTGTTTCGAGTAAGGACAATTCCACAGCTCGGCGATGTCTCGTGGAATGTAAAATGAGCCGCTTTTCAGCCATGGTGGCTGGGTTCGTGCTGTGGCCCGGGGTCCAATGGGAGTGTCCGATTCAGGTGACGACTCATCGCTTTGGGGTCGTCGCCCCACCCTGCACCGTCGGACCTATAATGGACGGATAGCGAAGCTGTCCGTCGTCCTCTTCCTCTTTGTTCTGGCCTTGGACAATCTCTGCATGCGCCGTTGCCCGCCTTCTCCGCCTGTCTTTCGTCGCTGGCGACAACCCACTCACCTGGCTCACTTATCCATCCCTCAACATCCAGACGGCCTCGTCCTTCTCAACGGACCCGCACGCGCTGCGCCGGCACCGTACCCAAGCAGGAGATGGCGTGCCAACTCTCAAGGAGGGATAGGTTCAGCGGAGAGTCCCCCTAAAACCACCAGACCACAGTGATTAATTTGCAGGTAATGTCACCAAGTGTAAATTTTGGGTTCTGTAAGAAGTTGCTCTCTTGAAATGCTCCCGGTAGTAGAGGTTTTGAGAAGTATTAGAAATGACTGAAACCTTTGGTCCACCAGGAATTTAGTTGAGCACATCTGTCCATCAGATTCGCAACAGATGAACTTCCACAAAAATAGGTTCCCTCTAATTGGTCAGAGGCCATGTGTTTATGACTTGAAAAACAGTCACAATCTGGTAAATGAAATCTCACACACACTTGGGTGTTTGGTGCTCTTTACGCCTGTGAACATATCTCAGGTAATGCGATTTACGTATTTTTGCTGGGCATTTGGGGGTAATGGCCAAGTGAATTGTAGATCCACATTGCTAGTATGTACTCCCTTGGTGTAACCTGTCGAGCCCTGTGGAATGTTGGCTTTAAAGTTTCATTTGAAGTGTTCCTGATATGGTGGTGTGTCTGTATTGCTTCCTCTAGACGTCTGGTGTTGTGTTGTATATGTAAAGATGTTGCCATGGCTGTATGTGATTGCTTTCGCTTCCACCATGACTGAAATTTGATTTGTCCCGCCAATTACAAGGCTTTCTGCGGTGTAGGTACGGTTTCCAAAAAAGCAACGTAATGTATGCGAGCTGTAAGTGGGTTGTTTTTTTTCCCGCACAAGCTGATCTATCATTTCATCAAGAGATTGCTAAATCACATTAACGACAATCTCACGTATATCCGCAACGAACCGAGTGCGATTCACCCGACCTCTGTACTCGCTGATGAAACTTATTCTCGTTTGGAAAACAATATTCACGTTTTGGCATGGAAAAAGGCTGTTAATTGCGTGAGAGCAGGCAGCATAATGTGTCCTCAGCAACTGGGAGAGTATAGAATAAACGCCTGCCCCTTCAGCTCTAAGACAGCGATATAAGCAATGCTCACTTCCTCGCATGCCGACAGTGCCTCGTTATTTACTGCTAGGCATGAAGTTCTCGAACATGTGCATCCAAATGTAAAAAGGTACCGAAGGTTACCCAGACTTTGTAAGAAATGCAACCGGAGGGTTGTAAGAGTACAAGGTAAACATCTTGCCATTTCATCAATATCCTCGTCGCTGATAATGGTGTATAATAATGGCAGCAGACACACAGGGACCCTTCAGCTCAAACCGTTTTTAATGGCGAATCATCACTCCCATTTCTGCTCCACCGCCTCTCACTGCGTCACTTCCGGTCGCTCTTCATTCTGGTCATCATGCATCACTTAACATTCACCTAACCATAATCATCACAAGCATCAGAACGCACAGTTGTCACGCATTATGTTATGTTACGTTACACAAAGAAAGCGTGACGTTATGGCAAATTACGAAAAATAGCGTTACGTAAGTTATTTGAGGGCGGCACCACATTGGGGTTAAACAATCTGTGACCGTGTGACAAATCACCTTGTTTCTGATGAAAAACCGTGGCGCGGAGGTTGACATGGATAATTAAATAGGCTGTCGAGGTAATCTTCTAAATAGCACAGTAGGTGTGTTCCAAATTACGCAGTTCATGTTTTGAGAGTGCTTAAATGCAAACGTTCCCATTGGCCCCTACCCGATTTGCTGCAGGTGTGACCACAGTGTGGTCATTCCTGTCCAGTTATGACTTATTTTGATAAGTAGTTGAATTTCAATCCTGCAAATGCTTGTTTTCTTAGTCGATATTAAATCAATTGAAACATGGTGTAAATTAATTTTCAATATCTTATCATGTATCAATGCAATTACCACATCAAAAAAGCAGCTCAGATCAATATGAAGAGGGAAATGATCCTGCGTGCGAGGTTTAAGCCTGCCGATAATTCGATCTACTGAACCCATTTTCTATGTCGTAACCATGTATTGTATAATCACTTATAATTGGAGACATCACAAAATACTATACATTTAACTAAAATTTGCAAGAAATTTACCTAAAATTACATTTGAAATTAACTAATATGAAAGCAAAGCTTTGCAATATGGAAGGCTGCCGGAAAAAAAACAACAACTATCCTGTCCAAAAAAAGTAAAAGCTGCCAATTAAAATCATTAGAATACATTGAATATGAAAATTAAATGCTCTCTTTCGCATAAATTAGCATAAAACTCATTGAGACTTTATCGATAAACAGTTAACATGTAATATATTACTGGGGATAGAACATGGAAATATCACAAAAAAAGAAGCTCCCATAACCAACATTCTTTGCCGTTGAAAGAAGTATGTTTAAAAATGCATATAATTACAGAAATTAATCATTTAATACATTGTAGGCAATTAACAGGTGGAGCACCTTTGGCAACGTAATTAAATACTATTGATACTAGATAGAAAATCACATCAAGGAAAAAAAAATATGTTGCTATTTTCTGGTCTGCACCCTTAAATATCAGTTAAGCTCCCGTGACTCATAGGGCCAAAAAACGAATGCACAAGTATGTATTGGTGTCTTTAGCACAAAATGATTGAGGGACAGATGGAGAGAATCAAACACCATTTATTCCATTGAAGCAGGCCTTACAACTCGGCCGGGCACAGCGGTCTTCTCCGGCCGGACACAAAACAACACTGTGCATACAGCATAGCATGATATTTCAAAAACGTTGTTGACAAGTATGACAAAACTAGGTGGATGAGTTGGTTAGGTGAAAAGAACAAGTGGATTAGATTTTGATTGAGGTCCAGATCTAGATCTGGCAGATCAAATGGGCTAAAACGTTCAGGCCGGCCAGAGTATGCTCCGAGTAAGTCCCTCACCCCAACAAGCGGGGGAATTTCCCAGAACAAGTTGGGAAATGGTTTGGGGATCGACTATCTGCAATGTTTAAGTGTGTGTGTGTGTGTCCATGTCTATATATTTAGGGTACCGCCATTGTTTTTTTGAAATGGGATTCGTCTTTTTTTCTCCCCTCCGCCTCCCACCCTCTCACTTTCACCTTTATCACCTCCGCCTCAACTGAAGGTGAAGGTTTGATGAAACTTGAACCCACAACCTTAATAAAATCATAGCAATGACTGTACAATGTATCAACCACATCAAAATTGTGTCTCCTTAAAAATGAGGTCTAACGGGAGGGTTTTTTACCCCCCAAAATCAGTATTTGCTTTCTTCTCCAAAACTAACACAAACGACCTTCCGATGAAACTCTGACCACAACCTTCATCACCCATTATGTACCAAAAGTATCGTTGCCTAAAAATTTGGTTCATGGCAATTAAAAAAATTCAGGGCTTAGGGGGCTGCTCCAGGGTTTGAGTGACTGTTGCTCCTGAATACCAGGTGAAGCTTCAAGGGCAGGCAGTCCTATTTTTCAATTTCTTTGTTTGTTGTTTGATAAGTTGGGCAAAATAAATTTTTGCCGAAAGAAATGTTGATTTGTTCGTTTGGTTGCTTGGTTGTCTGCTCGTCTTCAGGTAGTCTGCTCATCTAACAGGCCAAACCGCTCAGTCCGAGTCGTTCTGAAACTGGGAGATTGTCGGTGCTCCTTGGCGAAGATCGATCGACAGTCAACGCGATGGCAAGATGTAAACTATTCAGCTTAAGTGGGGAGGTAATGCGCTCCACCCAGTGCCGTTCGTTCAAACAAACCGTGCCACTCCATGAGTGATTTTTAAGTTCACCCAGAACTTTAGTCAGGTGAAGCTTATGCGATCGAGCAGTATCCGTAGGTGGAGTGAGTTAGTTAGTGTCAGTCATTGACTCAGTGAGTCAGTGAGTCAGTCGTCTGTAAAGCACTTCAGTCAATTATCGCTTGAACCAAACAAACGATTTTGAAATGAAAATTTGGCCACACAGCTTCATATTGATGTCTGGATTAAGGTGTATTGAACTGCATCAAAAATTTTAATAATAGCTACGGAATAGCAGAGCTTTGTAACGATTTGAATTACTTGCGGAGAAGAGGCTTGGCTGCGTGAAGTGGAAGACATGGAGCCAGGGGGATGTTTGATGTGGCAGATGATAAGTCTGGGGATTGAGAGTGAATCACAAGCATATTAAATAGCAAATTAGAGCCTTTTATATGAACAGCATTGCCGGATTTATAAAAAATTAAATCACGGAAACATACATTTAATCTCAGCTCAGCTATGAACTATAATTGCCTACATGTCAAAATACTGGGTCAGGAATCGAAACCCAGGCGAGACAGCTCAGAGGCAGAAGTTGACCCTCCCATTTGGGACTATAGGGAACGGCCTTGCACCTGTAGATCACTGAGGGAAGCCAAAATCAGCTCTGCCGGTCTTGTGGGTTGGAATAAAACAAGGAGGAGTGACATCCAGCTGTGTGTGTGGTGATGACTATGGGTTGTGGAAAGTCATGTACGTACGATTTCGTTTTCCAAAGCAGCACAGTGCTTAGAATGTGCAATGTGAACCATGAGTCATAAGGTGTTTTGGTCACCATGGTCACGCTGAGGTTGATGTGCCCGTCAACACCGGTAAGGCTCATAAATTGTTGAAATTGAATTGTTAAATGGCTTACCATAATACATACGTGACTGAGTTGAGCACTGAAGATTGCGCGGTGTCCAGAAGGGAAGGGTCGGTTTCAGAAAACACCTTTTTGATAAGTCCTGAGTTAACATCCAAGTCGTGCCAAAAGAGTGCCGTGTATTCAAGCCGTGCCCACCGGTTAGTCTTTTAAAGCCAAAATTTTGTGTAAGTAATATTGTATTGTATCCACTGGAAGTCACGTGATTATTGGTGGGAAATTTGAATGAATGTGGATTTTCGTCCTTGCCCCACAAATGTGCATGCATATAATATATGGATGATGGTGCGCAGTGAGAAGAATTTTTGCAGAGGTTATTTTAAAATCAACACGTTTAAAATGTAGGAATGGTTTTTGATCGAGGCGCACGTGTTGGTTGGCAGGCAGGCAAGCGAGAGCATAAACGCTTCCACTTGCAGTAAATCAAGAAATAAGGAGAAAAAAACGTAATAGGTTGTATTTACTGATGGCGTCCGTTTGCCCGGGGAGGTTGAATACACCAACATGGTGGCGTGCAACGGCATTATGGATAGCTCTTTTTTTTTCAATTTAATTTCACATGGTCATCACAAAATACCCCCCAGAGGCAAACAATGCCAGACGCGTCCAGAGACAAACACAGCCCGGACAGGACGTCCCGGAGACACAGAGAGAGAGAGAGAGAGAGAGAGAGAGAGAGAGAGAGAGAGAGAGCGAGAGAAGAGAGAGAAGAGTCGGGGAGTTATCAGAAAGCATATGTTATGCTTTGTGAACAAAACACCACACACACAAACACGCACAGATACATGCTCGGGGCCCCGATATCGCCATATTTTTCGGGAATCAACAGATTGAGTCAGTGTGATGACTGGCTACAGTAAATGTACTGTATACGCCCAAAAACCTTGATTAGTCTTCACCGAAAAACGTTACATTTAGAACAGATGTTTCAGGGAGATGTTTATAAACATTTTTCTTTATAAACAACGACGTGTGACGGGTGGAAAAAATTGGCTCAGCAATTTAGAAAAACGTTAATCCGGTCAAATGGCTTCAGAAATCGGGCGTTATCACAAAATATTATTTGCTTTGAAACTCACAAAAGAGAAACAATCAACCTTTGTAAAGCAAATCCGATAAACAAATACTTAGAAACAGGTGCGAGGACAAATGTTGAACCTCCATAAAAGATACGGGATGAAACTTTGCCAACCACGGTGCCCGTAACAGGCATGGCATGTCCACACACGCCGTGGAGAGTCCGTACAATCCAAATCTACCCACATGTACACGGTCATGTGTGCCGTATACATACATTTAATTTACCTTACAGTAACTGTGGATGTACATCCCCGATAGGGACACACGAACTGTACAAGCTCATTAAGTGGCTTCAGCACTCAAGCACCCAACGAATGCCCTGGCTTGGTAAGTTGATTACCAATTGAACGTCAAATACAAATATGCACCTACCCAAATGCCCGTGCAATGTCTGAATTGGACATTGTTTGGACGTTTAGACACCTACTATACTAATGGACACTACTATATAAAACCTAAATATGGCGGATGATGAAGGCCTCGTTGACCCATGTGAGTATGTCTAATGAATTATAGTATTATTGGAACAATGACTACGTCTATTAATTACAGACTATTGGAATGTATACCATTTAGACAGTTAAGAAAAGTGCCTTTATAACCCCTTCGACCTTTTTCCACCCCCTTTAACCTTTTATGCATTTAGACTTTTTCTCCCTTTAAGGACACTTTTTGACATTTTCGACCCCCTTAGATTGAAGACATTTACTCACTTCAGATTGCTGAGACCCTTGACCTTGCAATAGACCCTCTTATTCCTTAGACCCCTTAAACGCCTTTTGACCTTACTACTGCCGGAACATACGCCTTTAGACCTATAGTTAGACGCCCTTCGATGTTTTCAGACTCTGTTTCAGAAACCATTTGGACCTTTAAGACCCTTTGACCTTAAAGCCTTTTACACCCTTTAGACCCCATTGAACCGCCTTCGACATTTTGACCCTCACTAGAAACTCCTTAGACCCTAACTACTAAATTGGAAAATGCCCTTTAGATCCCTTTATACCCTCCTTAGACCCCATCAAGAAAAGACGCTTAATGGAGCCCGAGAGACGCATTTGAAACACTTAGCACGCTATACCACCCTTCAATGACACCACCACACAAACATCTACAGGCAGGGGTCTCCAGATCTGCCGTCCCGGCGGCCCACATGCGGCCCCTTAGACGGATTTATGCGGCCCGCGGTGTATATTAAGTACATTACAATGCGGCCCGCGATAACCTGCAATTTGTCAAGGGCAATGATCAAAAGCGTTTCTGTAATTTTATTAGATTTTGATTTCATATTAGATCACATGTGTTTTTAACAACGATTAATTCCATTTATCATATTCGTTGGCAAGAAAAAATATATTCAGCAACTATTTTTTTGTTTAAATTTCCCCGCATATTAATTATACATAATATTTTTTTTTCCGGAATTAGCAGTACTTTTTGGGTGCAGCCCTCCGCCCCTACCACTTGGTTTGTGGCCCTCCGCCAAAGGTTTGGAGACCACCTGATCTACAGTAATAGTCTTTTGTGATACACAGACTATTTTTTCAGCAATTAATGTCAATTTCCCCACCTTGAGCTGGTTACTCTGCTTTTGTTTGAACAAGATTTGCATCTTGGTTAATTGAATTGGTTCCGAATCAAAAACCGCTCGAATCATAGTTGTTTATACGGATATCGCAAGTATCGTGCTACGCACAGACATCTTATTTGTTCTTTCTGTGGAACAGGATATCTCAAAGAGTTATGGAACCGGATTCGGACGAAACATTGGTGGACAGGTTTGGTGCGTGACAAAGGACGAATCGAATTCGATTTTGGTGAAGATTCCGGATCCCACAATTTACTTATTTTTCTCCAGTTTTTCTCGATGAAAATCAATGCGAACGAACTGTGTCCCAAAGACAGGCCCAAAAGCAATAACAACACTAAGGAGGAGGCACTTCGGTAGAAGTGCAAAACTCCAGCCGCCAATACTGCTGGAGGTCACTTAAGTGAACCCGAATATCCTATTCCATTGTAGGGTCAAACGGATTTCAGACTCTACTGAACCACGATTGAAATAAAACCTAAACAATCGACGTGCGCAAGTAGAAATGGCAAAAAAATAAAAATCGAAATTTTTTTGAAAAAAAAGGTGCAAATTTCTGTTTTTTTTCGTCTAAATTTTTTTGGGGGCTGGAAATCACTTTAAAACAATGTAGAAATGCAAAAAAAAATTCAAATAATTTTTCAAATAAAATCGAAAATTTTTTTTGAAAAGAAAAAGTTGCAAAATTTTGTTTTTTCCTCTAACCAAATTTTTTTTTTTTGGTTGAAAATCACAATTAAAACATGTAGAAATGCAAAAAACAAAAATTAAATATTTTTTTTCAAATGGCCGCCATAGCGGCAATATTGGACTTTGACCCAAGTTCCAAAATCTATGCATGATCCTTTGGACCATACCTAATCCACCCACCAAGTTTTCGTCGAAATCCGCCAGGAGTTTTTCCGTAATACTGTTTCACAACAAAACAAACAAACAGACAGGGTGAAAACAGTAACCTCCGTCTACAATCTTCCGATGGCGAGGTTAACAAGCGAAAAAAACAAGCCTACTTTGCAAAAACAGTGTTTTTAATACTTGTCTTTCCACAAAAGATTGCAAAAACTTCAAACAAGTTTTTACAAACACTCAACACAAACCAGTTTACATTTAGGACAACATCTCACGACGTGCTGAAAGAGTTTCTCGTTTTCTCATTGAATACAGATGTTTGCAAGTGGAAAGCTAATCAATTCAATAATTGCAAAATTAATTTCTAACTCACACCGTGAGAATACGAATCGCTCAGTTTTCAATCTGTCGGACCAGGGCCGGATTTAGGCATTGGGCAAGCTGGGCATTGCCCAGGGGCCTCCCACAACCAGGGGGCCTGCCACATATTTCAATGAAAAAGAAAAATTGGTAAGGAAAAAATATATTTTGTGAGTGCCTGAAGGTAGTTGGTAGTTAGTGGAAACAGATACTAAGAATATTCATCTATCTTTAATCTTCTCATTCTCTATTTTATATAGAAGTCAGTTGACTTTCGATGGGGAGTAGGGACTTTTGCAGTCTCTTTACTATTATTTATCCCGAATTTTTCAGGTCATTTACTGGGTCTTGCATTTTTTAAGGTTACTTAAATAGTTAGCTTACGTTTGGTTAAACCCGGCTTTAGCCGTTTGCACTTTGCTCTTTAAAACTGTTGAGGTATATTCAAGCGGTTTAGGACTTTGCAAGGGTCAAGTCTCGTAAAAGTGCCTGGTGGTCTCATCAGTGGTCTGAAATATAGGTATTAGTCCTTAACTAGATTGTAGATTCTATGATTGGAATCATGATTGACACTGCTTGCACTTAATTCACTACACTAAATTCCAGATTCTTTAACTTGAAACATGGAACTTCCAACTTCGTAAGATTCCATATCGTTTGATCATGATGGTTTAAAGAAGTGCCTGCTTGCTTATTCCAAATCTTATACTTGAAAACATAGGAACTTCGCAGATTCCATATAATCTTATAGATTGATCATGTGCTAAGCTTATTCAGATTCTTAACATGTATATAGTTGATCATTGATGTTTAAAGATGTGCCTGTCTTTGCTTATTCAGAATTCTTAAATACTTGAAAACATAGGAAACTTCGCGAGATCTTATAAATCTTTAAGATTGACAATGTGCTAGCTTATTCAGATTCTTACATGTATAATAGTTTGATCATGATGTTTAAATATGTGCCTGCTTGCTTATTCAGATTCTTTATACTTGAAACATAGGAAACTAGATTCTTATAATCTATAGATGATCATGTGCTAGCCTTATTCAGATCTTTATACCTTGAACATAGGAACTAGATTCTTATCATGTGTATAGATTGATGCATGATGTTAATAGATGTACAGTTTTATCAGAATTCTTTCTTCTTGAAAAAAAATATACTTTATGGATGCTGTAAATATGTCCTTGTCACCTTTTTAGTATTCCTAAAGGTAGGGTGGGCCTCCACTACCTCAAGGCTGCAGGGGCCAACCACATGTCTAAATCCGACGCCTGTGTCGACCTGAACATAGAAATATCCGGAGGGGCCAACAGGTGAACTCTGTGGTGGGAAAGAGAGAGAAATGGGGCTGGAGTTATAAAAGGAGATACCGAGCAAACCATCGTTGATCACGTACCTCAATCACGGAACTGAGCATGAGAGAGGCCGTTTCTGGCCAGCAGTGAAACCCAATGTCATTGAATCAAAACAGTTGCTTCAGTCATTCATGTCATCAGTCAATGAGATTTGGTACCATAAGTGACCTTAGGAAATGTCCACCTTCTGCACTGTCTTGTACTCTGTAGTGTAGTGCACTGTAACTGGCAGCGATTTTAGAGAAAAAGATATTTGTTCGCTTCGTTTCCATCATATTGTATTGCCATCCGCAATTCCATCATTTTTGGACACGGTCACGTTGTCCGTCGAAAAGACATTCGGAGCAGGACATTCAGGACGGTGATACATTTCCAAATATTCCCGTATCGCTGATTCGCGTTGGCAACAGTGTTCAACCTGTCCGAAAGATAAACCGCATTTCGGTGAAACAAAATGTAAACAGGGTGCAGATATGATTATATGAGAGGAACACGAGGCCAGCCAATGGAATGCATTGTTTTAGGAAAACCGATTTTATTTTTCGACGTTCATGAGTGCGTGTGTTTTACATAAGTCCTGTGAAACGGCCCCGAGACCCTTATCTTACTCCAAATGGCGGTGTGGTTTGGTGTTTTTGTGTGTGGTGTGTGTGTGTGTGTGTACACACACGCGTGTAAGGCTACTTTACGATCGACCCAGCATGGCCATGCTCTCATGGGTGTACAAACATGGCGATAATGCGCTCACTGGGTGTACAAACATGGCGGATATGGCTTCAAAAAATGAGCGGTCCCCTCCTATCCCAATTTAGCAGAGAAGGTCAGCACTGTCACAGAACCCGCGTCATCAACAACCGGAAATTACTTAGGGCCTATATATAGGTCGCTGTAGATCTGACGAACAAGGGAAAACGCAACGAAGAAGAAAGAAACAGTCAATATCCGTTGTTTTTCTCTAAATTAACGTGTGGTGACACAATAACGAAGTTCAATTTCTTTGTTGTTTTTTTGTTTTTTTTCAACGTACTTATCGATGTCACATGATTGAAAAGTCACGTGATCAGCATGGTTGCTCTAGGCTGTTGGCGTGGTGGAAGCCGGCGGGTACAGTTTGTACTTTGGAATAACATGTTATGATCGTGTACAAGTAAACGGGAAGTACATCTCGATGCAGAGACCGAAGGGTAGAACCAGGATTTTGAGATAAATGTCGTGTTGTCCGCTGGAAACGTCGTTGTGAGGCCCGTGATTCAGCCAGAATTTCCGCGATGGGCCCGAAATCTTCGGCTCGGGAAGAAGGGTCGGAAGGAGGGTCGGAGTTGGTCCGACCGTGGGTTCCGCTTCGACGCTAAGGGTCTTCCTGAAAAAAACCGGTCTCGAATGTTCCAGAAAAGTCGAAACTCGGAAGAAAACGGATGAGTGGGAAAGACAAATGGATGGAGGGGCATTTCTACCCGTAAAAACAAGACGACCCGTCGATCAAAGACGTCTCTGGAATCGGCACAGGCACCCATTTAAAACAAAAGGCCGCCTCGTCGTGCTCGTGGAAGCAAGTTTGAACGAGTGCGGGATTCCCTGCGGATCCCAAAGAAACTTCCGAAGTGTTCGTGCTCTTCGTGGGAAACCTGCCGTTTGAACGTGAACGAAGAATGCAAATCCGTGGCCCATTTCGGCCCTTTGGGTGGGTAACTCACGGCCCGTTCACCGTGCAATGTAGAAGGTTGTACCATGTTAGCAGGAACACGAAACTCACATCGAGCAACAAAGGAGGAAAGTTCTGAATGCAATAACTTTTGGACACTTTTATTGGCAATTTATATACAACAGGTTAACATGAATAACCCACCACGCTAACATTTATATACGCAGGTTACCATGATAACCATACACAGGTAACATTTAATATACAGCAGGTAACATGATAACCATACACGGTAACATTAATACAGCAGGTTAACATGATAACCATAATACACCGGTAACATTTATATACAAGCAGGTTAACAGATACCACACACGTAAATTTATATAAACAGGTTAACATGATAACATACACGGTAACAATATTTATATACAGCAGGTTAACATGATAACCACACACGGTAACATTTATATACAACAAGGTTAACATATCACACATGGTAACATTTATACTACAACAGGTTAAAGCATGATAACCACACCACGGTAACATTTATATACACAGGTTAAACATGATACCACACACGGTAACATTTATATACAGCAGGTTAACATGATAACCACACACGCTAACATTTATATACAGCAGGTTAACATGATAACCATACACGGCTTAACATTTTATATACAGCAGGTTAAACATGATTTAGCGCAATTACACGGTAACATTTATATTACAAGCCAGGTTAAACAATGATAACCATACCGGTAAACATTTATATACAGCAGGTTAACATGATAAACCAACACACGGTAAAACATTTATATACAACAGGTAACAGGATAACCATACACGGTAAAACATTATATACAGCAGGTTAAAACAGTGATAACCAACACACGGTAACATTTATATACAACAGGTTAACATGATAACCACACACGGTAAACATTTATATACAATCAGGTTAACATGATAACCACACACGGTAACATTTATATACAGCAAGGTTAACATGAATAACCACACACCGGTAACATTTAATATACAGGCAGGTTAACATGATAACCACACAACCCGGTAACATTTATAATACAACAGGTTTCACATGAATAACCACACACGGTAACATTATATAACAGCAGGTTAAACAGATAACCATACACGGTAACATTTATAATACAACAGGTTAACATGAATAACCACACACGGTAACATTTATAATACAGCAGGTAACATGAATACCATACACGGTAACAATTTATATACAGCCAGATTAATATGATAAACCACACCACGATAATATTTATATACAGCAGATTAAATATGATAACCACACATGATAATATTTATATACAGCAGATTAATAGATAACTCACACAGATATTTTATATACCAGCAGGTTTAACAAGATAACACACATGGTTAATATTTATATACAGCAATTAATATGTTAACCACATGTCCGAATAATATTTATATACAGCAGGTTAACATGATAACCACACATGATAATATTATATACAGCAGATTAACGAAACCACACACGATAATATTTATATACAGCAGGTTAACATGATAACCACACATGATAAATTATATACAGCAGATTTAATCATGATAACCACACAAACGATATATTTTAATATACAGCAAGGTTAACATGATAACCCACACTGATAATATTATATACAGCAGATTAATATGAAACCACGACACCGATAATATTTATATAAGCAGGTTAACATGAAACCCACACAATGATAATATTTATATACAGCAGGATTAAATAAATAAACCAACACACGATAATAATTTATATACAGCAAGATTAATATGATACCACACAAGATAATATTTATATACAGCAAGGTAACATGATAACCACACACAAAAACATTATATGCAGGCAGGTCAACATGACCTAGTAGACTTTACCCGTCCCATGACGGGTAGCAGAGGTGGTGGTGATCTCTTATGTGGTAGGCATGTGACAGCACTGGACCAATCAAGTTCAGTGATGTACCATCGGGCTGCATAAGCTAAACTCCGGCGGCCTACGGCTTCACTTTTTACCCACCTAATTTTGGCTCATTCGCTCGTGATAGCAAGCAAAACGTAATAGGGTGCAAGAGTTATGTATACTATCTATCTATATATTACTAAAACTCTCACAGTATGTATGTATGTATGCCAAGTTCCAGAAATAAACAGCCAAACGGTACACCGATAGCACAAATTTTTTCCGTGCCACCTTACTCACCATTCGCTCTGCGGTGTGCAGTTCAAGTTTCGTTCAAATCGAGCAATGGAAAAAATATTAAAGAACAGTGGTGCCAGCACAACAAATCCCGCCCATTGAAGGCAAAAGTTATTATTGCTCAATCACGAATATTAATAAAAATAAATTGAAAACGTTCTGATCGTAAAACGATTTTTGACTCTAAGACTTTCATTGCCCACACTGTTGAATAAAATTTGACAGTGTTGAGCCAGCTCCGTTTTCCCCCCGTAAAAGTTGTATTTTTCGTAACGCATGTTTTAGTTTTAATGGAAAATTTGTAAATTTGACGCGAATGACCATGAACCCCAAAAAACTCGGAACCCCTACCGATCTTTCCACACAAATATGCATTTTTCACGATAGATTGTTTAGGATTTAAGTCACAAATCGAATAAGTTCACTAATAAGCTTAGTTTGAAGTAATCGGATCATTTGACGAAGTTGTGAGCGAAAAAAATGATTTTCACCTTTCGTGACCTGACCCTTGACCTTTGACCTAATTGGACCCAGAAGTTAATAGGGGTCGTTTCCGAGGTTCATTGACCCCCACCTGTGGATACAGATTTGGGAACAGGTTGAGGCAAGCGCCGTTTTTCCCGTAAAGTTGTATTTTCGTAACCATGTTTATAGTGTTAATGGCAATTTGTAAAAATTTTTGATCGAATGACGCAGACCCCCAACTTCGGACCCTACCAATCTTCACAAATGATGCATTTTTCATTATAGAATGGGTAGGATTATAAATGACAAATATAATGGTTCACTATAAGCTTAGTTTGAAAGTAAATCAGATCACTTATTTGACGAAGTTATGAGCGAAAAAATCAATTTTGATCTTTTCGTGACCTTGACCTTGGACCTTTTGACCAATTGGGGACCCAAAAGCTAATGGGGTCGTCAAGGTTCATTGCCCACCTTGGATTAAATTTGATAGTGTTTGCGAAGCCGTTTTTTCTCTTCCGTAAAGTTGCTAACAGACAGACAACATAACAGAAAACAAACCGACGATTACAATATCCCCAGCTCCCTCCCTCCGGGGAGGGGGATAAAAAAATCAATTCCCAATTCAATCAAGTACTCTTTCGGGATAAAGAATTTGAATCAAGTGCAAACAACCTCAGCGGTACAGACAGTGGAGACGGTGTGTCGTGACAATACTTCGTCATCTAAAGTGGTTGGCCATGGAAACCAGGATGCTGTTTCCATCCGTTCCTGTCCGTACTCACCAAAGTTTTTCCAATTTCACTGTTTCATATTTTTGGTACATAGGTACAGACTGTGGAGACGTGTGTCGCGAATACGTTCGTCATCTAAAAGTGGTTGCCATGGCAACCAGGATGCTGTTTCATGCCGTTCCTGTCCAATACTCACAAAGTTTTCAACTTCACATTTCATATGGTACTTAGGTACAGACTGTGGAGACGTGTTCGCGACATACTTTCGTCATCTAAAGTGGTTTGCCTGGCAACCCAGGATGCTGTTTCCATGTATGGAGCACAATTCTGTATATACCTTCTTGTTCGGTGCATATGTTGTTGCTCATTGCACTCTGTTACTGATTACAAATATACATATATTGCTTAAAAATTATTTGGATCAGACTCACGCTGCAAATGCTTTATAAAATATTAATTTATTAGAGAGTCCTTTTAAAACGATAAATGTATAACAGGCGAGCAATTTGGTGGCTTTGACACCAACTCTGGTTTCTCTCTTTGTATCGTGGTATTTTTTACATGGGCTTCCTGCTAGCTTCACTATAATGGAGCAAAACAGATGTGAAAGTCACCAAAAACTGCCAAAATTGACACGGCGGAAATACCAACCGACACCTTTAGTGGTAGTACCGGTATTACAACTAATCTTCGCTATAATATTGTGATATGGAGTAAGTGGGCCGAGAAGGGTACTCCCCACCCCTAGGGAGGGAATGCCCCACAAGTCAATCTGAAATTATTTAACCTTGCATTTAACCATTTCATTATAGGTGATATAAATGAATAACTATTAAATGCTAACTCACTTCGCGGTTCCGGTTTGGAGGCGACGAAGAGGTCTCCTAGGGGCTCTCTGCTGAGCGTTCCAAAAGTTAAGTTCCGGTCGTTATTGTCCCGTTTTAACTGTTAATTTTCTCACCTACATGTCACTGTGTGTTCCTAGTTCGGTTTGTTTCAAAGAAAATCGTGCTAATTTTGTGAGTTTTTTGTCTGACGTTCTACCAGGGTGTTTGAGGCCTAGGGCCCTTGGCCTAGGCCTTGAGGCCTACCAGGTTCCGATCGTTTTTTTTTTTTTGTTGTTTGTTTTTTTTCCCCCATTACTTCATTCTAATCCTTCCCATTAACCTCAAATTATTCATCCTCCCCAGTTTCCCTAACAGTCCTCCATTCTACCAACTAACTCCTTTTCTATCTCAAAAAAATTAAATAAATAAATAAAAAAATATTACCGCAACGAACAACAACCTACAACACACGACCTAAACCTGCCCGATTCTCTTCTTCTTCTTCCTGCTTATCTTCCTCCTCGTCTTCTTCCTTCGATTTTTTTCGACAACAACTTCCCATGACTTAATATGTTGAAACTCTCTCAACATTAATATTAACAAACAAAAACGATCTTATAATGCTTCAAACTTCCTCTCTGTCTCACACAATGTGGGGTATCTTTACTTTTCATAATGCACTACGTCTTCTGCTATTTTAACCAGACTGCTCTCCAATTTCGAGCCTCTCCTTCATATCCTTGCCCTAAAAAATCCTAAACTATTAACAAGCGCTTCTTCTCTCGCATTTCTCTGAATTCGCCTTCATTGCATCCATCAAGAATTGTGTTAAATCGCATCTCCGCCTAAAACTTTTAAAAACCACAGTTTTGGCAATGGATGTTCACTTCCATCAACATTCTTTTTTTCCACCTTCAGTGCCAACTCACCCCCCTAAACCCTCACTCTCAAAGCAGACCATCCCACTCTTTCCTCCTCAAGCCTCCTCTCACCTAGTCTCTCAAAATTCCCCCTCACCTTCTTCTCCCACCTTTCATCCCCCTCACTCATCCTTCTCAAAGTTGCCCCCCCTCTCATCCACCAAGCTGCCTCCCTCCACTGCCTCTCACGCTCCATCTCTTCACGTCCCCTCCTCAAATCCCACTGCCTTCTTCCTTGTCTTCTGTCCCCTCTCCCCCAGCACCTAACAGAAGCCTTTTCTCCTCACTCATTCGGCCCTCCTCTAGCTATTCCTTGCAATCCCCGCCCAACACTCTTTAAACAACGCTCCTTACCTCCCCCCCCTCGTCCCTTGTCCTACCCTCCCCCTCCCCACCCACCCCCTGAGCCGCAAAGCCTCCTCCCCTACCTCTTCATTAAAAAGTGTGGACCTCAAATATCCGGGGCCTCAGCTCCAACCTTTCAGATCTTTCCATACAGGCTGCCATGACAAACCAGACATAATCTGCCTAACGAACTTTCCCTCCCCCAAGACGTGTCTGACTTCCCAAGTATTTCCTCCCTAGTTACCTCCTCCGGTTTGACAGACCTGAGCCTCGGTCCTGGTGGAGGTGTTGCTCTCTTCAATCAAAAAGACTGCTATTCCTCACTCTCCTTGCACTCTCTACTCCCCCACACCCGCCAGGAAATACCCTGCTACCGGCTTCCCTCCCACTCCACCTCATGTTTATATGTGTACTGTACCGTCCCACCGAACAGTGATGACTCCATCTACACCTCACTATCCGAAAACATGGACCAAATCTTCTAATCCTTCTCATCCAAAATCTCTCTTCCTCTTATGTGGTGAACTTCAATTGTCATCATTGCCAGTTGCCAGGTGTGGGTACCTTTCTCTCACCTGTCATGGTAATCCTCAGCAAAAGCTTTCATGTGAAACTCATTGGGACTGACTCAATCGTCAATTTCGCGACCGCGGATCTCAACCAAGGTACTCCATCTCTTTCTGGATGCTGATTTTGACAACCATTTCCCTGACATACTGCTGTCTTCTCCGCTCCAATCGGTTCTTCTGACGCACGTCCTTGTAAAGTGGACATCTCTCTGGCCTGTTATCAGAGAACCACCGTCAACCGCCGTCTGAGTCTGGCATTTCAACGCAAGCCGAGCTGCAGGGTCCCAAGCAGCTAATCAAACTTACAGACTGGCTCCTATCACTACTTCTTCTCAAACATCAACTCCATCCTGGGAATTCTTTCCAAAAAGAAACTTGCTGCTACCTCATGCACAGATTTTATCCCCTCTCGTCTTCAGTTGTCCTACCCTTCCTCCGCCCTTGGTTTACTGGAAGCTTGTGGCGAGGCAGTTGTCCCTGAACAACTTGCCTTTGCCTCATGGAAAGCAAACCCAACTGTGGGCAATCTCAGTTCCTTCGCACAAAGCCTCGGAACAGAGGTGTGTATCTAACGCCTGCAGGAGAGCCAGAAAACAACATCTTTCTCATCTAAGTCTGAACCTCTCAACCTCTTCTCCCTCCTCAAATCCTGGTGGCCGTTAACAAAATCTGTTTTCTGGTGTATGTCCCACCTCCATCCCCTCCCTTACCTCAAATGGCTTGCACTGCTGATAACCGCACCGTGATAAAAGCTGAATGTTCTAAAAACAACTCGGTGTTTTGCAGCTAAATCTTGTGTCCTATAACCCCATCACTTTCTCAACCACCATTACCGCCAGTCGTCACCCATGTCCTGGACTCTGTGTCCTTCTTCTAACAAGGTGGAGTAGCTTGCTTTCAAAACCTCCGACTCAGATTCTGCAAACCGTCAGACGGCATCAAAGCCCACGTGTCCCTCAAAAGCCTGCTCTTTCTGCCTTGCTCACCCTCTCTCTGTGTTATTCACCTCTCATTTGCTCAAGGTCATCTGCCATCTGCTTGGAAATCTGCTAACATCAAACTGCCCTGCATAAAAAAAGGTGCAAAAACCCAGAAATCCCTGTAACTACAGAAACCAATCAGACCTTCTCCCGCAACCATCAAGCAAGGTTATGGAATCATCATCGCTTCAGACATGAAATCCTTCCTCTTCTCATGGCTTGATTTCCGATCAATCAAATTTGGTTTCAGACCAGGTCACTCTCCCTGGATATGCTGCTTCTGCTCTCGCGCATCATGGATGGGAGGCCTCAATGCAGACAGGAATCCGAGCGCGTAACCTGGACATATCAACGTGCTTTTGACAACAGTCTGGCACCTCTGGCACTACTCACCAAACTCTCTCCCATGGTATCCCATAGGCCATATCCACTCATGGCTCGAGACTTGCCTCTCCTGTCCGCAGGTCAACCGTGTGGCCCTAAATGGGAGTTTTTTCATCCTCCTCTTCCTGTGCAGGCTGAGTTCCTCAAGGTTAGCGTTCTGGCCCTGTTCTTTTTTCTGGTTTTCCATCAGATGACTCTCCGACTCTCTGGAAAATCCTCTAAATATCTCTTTGCCGATTGACTTCCACCCGCTCTGCCCAGTACCATCTGTCCATCCCTCAGACCGCAGCAGCAGCCTTTCCTTCGCTCACGTGCAGATCTGGAATAAAATCACACAAAACTGGTCCAACACATGGAGCATGTTCTTTCAATCAGACAAATCTCAACTCTCACTATGTCCCTCTTGAAAGGACCGTTTAGAAACCCCCCCGCATCCAAACTTCTCAACAATCCTCTGGAAGAAGTCTTTTCTTTCAAGCTTCTATCTGGGTCTCACTATCTGCCCCATGACCTTTCCTGGAAAGTCATCATTTCCAACCTCGCCCTCAAAAGCGCAGTCCGCCGACTGGGAATCCTCCGTCGTGCAAAGTCGCTTCTCGGTCCCTCTTGAGCCTCCTGCCACTTACAAAGCTTGTCCGTAGCCTGAAATGGAGTAACTGGCTCCCCTATGGGCTGGTGCTCCTGCCTCCCACGCTTTCATCGGCCTTCACGCTGTCGAAAACCAGGGCATTTAGGAATGCATCGGCATCTCCCGCAATGAAGATGAGTCTTTGGGCCTCTCACATCAATCACCGCAGGTTGGGTCGGTGGTCTTCTGTCTTCCCTAATCCTACGCGACTCCTCTCCAGCCTTGCCCCCCCTGCTCTCTCTGCCATTTTGTCCCCAGCCACATTTGCACAGGGCGCTCAAGTCCGCCAAACAACCCCTTCTGGTAAAACTATCAAAATCACGAACCACTGCTCCACT
>CM068952.1:39512774-39533056 GCA_035128595.1 Eptatretus atami
CAGGGGGCCTCCACATATTTCATGAAAAAGAAAAATTGTAAGGAAAAATATATTTGTGAGTGCCTGAATGGTAGTTGGTAGTTAGTGGAACAGATATAAGATATTCATCATATCTCATTCTCTATTTTATATAGAAGTCAGTTGACTTCGATGGGAGTATGGGACTTTGCACGTCTCTTTACTATTATTATCCTCGAATTTTTCAGGTTACATTTATGGTCCTTGCATTTTTAAGGTTACTTTAATAGTTAGCTTACGTTTGGTTAACCCGGCTTTAGCCGTTTGCACTTTGCTCTTTAAAACTGTTGAGGTATATTCAGCTGTTAGGACTTTGCAAGGGTCAAGTCTCGTAAAGTGCCTGGTGGTCTCATCAGTGGTCTGTAAATATAGGTATTAGGTACTGTACTAGATTGTAGATTCTATGATTGATCATGATTAACCTGCTTGCTTATTCACTACACTATTCAGATTCTTTATACTTGAAACATGGGAACTTCCAACTTAGTAGATTCTTATAGTTTGATCATGATGCTTAAAGATGTGCCTGCTTGCTTATTCAAATTCTTTATGCTTGAAACATAGGAACTAGATTCTTATAATCTTATAGATTGATCATGTGCTAGCTTATTCAGATTCTGCATACTTGAAACATAGGAACTAGATTCTTACATGTATATAGATTGATCATGATGTTTATAGATGTACAGTTTTATTCAGATTCTTTGTTCTTGAAAAAAATATACTTTATGGATGACTGTAAATATGTCTTGTCACCTTTTTAGTATTCTAAGGTAGGGTGGGCCTCCACTACTGAAGGCTGCCCAGGGGCCACCACATGTCTAAATCCGACCCTGTGTCGGACCTGAATCATGAATACGAGGGGCCACAGGTGAACTCTGTGGTGGGAGAGAGAGAAATGGGGCTGGAGTTATAAAAGGAGATACGAGCAACCATCGTTGATCACGTACTCAATCACGGACTGAGCATGAGAGAGGCTGTTCTGGCCAGCGAGTGAAACCCAATGTCATGAGATCAACAGTTGCTTCAGTCATTCATGTCATCAGTCAATGAGATTTGGTACCATAAGTGACCTTAGGAAATTGTCCACCTCTGCACTGTCTGTACTCTGTAGTGTAGTGCACTGTACTGCAAGCGATAGAGAAAAAGTATATTTGTTTCGCTTTCGTTCAATTGCATATTGTATTCCCATCCGCCAAAATTCCATCATTTTTGGACACGGTCATCGTTGTCCGTCGAAAAGACATTCGGAGCAGGATCATTCAGGACGGTGATACATTTCCAAATATTACCCGTATCGCTGGATTCGCTTGGCAACAGTGTTCACCTGTCCGAAAGATAAACCCATTTTCGGTGAAACAAATGTACAGGGTGCCAGATATGATTATATGAGAGGAACACGAGCAGCCATGATGCATTGTTTTAGGGAAACGATTTATTTTCGACGTTCATGTGCGTGTGTTTGTACATAAGTCCTGTGAAACCCCCGAGACCCTTATCTACTCCAAATGGACGGTGTGTTTGTGTTTTTGTGTGTGTGTGTGTGTGTGTGTGTACACGCGTGTAAGCTACTTTCCGATCGACCCAGCATGCATGCTCTCATGGGTGTACAAACATGGCGGATAATGCGCTCATGGGTGTACAAACATGGCGGATAATGGCTTCAAAAAATGAGCGTCCCCTCCTATCCAATTAGCAGAGAGGTCAGCACTGTCCACCGAACCCGCGTCATCACAACCGGAAATTACTTAGGGCTATATATAGGTCGCTGTAGATCTGAGAACAAGGAAAACGCAACGAAGAAGGAAAGAAACATCATATCCCGTTGTTTTTCTCTAAATTAACGTGTGGTGACACAATACGAAGTTAATTTCTTTGTTGTTTTTTTGTTTTTTTTCAACGTAAAAGCTTATCGATGTCACATGATTTGAAAGTCACGTGATCAGCATGGTTGCTCTCAGGCTGTTGGCGTGGTGAAGCGGCGGGTACAGTTTGTACTTTGAATAACAATGTTATGATCGTGTACAGTATACGGGAAGTAAACATCTCGATGCAGAGACGAGGGTAGACCAGGATTTTGAGTAAATGTCGTGTTGTCCGCTGGAAACGTCGTTGTGAGGCCCGTGATTCGCCAGATTTCCGCGATGGGCCCGAAATCTTCGGCTTCGGGGAAGAAGGGTCGGAAAGGAGGGTCGGAGTTGTCCGACCGTGGGTTCGTTCGAGCTAAGGGTCTTCCTGAAAAAACCGTCTCGAATGTTCCAGAAAAGTCGAAACTCGGGAAGAAAACGGATGAGTGGGAAAGACAAATGGATGGAGGGGCATTTCTACCCCGTAAAAACAAGACGACTCGTCGATCAAAGACGTCTTCTGGATCGGCACAGGCACCATTACAAAAGGCCGCTCGTCGTGCTCGTGGAAGCAAGTTGGAACGAGTGCGGGATTCCTCGGGATCCAAAAGGAAAACTTCCGAAGTGTTCGTGCTCTTCGTGGGAAACCTGCCGTTTGACGTGACGAAGAAGCAAATCGTGGCCCATTTCGGCCCTTTGGGTGGGTTAACTCACGGCCCGTTCACCGTGCAATGTAGAAGGTTACCATGTTACAGGAACACGAAACTGCACATCGAGCAACAAAGGAGGAAAGTTCTGATGCAATAACTTTTCGACCTTTTAATTGCATTTATATACACAGGTTAACATGATAACCACACACGTAACATTTATATACAGCAGGTTAACATGATAACCAACACGGTAAATTATATACAGCAGGTTAACATGATAACCATACACGGTAACATTTATATACAGCAGGTTAACATGATAACCACACACGGTAACATTTATATACAGCAGGTTAACATGATAACCACACACGGTAACATTTTATACAGCAGGTTAACACTGATAACATTTATATACAGCAGGTTAACATGATAACCAACATGGTAAATATATAAATAAATATAATATTATATATAATATTATATATACACACAAAACACAACAGGTTAACATGATAACCATACACGGTAACATTTATATACAGCAGGTTAACATATAAACATACAGTAACATTTATATACAGCAGGTTAACATGATAACACACAGTAACATTTATATACAGCAGGTTAACATGATAACCACACACGGTAACATTTATATACAAGCAGGTTAACATGATAAACACACACGGTAACATTTATATACAGCAGGTTAACATGATAACCACACACGGTAACATTTATATACACAGGTTAACATGATAACCATACACAGTACATTTATATACAGCAGGTTAACATGATAACCACACACGGTAACATTTATATACAGCAGGTTAACATGATAACCACACACGGTAACATTTATATACAGCAGGTTAACATGATAACATTTATAACAGCAGAGTTAACATATAACCAACAGGTAACATTTATTACAGCAGGTTAACATGATAACCATACAGGTAACATTTATATACAGCAGGTTAACATAACCAACAGTAACATTTATATACAGCAGGTTAACATATGAACCACACATGAGTATTTTATACAGCAGTTAACATGATAACCACACAGATAATATTTTATACAGCAGGTAACATGATCCACATCACGATAATATTTATATACAGCAATTAATATGATAACCACACCGATAATATTTATATACAGCAGATTAATATGATAACCACACACGATAATATTATATATACAGCAGATTAATATGATAACCACATACGATAAATTTATATACAGCAGATTAATATGATAACCAACACACGATAATATTTATATACAGCAGATTAATATGATAACCACACATGATAATATTTATATACAGCAATTATATGATAACCACACCGATAATATTTATATACAGCAGGTTAACAATGATAACCACACATGATAATATTTATATACAGCAGATTAATATGATAACCACACACGATAATATTATATACAGCAGATTAAATATAACCACACACGATAATATTTATATACAGCAGATTAATATGATAACCACACACGATAATATTTATATACAGCGATTAATATGATAACCACACACGATAATATTTATATACAGCAGATTAACATGATAACCACACACGATAATATTTATATACAGCAGATTAATATGATAACCACACATGATAATATTTATATACAGCAGATAAATATGATAACCACACACGATATTTATATACAGCAGATTAATATGGTAACCACACACGATAATATTATATATTGCAGCAGTTAATATGATAACCACACATGATAATATTTATATACAGCAGATTAACATGATAACCACACACGATATTTATATACAAGCAGATTAATATGGTAACCACACACGATAATATTATATATAGCAGCAGATTAATATGATAACCACACACGAAATATTATATACAGCAGATAATATAAACCACATACGTAATATTTATATACAGCAGTTAATATATAACCACACACGAAATATTTTATACAGCAGAATTAATATATACACAACATGATAACAGTTTAATACAGCGATTAATATGATAACCACACACACGCGAAATTTATATACAGCAGGTTAACATGATAACCACACATGATAATATTTATCTACAGCAGATTAATATGATAACCACACCGTGCATAACTATTTATATACAGCAGGTTAACATATAATCCACACATATAATATTTATATACAGCAGTTAATATGATAAACCACACACGGTAACATTTATATACAGCAGATTAAATGATAACCACACATGTAACATTTATATACAGCAGTTAACATGATAACCACACACGGTAACATTTATATACAACAGGTTAACATGATAAACACACACGTAACATTTATATACAGCAGGTTAACATATAACCACACACGGTAAACATTTATATACAGCAGGTTAACATGATAACCACACACATAACATTATATACAGCAGTTAACATGAAACCAACATGGTAACATTTATATACAGCAGGTTAACATGATAACACACATAACATTTATATACAGCAGTTAACATGATAAACCAACATACATTTTATACAGCAAGTTAACATGATAACCACACATATAAATTTATACAGCAGGTTAACATGATAACCACATACGGTAAATTTATATACAGCAGATTAACATGATAACCACACACGATAAATATTTATATACAGCAGATTAAATGATAACCACACACGATAATATTTATATACAGCAGATTAACATGATAACCACATACGATAATATTTATATACAGCAGTTAACATGATAACCACACACGATAATATTTATATACAGCAGATTAATATGTAACCACACACGATAATATTTATATACAGCAGATTAATATGATAAACCACACACGATAATATTTATATACAGCAGATTAATATATAACCACATACGATAATATTTATATACAGCAGATTAATATGATAACCACACACGATAATATTATATACAGCAGATTAATATGATAAACCACACATGATAATATTTATATACAGCAGATTAATATGATAACCACACGCGATAATATTTATATACAGCAGGTTAACATGATAACCACACATGATAATATTTATATACAGCAGATTAATATGATAACCACACACGATAATATTTATATACAGCAGATTAATATGATAACCACACAATAATATTTAATACAGCAGATTAATATGATAACCACACACGATAATTATTTATATACAGCAGATTTAATTATAACCACACACGATAATATTTATAACAGCATGATAACATGATAACCACACATATATTTAATTACAGCAGATTAATATGATAACCACACACGATAATATTTATATACAGCAGGTTAACAATAACCACACAGATATATTATATACAGCAGATTAAATGATAACCACACACGATAATATTATAATATCAGCAGGTTAACATGATAAACCACACATGATAATATTTATATACAGCAGATTAATATGATAACCACACACGATAATATTTATATACAGCAGGTTACAATATAACCACACATGATAATATTTATATACAGCAGATTAATAAATAACCACACACTGAAATATTTTATATACAGCAATTAATATGATAACCACACATGATAATATTTATATACAGAGTTTACACATGATAACCATACATGATAATATTTATCTACAGCAGATTAATATGATAACCACACGTGATAATATTTATATACAGCAGGTTAACATGATATCCACACATGATAATATTTATATACAGCAGATTAATATGATAACCACACACGATAATATTTATATACAGCAGATTAATATGATAACCAACAAACTACGATTGATAATTTTAATATAAACAGCAGAATTAACATATGATAAGAAAGAGCAATCTGGTCGCACACACGGCAAAGATAATATATCACCTATTAGCCCAGGATTTACAGGTCATGTATTAATATAGATGCCATGGTGTTAGCTCATGATAATGTATTCTATTATAGACAGGTGTGGCATAATATATATGAAGTATACAGCATCATCAGCGCGGTATAATATTGAATATCACATATCAACGTAAGAGGTATAAATGATAACACACAGCCTGAATATTATTTATATTATAATATTGCTGGCAGAAGATTAATATGCTATACCCACACACAGATAATATTTATATACAAGCAGATTAATATGATAACACACACGTACATAATATTTATATACAGCAGATTAATATGATAACCACACACGATAATATTTATATACAGCAGAATTAATATGATAACACACAATCGTCCTTTGATAATAATATTTATATCACAGCAGTGGATTAAACTGATAACCACACAGGATAATATTTATATACAGAGATTAATACTGATAACCACACGCATAATATTTATATAGAAGACGCAGCTAAGATTTTAATATGATTATACTACACACGATTTTTTATATCTGTCAGATTAATATGGGTAACACACACGATATATATATACTATTTGCTGTGCATCTATGAATGCAGCGAGAATTAATATGATAACCACAAATGATAATTGGAGAGTTTATATTAATCAGCAAAGATTATTATGATCAACACTCACATCACCGATATTTATATCTGGCAAAGCAGATTAATATGGGTAACCCACACGCAGATAATATAATAATTAAAGGTATTAAATGCCAGTGCAGATTAATATGATAAGCCATACACTCGGGATAATAATTTTTTATAGGTAGCAAGGCTCAAGCATTAATAATGACTAACGCACATAAGATAGTATTTATGAAATTACAGGAGAATTAATAAATTGAAATAACCATCAAACGATAAGTAATTGATTTATATAAAGTTATCAAGGCGACCTGGCTGGGATCGGATCAGCAGATTAATATGATAACCACACATGATAATAATTGTTTTTATACATACGAGGTCAGATTTGGATATCTGATAACTACACGCGATAATATTTATATACAGCAGGTTAACAATGATAACCACACATGATAATATTATCTACAGCAGCCCATTTAATCATGATAACCCACACGTGATAATATTTAATAAGCAGGATATAAATGATCCATCTCAGTATCCCACGATGATAGTATACTTTATACTACGCAAAGGCTAGAGTAACTCTATGATTAACTCATCACACGATAATATTTTATATACAGCAGATTAATATGATAACCACACATGATAATAATCTTTATACACCGCACACAGATTACATCGAATAAACAGCAATAACAGAGTATTTACATTTTATATAGCATTACAAGGTTTAACGATTGGCGACATACACACACGATGTAACGGAGGTTTATATACAGCAGGTTAACATGATACACAGGCATAGGGTTGATTCACATGTTTTATCGTCATATTGTGAGTTTCACTATTGTGTAACTTTAGATATTACCAGCAGGTTTGGACATTGATAGACCCACACAACAAGTAACATTTAATATTATTTTGCAGGTTCATATCATATTATTCGCTTAATACATGGTACATTTATATTACAATGTGGCTGAGGTATATAACATAGATTGAGAGCCGCACACTATAACATTTATATACAGCAGTTAACATGATAACCAAACTTTGACATTTTGTATTTACAGCTGCAGGTTATTCATTGTGATTAACCACAATCTCTTGAAAGGCAGACTTTGGGTTTGGTTTTCTTTGGATCTAGCTCATGCATTAATATTTTTGATACGCGGTCAAATGTACCTGTTCCCTGACATACGAGTAAAGTAAATAGTATTATGATACTATTGGCAGAGGTTAATATATAACTTATATCACCGCACTCTGTTATATATTATTACTGTATGGGATTAAGTCCGGGGGCCAGATTAAAGATGAAATATAGCCCCACACACGATAATATTTTATATATTGGGCTTCAGTAAGTATCATTAATATGAATGGATACCGACATACGATATAATAATTGTTAAATATATCAGTATTCAGCAAACGATTAATATGATAACCAACACGATAAATTTTAGTTTTTTCATATTACAGCAGATAATAGGTAACGGTGGTGACACACTCACGATAATATATTATATGACTTGTCTAATTAATATGGGATAACCTATCTTATGACCGATATCATTTTACTCTACATGTGTCAGGATTATATTTATGGGATAACCACATACGATATCTCTATTTTGTGATAAGTAAGCACCTAGCAAGATTTTATAAATGATGAGGACTTTACATCACTGTCTTTTATAATATTTTATATATTCTATTGTAGAGATCTTAATATGTATCAACACTAATCACATTGATATTAGGATCATGTCTACTCATAAACAGCAGATTAATTTGCAATAATCGCTGCCACATAGACCGCTGCATAATATTATTACTATACTCATTGCAGTTATTATTCTATTGATACACTGGTGGACAGCACATTTTTATAACGAGCACATAGTAAACTCATTTCTCATCATAACAAGCAAGATGTTATCAATATATGATAAACATCGATCACACCACAACGATAAATATGATTTTATTTATACTGGGCAGAACTTAGTTATGATAACACATCTACACTCGAATATATGCTTTATTATATATTAGACACTTCGCAGATTAATATAGATAAAACGAACACGCGAGACACACCCGTATCTTGATCTTTAAATAAAATTCACTCTATGGCACGAGAATAGTGTAGTAACGGGAAGGACGATTTTACCGGGGCCCTGGACGGCAATAATATTTATATACAGCAGATTAACAATGATTAACGCGCCACACACGATAATAAAATTTGTTTATTATACAGCAGATTATATCGTATATCAACCTCTATGGAACAGGTCGATAAATACATTGTGATTATACTTGAGGAAGACATGTAATATATATATAACCACACACGATAGGTTGGGCAAGTATATAGATGACAAGCAAGAGTTCAAATCAATGGTGGGTAAACTTCACACCACACGATACTGAAACCCACATATAGAACATAAATTTGAGCAACAACACGAGAGCAACTCATGATATTACATCATGGATAACCACAGCGCGAGCTATATATTTTAGTAATATAATTAGTAATCAAGGCTTTCAGTAATATAGTACTGGAGAGGCATCATACGAAATCAATAAACGGGATATATTTATATAAGATAAAATGGTGACAGGCATCTACACTCTAATAGCATATTCCACAAATTGAGGCGCCTCCACACAACACGATGAGAATATTATTTATATAAACAGCAATTAATATGATAATACTCAAGACATGATAATATCTAATTGAGTACACGAGACAGATTTAATGAATATTGATATACCCCATTCAATAATGCCCGCGAGTGACAACTTATTTAATATACAGCAGGTTAATCAATGGATGTTAGACCCAGGATGATGACCGTATTCTTATAACTTGGAGGATATCAGTCCTATACTACCAGCTAGATGTCAAGTTCATGAATAAACCACACGTGAATAATATTTATATACAGCAGTTAACGATCGCGATTAGCTGTACACACACGACCACCCAATAAAATGGCGGCGCAGATGATAAATAATTTATATACAGCAGATTTAATATGAAACCCAGCACATGTATACATTTTATATATGAGCGAGTAGTGTAGAAAAATCACAGACTAGGCACAGAGCCAATTTCGGGGCGCATTGAATAATATATCATCTTACTCATACAGCAGATTAAATATGATAACCCGCGCACACACGATAATGAGTTTATGGATACGACCACGCCAGTTAACATGATAACCACACACAAAAACATTTATATGCAGCAGGTCAACATGACTAGTAGATTACCCGTCCCATGGACGGGTAGCAGAGGTGGTGGTGATCTCTTCTGTGGTAGGCATGTGACAGCACTGGACCAATCATGTTCAGTGATGTACCTCGGGCTGCATAAGCTAATACTCGGCGGCCTCGGCTTCACTTTTTAACCCACCTAATTTTTGCTCATTCGCTCGTGATAGCAAGCTAAAACGTATAGGGATGCAGAGTTATGTATACTATCTATCTATATATTACTAAAACTCTCATCATGTATGTATGTATGTATGCATGTTCCAGAAATACAGCCAAAAACGGTACACGATAGCACAAATTTTTTCGTGCCACCTTACTCACCATTCGCCTGCGGTGTGCAGTATCAAGTTTCGTTCAAATCATCAATATCGGCAACTGGAAAAATTATTAAACTAGAGGGGGAAGGCACATCGTAAGAGTGCAAAACCTCCGGACGCCAAACTGCAAGGTGGCCACTCATGTGACCCTGATATCTACCTGCCACATTGAAAATGGATTCGAGCACAAAGTGCGTCAGAGAGGCTTGATAGTCAAATTCAGACTTTCGCCCTTTAACTTTTTACATACTAGTACGCTCATTATACTCATAACTAGATTCTGAAGACACTCAGAAATTCTGGATTTTTACGTGGAATAGGGACTCTTAACCTGAAGTTCCAAAAAGCCCCCCGCAATTAACTAATATGCATTGGCCATGTCTTTTTTTTTAGTTGAAAATACAACTTATAACATGTAAGAGAATGAGCCAAAAAAAATCGAAAATTATATGTTGGAATCATAAAAGAAGTGTTGGAGAAAAAAGTTTTTTGTTGTTTCTCCAGCACATATTTTTTTTGGGGGGGGGGCACGAGGGGGGGGTGGAAAATACCTGTAAACATGTAGAAATGCAAAAAAAAACAAAGTCGGCAATATCTTTTTTGTTCGAGAAATGGCTCAGGGCGACCATATCAGTCAGGATCGGCCATAATTGGATTTATGGACCTCGTCCAAAATCTATGGCATGATCCTTGGCCATACCTAATCCCCCACCAAGTTTTCGTCGAAATTCCGTCGAGTTTTTTCCGTAATACTGTTAACAAACAAACAAACAAACAAACACACAATAAGAACGAACACTACAGAACAATCGTTAACTGAGCTCTTCGACCTTGTCTAATAAGCATCTTCCGAGAGAGAAGGTACGCCCGACCGCAAACGAGCGCGTAAACGCTGTGTCTACAATCCCAAGCTACAATTAGAATCGTTCAGGTGCATAATACCTCAGATGAGCAACAGCATCGCAAATAATGCTCAAAACCTGCGCGATGTATACAGAATTTTGACAACCGAGTTTTAAGACGTCCTAACCAGGATCGGCAAAAACCGAAGACAAATTTAAAGATCGGGAGTAGTTAAAATGAACTCTTGCAACGTCGAGCAATAGCAAAATCGCTCATTTCTCACGCAAATTATTTAATATTATTTTATCAAAGTCACAAAACCGTAATATTCGGCCATCCACCACATCTTTTACATAATCCGACGCTAGCGATCGGCTTGCGACGATAACTCTAATTCGGATAAAAAATGACTTTTAAACAACATCTTATTGAAAAACCGCACCGCGCACACGGAAAACCTAACGTGCTCAATGACGCGTCTGCCTGAGCGCACTGCATCATGGGGACGACCGCGTGACGTTGCTCGAGCGACTGCACATGGGACGTAACCTTGATCGCTTCGAGTGAAAATATTTTTATTCAATCTTAAAACGTTCCAAAACATACCGATTTTTACCAGAATTTCGACACACGAGTTTTTAACATGTGCCCGAAAGCGGGAGAAGAAGTTGCGATGTGACGAGAGGAATATTGGGAGAATTCTGAGTACTAACGTGGACGTCCGTGGAAAGCCATGTTATCCAATGTGCTCGCGAATCGGTCATTACTGACAACGTGTGAGAAAGACATGATATGATCGTGATATGGGCCGGGTTTGTTTTGGGGGTTGCGGATTTGATAATGATTTAAGGGCATCAACATGTGAGGACGTTGGGAGAGGAAAGGCGAGCCCGATGGGATTTAAATGCGAAATGGAGTTATCGATCCAGGGACTTCTGGGAATAAGCCGAACTGAAATGGTAGTTTTAGATCTTACTTTGTCAACGCACTCGATGATTCAATTTTTTATTTTATGTCGACCAGACAGACTTTGATCCCTCAAATTTTGTCTGAAGTCGAATCTGCATCAACAATCTAGTCCTGCCATTTGTAACCGGATCTAGGGCCAGACCGAGAGGGACCGGAGCAATGATGGATTAACCGAGAGCACTAATAAGAGTTGTAAAGGAAACATTGGAACGGTCAGCTGGACAAAGGTGAGTGGATCCACGGCCCAGGTGGAGTCATTGGTGGGTCTGTTGTGGGACACAGGGCGAGGTTTTCGCAAAAACCGAAGACAAAATTAAAATCGAAGTTAAAACGACTCGTTAAGTGAGCGAAGCAAAAATAACTCACATTTCCCATGTTAATTTAGGATTATGTTTGACGCTCACTAAAATGAACCAAACTATGATCTCTTGCACTCCTTCATTGACGTCCGATTTTGACCAAAAAATCTAATCAGCGCTAGCCATCCACCTCACTGAACGCGTGATGTAATTTTGACATTGGCTAGCTTATTCCGTTCTCGGTTATCGGCCTACAAAAAAACCAACAAGCAATGTCATAGACTGGTACTTCCTAGAAATCGTCAACTTGACCTCTGACTTGTCTAATAAAACTGTCTCGAGAGAAGTGTAGCGACGCAAACGAGCGCGTAATGCTGTGTGTTACAATCTCCCCTCATTAGCATCAATCTTCAGTGCATAATACCTCAGATACGACACCCCGACATAAAATCATAAAACATCCGATTTTTACCAGAAATTTCGACAACCAGTTTTATAAGCGTCCGAAGCGAATCGCAAAAACCGAAGACAATAATTAAAATCGAAGTTTAAAATGACTCGTAACGTCGAGCATCTGAGCAAAAATGCCGGCTTTTTCTTCCTACGCAATTACTTTTAAATATTATTTTTATCAAGTCAAAAACCGTAATATTACGGCGGAACAACCACCAACAATCTTTACATAATCCGAACGCTACAGCGCGTCAGGCATAGCGACAATAACCTTTATGGGATACACAAATGACTTTAAACACCATCTTATGTGAGGAAAAACCGTCACACTGCGCACACGGAAAAACCTTAACGTGACTCAACGACCGCGTTCTGCTCGAGCTGCACTGCATATGGGGGTCGACCCGTAGAACGTCTGCTCGAGCGAACTGCATCATGGGACCGACCCTTGACGCTATCGAGTGAAATATTTTTTATACAATCTTAAAAGTCTCCAAAACACCATTTTTACCAGAATTCGACAACGAGTTTTAAGCGTCTAAGCGATCGCGAAAAACCGAAGACATAAATTAAAATCGAAGTTAAAACGAACTCGAAGTTCGAGCGAAAGCAAAAATACTGCAAATTTATGGCGCACGTTGCCACGTATTTACCGGAGAGTTCAGATGTTTTGGACCTCACTGTGACTTGAGCCTTTGTAGCGGATTTTGAACCAAAACTAATCAGCGCTAGCCATCACCGGCCAGCTCCCGAATCACGTGATGTAATTTTGACATTGGTAGCTTCTTCGTTCCTCGAGTTATCGTGCCTACCAAGTGAGAAAATCACAACAAAACCAAACATACAAAGATTAAACTAACAACACAAGCAGTTCACGCAGACTGGTACTTAAGCGAAATCGTCACTTGACCTCTGACCTTGTCTAATAAAAGCTGTCTCTACCGAAGAAAGAGGTAGCCCAGGACGGGCAAACCCAAGAAGTTTCTACGACTGATTCTGTACCGCAAAGCCATTCAAAAATCGAATGTTTTGGATTTTGACACTCACTGTGAAGATTCGGAACCTTATGAGCGCTGAGTTATTGGACACAAAATCTCCTATCCGGTGGTTCATCCTAGCCACCACCCTCCTGAATCACGTGGTGATAGGACGTGGTTGACATTGTGAGCTTTCTTCCGTTCTCTCGCCGTTCATCTTTTTGATGTTTTGATCTCCCTCAGTGTGACCTTGAACCTTCTTGAGCAGGATTTGTTGACCAAAATCTTAATCACACTAGCTTCATACACCCGCTCCTGAAATCACGTGGGTGTAATTTGACATTGGTACGCTCGGCTTCTCCGTTCTCGTCCGCAGTTATCTGTACAACATCAAAATCGAATATTTTGACCTCAACTGTGACTTGCTTTGACCGATTTCGACAAAATCTAATCAGCACTTGCCATCACCTCCTGAATCACTTGGTGTATTTGACATTGGTAGCCCTTCATTCTCAGAGTTATCGTGGCTACAAACAAACAAACAAACAAACATACAAACATAAACAAACAACAAACAAGAAAACGGAAGTCAATCAATATACTTAACGAAATCTTTAGATTTCGTAAGTAACAACAAACGAAACGGTAGTCAATCATATACTACGAAATCTTAGATTTCGGTAAGTAACAAGCTGTCATAGACTGGTACTACTCTTACGTAAATCGTCAACTTGACTCGTCTGACCTTTGTCTAATAAAAGCTGTTCTGAGAAGTAGCGACAGCACAACGCAGAGAGTCTCTATTCTACGATGATTCGTACCAAACCATTCACAAAAAAAAACGAGTTTTGGGATGTTTGACGTACTGATCACTGTGACTGGGCCTCAGTTGACTCTCTTGCACCCTATTTTTTGTACCCCAACAATAATGAGCGGTAGCCGGCACGACAGGAAACTTGCGGCTGAATCAAAGATGAGAGCTGTTGAACATTGGGTAACGCCTCTTCCCAGATCTCTCGAGTGAGTCTGCTCACCAAAGCCATCAAAATCGAATATTTGACCTTTGACCGATTTTGGAGTCCTATATATATCTAATGATGTGGCACTAGTGTGTGTGTGTGGGGCTTCTTCCGCTCGTTGTCAGGAGTTTTTCGGAGTAAACGAAACTGCGTGTCTCTGACAAACCAAACAAGCTCTATTGCTACTCTATACTGTGACATTGAAGGAATATATATTTGAAGAAGTTTGAAGTTTTGGGGAAAATTACCAATAAAACAAGAACAGCATAGAAGGACAGTCACTCAATAACTTACCAGAATTTTAGATTTCGTAAGAAACATACAACAAACAAACAAACAAGCAGTCCATAGAAACCCATAAAGGGGGGTTGGCCTAAACTTTATACGTTATGACATGTACGAAATCGTCAACATGACTCTCTGACCTTGTCAATAAAAAGCTGTCTCTAGAGAACCGTAGCGACGCAAACCAGAAGTTTCTCTACGATGACTCTGTGTACCAAACCATCAAAAATCGAATGTTTGACCCCGGTGACTTGCCCGTTGAGCGATTTTGACACAAAATCCTAATCAGCACTAGCCATCCCCCTCCTGAATCACGTGGTGTAATTTGAAACATTGGGGGGGGTTAGCTTCTTCCCGTTCTCGAGTTATCTGTACCAAACCATCAAAAATCGAATACTTTGAACCTCACTGTGACCTTGCCTTTGGACGCGATTTGACCAAATTAATCAAGCACTAGCCATCCAGCCCTCATGAATCACACGTGATGGTAATTTTGACCATTGGTTAGCTTCTTCCGTTCTCGAGTTTATCGTGCCTACAAACAAACAACATACATAACAAACAAACAAGCAGTCATAGACTGTTACTTAACGAAATCGTCAACTGAACTCTGACTTGTCTAATAAAAGCTGTCTCTAGAGAGGTAGCTGACGCAAAACCAGAAGTTTATACGATGATCTGTACCAAACCATCAACAATCGAATGTTTGACTCACCGTGACCTTGACCGTTGACGATCGATGTTACAAATCTAATCAGCACTAGCCATCACCCTCCTGAATCACGTGTGTAATTAACATTGTAGCTTCTCTTCTCGACTGAGTTATCTGTACCAAACAATCAAAATGAATATTTGACCTCACGTAACTCTTGACCTTTGACCCGAATTTGACCAAATCTAATCCAGCACTAGCCATCCCACCCTCCTGCAATCATCGTGGTGTAATTTGACATTGGTAGTTCTTCCGTTCTCAGAGTAGTGCTACAAACAAACAAACAAACATACAAAAACAAACAAACAAACAAACAGAAAGGGAAGTCATCAATATACTTACGAAATCTAAAAATTTCGTAAGGTAACAAACATACAAACAAACAACAAACAAACAGAAACGGTAGTCATCAATATATTACGAAATCTTTAGATTTGACGTACAACAAACAGAAACGAAAGTCATCAATATACTTTCGAAATCTTAGATTTCGTACGAAGCAAACAGAAGGGGCGAAAACAGTAACCTCCGATCTTCGAATGGCGGAGGTTAACAAGTGGTGCCAGGCACAACAATCCCGCATTGAAGGCAAAGTGTATTATTTGCTCAACCGAATAATTAAATACAAATAAATGAAACGTTCTGATCGTAACACGATTTTGACTCTAGACGTTCATTGCCACTGTGAATAAAATTTGCAGTGATTTGAGCCAGCCGTTTTCCGCGTACAATCTGTTATTTCGTAACCATGTTTTAGTTTAATGGAAAATTGTATAGATTTTGACCGATGACATGACCTACCCAAAAACTCGTCGACCCTCCTGGATCTTAGTTTCATCTAAATATGCATTTTTCATGCTATAATTAGGAATTTTTAGGATTCTTAAGGCACACAATCGAATAAGGTTCACTATAAGTTAGTTTGAAGTAAATGTCTTTTGATGACGAAGTGTATAGCAGCGAAAGATGATTGTCAACTTGTCGTGAGCGTGACTCGTTGGACTCATTGCTAGACGCTAATTGGACCAAGCGTTAATGGGGTCGTCGCGAGGGTTCATTACCACCCCCTGTCCGGCTGGATACAATTGACATGTTTGAGCAGGCGTTTCCCCGTCAAGTCTATTAATTCGTAACAATTACGTTTTAGTGTTAATGCAACTATTTGTAATTGTGACGATGATCTCATTGTGACGCCACCAAATCTCGGACCCTACAGAAGTCTTCACAAATATAGCTGTTTTCGATGGTATTAGGAATGGTAGGATTATAAGTGATGAAATATAATAATGGTTCATCTATAGCTTAGTGTTGAGTAGAATGTCACATCGGATTTTGGACAAGTTATGAGCGAAAAAGACGATTTTGATGCTTTTCGTGGGACATTTGACCCTATTAGACAAACTGCACGTCACCATTCTGGGACCAACCTAAATCTTACAAATATATATGATTTACAGCAGGAAGGGAATAGCGCACGAAAGCCAATAGCGGCAAGCCTGCTCCGGCCAGAAACTGAGTACCCAGTAAGCAGCGCCACATTGGACGCGTGGGCACATTCCGAGACGAGTGGCAAACGCACGAAAGAAAGTGAAGTTCAGTAACAATGCAACTGTCACACCACGCAGGGAATTATTTTCTCCGATCGAAAATAAAACTCCTCATCGTTCGGAATTCAGAACATTTATTTGTTCGGAAAGCGAAATTAAAAAAAAATATAATAATAATAAATCAAATCACAAAGAAGTCTTAAGCTAACAACTTGAATGATCCTCCTTGTCCCAGGAAAAACTTCAAAAGAAACTCGCAATATACCACACATAATCCATATTTATACAATTTTGAAGTGATATCTGTTGTGAACGATATCATACAGAATGTTTGTACAAATCTTTTCAACATTTTGTCATTAACAACTTGTTTTTCTTCAAACCTCACGATGAATTTTAGCAAACGTTTCATTGTTATAAGAGGGATGAAAACAAAACTGTCACAAAGGCTTGCCTTGTACAATAAACACTGTAACCCTTTAAAAAAAACTTTTTTAAAGCAGATTATTAGAGACTTGTATCGATATTAATAAATATTTATAATCAAGCAGAATGAATCTCAATGGTAAAGAGAAGGTTGAGACGTTAGTTTGGGTGATTCTTGCGATGAAAATGCACGAAGCGTGGCACTGATGTCACCTAAAAAGGCCACAATTTGGAGTCATAATCATTTTTCCGATTATAAAAATAAAGACCATTACTTTTAAGGACCATTGGTTCCCTTCAATACCATTGTCCATTCAAAAACAAATAATTTAAAACTTCATGGAGTGCTATATGATTGACACATCGTGAATGAATCTAAAATTCTTGTGATGATTGTAATCAACTTTAAACACGAATATACTTCTTATATAATTATTTGTTGTTGTGAACTTGCAAAGTTGTATATTATTGGTTGTATGTAAACTAAAGTAGATATTTATTTGCCTTTATAAAGCCGGTTTATGTGCTTTGTTTTATAAAACATCAACAAACAATACACGTTTCCGGTGACTCTTTGTTGAAGACACAACCCATGTTTACTTAGCTCAACTTATCTGATTCAGCTGCAAGAGTTTTTTACAAGGACATTTTAACCTGTGGCTGAGTGTCAGCAAGTTGTTTATTTTTTAAGGAAACATTTAGCTTTGAAGTTCAATAACTCATCTCTCTCAGAACAGAGTATATTTAATGTGCTTCCATTAACAAAGATCTCAGAAAAGTTCGGATTATTCCTTTTACATATTTCCCTTCCTCTTGTCCTTAAGGGACAACTATCACATTTTTAAAAATAAATTGAAATCTTTTCAATTCAAATTGAATATTAGGATATCAATTTGTCTTCATTCAAGAAGAAATACACCATCTTATGGGGAATTCGAGAACGAGGGAGTCAGCCTCACCAGTGTTTCCTGGGAGCAGGTAGTGACATGACCATCTCATAGCGCCGCCTTCCTTCGAAATTTCCGCCGTCACTGGTAGTTTCGTCAGTCGTAGCGGTTACCCTTTGAAATGAAGGATGAAAAAGACCAGGCAGTCAATACTAGACCACCAGTGTGGATAAGACCACAGTCCTTTGCTCCTTTGCACTGTAACTATCATCCTCCCAGGAAGTGTCATGCCTGATTACAGAAGAAGATGTCCAATAACCCCAACCTTGGGTCATAACAAGTCACAGGCCTCTCCATTAATTCTAATATCCATCATTATGAAAGAATTTGTTTGAAATGTCAGATTTAAACGACATTAGTTTACAAATTTAAGTGAAATATTTTTTTACTCAAATTTTGATGTAATTTAACATCGCGAAAATCGAAGCAGTATGACTGCACTCAGAGAGCATCAAAGCCTATTTAATAGAAGCCACATTAAATGTTAGGAACATGTCTGACGCATAATAAACATAAAAAGGGAAGGTTGTGTCCTGAAGTGTAAATAACATCAAAGGGAAGGTTTGGTGTCTGAGGAAGTGTAATAACATCAAAAGGGGAAGCGTTTCTGAAGATGTAATAACATAAAAGGGAAGGTTGCTGAAGCAAATAACATAAGGAAGTTGTCTGAAGTTGTAAAAGGGAAAAGCAATATTATTATTATATTAACATTTTTTTTTTCAGATTTCTTCATCTTTCAATCACACATGGTCCAGTCATTTTTCAGCTTTCTCTTTTATCCATCATAAAATGTTCGAATCTCAATGTGGTATCCCTCAAAGGTCTCCTTTCTCATTGTTTCTGGGTCCATTCCAACCCCTTTCAGGTTCTGTAACCAGAGCTGGGTCACAAATCTTTATCCTGCATCTTGTTTAAAAAAATAGTGGCCAAGGCACTTCCACAATCACAATAATTAGCAATGTTAACATTAATAAATGAAAATCATGTAGAATTTTGTGCTTCTATAGAACCAAATATTCCTGTTTTTTTAAAATTTTATTTTGTAACCTTTGTCAAAGGCTCATTGAGAGTTAACAAAAGCCATATGAAGTTAAACACTACAA
>CM068952.1:39533278-39548477 GCA_035128595.1 Eptatretus atami
ACTCGTCCTAACTAATTAATTATTTCTCTTATAATAGGCATTGCGGCTGTGAAGTCTGCAATCCAAATAATTTTCTCTAAGCAAATATGTATATTGTAATCCAGTAAAAACACGAGTTGCAAGGTGAAGCACAACATCCATGCCTGAAACAAGAAACGCGTATTATACAGATTGTGCTCTCCCCTACATGGGCAAAAAACGCATTCCTGGCCGTTGCCCATGGCCCAACCCACTTAGATGACGAAAGTAGTGTCGTTCTCGGTACGACTCCTGACCGTTTTTTTCTATACCATTGTTCGTGTGCTCTGAAGGGTATTGTAATGCTAACCTCATCACCGCATATGTGTTAGACGCCTACAAGCAGTTCGCCATAGAGAAACATTGTGAACTGCATCTATCAGAGGTGTGCAGTAAAGTAAATATGCGATATGAAAATATTCCGCGATGATTACGAGCTCAAACAACACATCAATTGACCAGACAAAGAATTACACAGAGTAACTATATGCGAAATCTAAGCAAAAACTTCGATTTCTGGCCAACTGATTAGTATCGCATGCCCATCCCGCATACACATACATATCCAGTATGGAGGCATACAACGGTCCACAGAATTGAGAGGATCAGGAGAGATGAGAGAGAGAGAGAAGAGAGAAGAGAGACGACGCAAGAGACGAGAGAGAGAGAGATGAGTAGAGACAGTACGCAGGATCCAGCTGGAGCAGAGATCATCCAGTCGTAGAGAGATAACTAGCACGAGAGCATGAGATAACCAGTCTAGAGAGAAGAGAGCATGAGAGCGGCATGATGATGACGAGAGGCAGAGATGAGAGAGAGAGACTAGACGAGCGATCAGAGGTTTGTGAGACTGAGGGATAGTAAAGGAGAAATCATATGTTCGGCCAGTAGTCATTTCCTTTGATTTTGCTTCAATTCTACTTCTTGAGTCTTTTAAAAACGATAAATGTATAAACAGGCGAGCATTGGGTGGCTTTGACACCAACTCTGGTTTCTCTCTTTGTATCGTGGTATTTTTACCATGGGCTTCTGCTAGTCTTTCACTATAATGGAGCAAACAGATGTGAAAGTCACCAAAACTCCAAAATTGACACGGCGGAAATAGCACCACCTTTAGTGGTAGTCGGTATTACAACTAATCTTCCTATATATTGTGATATGGAGTAGTGGGCCGAGAAGGGTACTCCCACCCCTAGGGAGGGAATGCCCACAAGTCATCTGAATTATTAACCTGTGCATTTAACCATTTCATTATTAGGTGATATAATGATAACTATTAAATGCTAACTCACTTCCGGTTCCGGGTTTGACGAGCAGAGGTCTCCTTAGGGCTCTCTGCTGACGTTCTCAAGTTAAGTTTCGGTCGTTATTTGTCCCGTTTTAACGTTTAATTTTCTCACCTACATGTCACTGTGTGTTCCTAGTTCGTTTTGTTTCAAAAATCGTGCTATTTTGTGAGTTTTTTGTCGACGTCTTACCGGGTGTTTTGAGGCCTAGGCCTTGGCCTAGGCTTGAGGCCTACCGGTTCGATCGTTTTTTTTTTTTGTTGTTTTGTTTTTCTCCCCATTACCTTCAAATTCTATCCTTCCCATTACCTTCAATTTTCATCCTCCCCATTTCCTAACGTCCCTCATTCTCCCAACTAATCTCCTTTTCTTATCTCAAAAAAAAAAAAATAAATAAATAAATAAAAAAATATTACCCAACAACAACAACTACAACAACACGCTAACCTTCTCCCGATTCTGCTCTTCTTCTTCCTCTTATCTTCCTCCTCGTCTTCTTCCTCGATTTTTTCGACAACACTTCCATGACTTAATCTGTTGAAAACTCTCTCAAACATTAATATTAACAACAAAAACGATCTTATAATGCTTCATCTTCCTCTCTCACACATGTGGTACTCTTTACTGTTTCATAATGCACTACTCTTCTGCTATTTTAACAGACTGCTCTCATTTCGACCTCTCCTTCATTCCTTGCCTAAAAAATCCAACTATTACAGCGCTTCTTCTCTCCATTCTCTGAATTCGCCTTCATTGCATCCATCAAGAATTGTGTTAAATCGCATCTCCGACCTAAAACTTTTAAAAACCACAGTTTGCAATGGATGTTCACTTTCCATCAACCATTCTTTTTTTCCAACTTCAGTGCCAACTCACCCCCTCACCCCTCACTCTCAAAGCAACCATCCCACTCTTCTCCCTCCAAGCCTCCCTCTCACCTCTCTCAAAAATTCCCCCCTCACCTTTCTCCCACCTTTCATCCCCTCACTCATCCTTCTCAAAGTTGCCCCCCTCTCATCCACCAAGCTGCCTCCCTCCACTGCCCTCTCACCTCCATCTCTTCACTCCACCTCCTCAAATCCTCAACTGCCTTCTTCCTTGTCTCTTGTCCCCCCTCTCCCCCAGCACCACAGAGCCTTTTCTCCTCCTCATTCGGCCCCCTCCTCTAGCTATTTGCAATCCCCCACACTCTTTCAACAACCCTCCTTACCTCCCCCCTCGTCCCTTGTCCTAACCCTCCCTCCCCCCCACCCCCTGCACCCAAAGCCTCCTCCCCTACCTCTTCATTAAAAGTGTGGACCTCAATATTCCGGGGCCTTCGCTCAAACCTTTCAGATCTTTCCATACAGGCTGCCACTGACAAACCAGACATAATCTGCCTAACAGAAACTTTCCTCCCCAAGACGTGTCTGACTCCCAAGTATTTCTCCCTAGTTACTCCTCCTCCGGTTTGACAGACCTAGCCTCGTCCTGGTGGAGTGTTGCTCTCTTCATCAAAGACTCTTTCCTCACTCTCCTTGCACTGCTCTCACTCCCCACACCCCCAGGAATACTCTGGCTACGGCTTCCCCTCCACTCCCACCTCATGTTATATGTGTACTGTACCGTCCACCGAACAGTGATGACTCCATCTACACCTCACTATCCGAAAACATGGACCATCTTCTATCTTCTCATCCAAACTCTCTCTTCCTCTTATGTGGTGACTTCAATTGTCATCATGCCAGTTGGCTAGGTGGGGTACCTCTCTCACCTGTTCATGGTACCTCAGCAAAAGCTTTCTGTGACTCATTGGGACTGACTCAATCGTCAATTTCCCGACCCGGATCTCAACCAATGGTACTCCATCTCTTCTGGATCTGATTTGACAAATTTCCCTGACAATATCTGCTGTTCTTCCTCCGCTCCAATCGGTTCTTCTGACCACGTCCTGTCAAAGTGGACATCTCCTGGCTGTTATCAGAGAACCACCTCACCGCCGTCGAGTCTGGCATTTCACGCAAGCCGACTGGCAGGGTCTCCAAGCAGCTATCAAACTTACAGACTGGTCTCCTATCACACTTTCTCAAACATCAACTCATCCTGGGAATTCTTTCAAAGAAACTTGCTCTACCTCATGCACAGATTTATCCCCTCTCGTCTTCAGTTGTCCTACCCTTCCTCCCGCCCTTGGTTTACTGAAGCTTGTGGCGAGGCAGTTGTCCTGAAACAACTTGCCTTTGCCTCATGGAAAGCAAACCCAACTGTGGGCAATCTCAGTTCCTTCCACAAAGCTCGGAACAAGTGTGTATCTACCCTCAGGAGAAGCCAAAAACAAACATCTTTCTCATCTCAAGTCTGAACTCTCAAACCTCTCTCCCTCCTCAAAATCCTGGTGGCGTTTAATCAAATCTGTTTCTGGTGTATGTTCCCCCTCCATCCCCTCCCTTACCTCAAATGGCTGCACTGCTGATACCGCACGTGATAAAGCTGAATGTCTAAACTCGGTGTTTGCAGCTAAATCTTGTGTCCTAAACCCATCACTTTCTCAACCCACCTTACCCAGTCGCACCCAACTGTCCCTGACTCTGTGTGTCCTTTTCTTCTAACAAGGTGGAGAGCTTGCTTTCAAACCTCGACTCAGATTCTGCAACCGGTCCAGACGGCATCAGCCACGTGTGCCTCAAAGCCTGCTCTTCTGCCTTGCTCACCCTCTCTCTGTTTTATTCACCCTCTCATTTGCTCAAGGTCATCTGCCATCTGCTTGGAAATCTGCTAACATCACTGCCCTGCATAAAAAAAAGTGCAAAAACAGATCCCTGTAACTACAGACCAATCAGCCTTCTCCCAACCATCAGCAAGGTTATGGAATCCATCATCGCTTCAGACATGAAATCCTTCCTCTTCTCCAATGGCTTGATTTCCATCATCAATTTGTTTCAGACCAGGTCACTCTACCCTGGATATGCTGCTCGCTCTCCCATCAATGGATGGAGGTCCTCAATGCCAGACAGGAAAATCCGAGCCGTATCCCTGACATATCACGTGCTTTTGACACAGTCTGGCACCCTGCCATACTCACCAAACTCTCTTCCCATGGTATCCAAGGCCATCTCACTCATGGCTCGCAGACTTCCTCTCCTGTCGCAGTCAACGTGTGGCCCTAAATGGAGTTTTTTCATCCCCTCTTCCTGTGCAGGCTGGAGTTCCTCAAGGTAGCGTTCTGGCCCTGTTCTTTTTTCTGGTTTTCATCAATGATCTCTCCGACTCTCTGGAAAATCCTCTATATCTCTTGCCGATGACTCCACCCTCTGCCGTACCATCTGTCATCCCTCAGACCGGCAAGCAGCAGCTTTTCGCTCACTGCAGATCTGGATAAAATCACAAACTGGTCCAACACATGGAACATGTCTTTCAATCCAGACAAATCTCACACTCTCACTATGTCTCTTCGAAAGGACCGTTAGAAAACCCCCCATCCACTTTCTCAACAATCCTCTGGAAGAAGTCTTTTCTTTCAAGCTTCTGGTCTCACTATCTGCCATGACCTTTCCTGGGAAAGTCACATTTCCAACCTCGCCTCAAAAGCAGTCGCCGACTGTGGAATCCTCCGTCGTGCAAAGTCCTTCCTCGGCCCTCTTGAGCTCCTGACCACTACAAAGCTTTTGTCCGTAGCCTGATGGAGTACTGCTCTCCCCTCTGGGCTGGTGCTCCTGCCTCCCACCTTTCTCGGCTTCACGCTGTCGAAACCAGGGCATTTAGGATCATCGGCATCTCCCGCAATGAAGCTGAGTCTTTGGCCTCTCCTCAATCACCGCAGGTTGGTCGTGGTCTTTCTGTCTTCTACCGACTCCTCTCCAGCCTTGCCCCCCCTGCTCTCTCTGCCATTTGTCCCCACCACATTTGCACAGGGCGCTCAAGTCCGCCAACAACCCCTTCTGGTAAAACTACCAAAATCACGAACCACTGCTCACCTTCACTCCTTCATTCCTCTTTTTTCCCGCCTTTGGAATAAACTCCCTCACTCTATTCTTTCCCATTCTTCCCTCCAGGCTTTCAAAACAGCTGTTCACCACCACCTCTTATCACCCCCATCCAAATCCTCGATCTTTCTACCCCGATAATCCACCCAAGCCCACTTCCTTCAATTCCCCTGCTTTCCTTCCTGAAAGTCCCTGTAATGTCCATCTTCTCTTCCCCATGTTCCCCGTCCCATCCCCATCCCTCTCCCTTCCACAGATCACCTAATGTGTCTGTTCCCCACTGTTTTGTCCCTTCCACTCCCGCCCCTCTTGTCTCATGCCCCCTTGCTGTGCGTTGTGTGTTAGCTCTCATACGAGCCTGGACATGGTATACAAAAAAAAAAAAACAACAAAAAAAAAAACTCACAGAAAATGTACCGATTTGAATTTGTTTTGATGCACAAACAGCGGTGTCATAACAGTGCACGAGGCTTGCTCACGGTCATATCTTTGCACTGTGAACGGCTTCGATGTTCTAATTTGCGATGCCCCTTATCACCGCAGCCAAAGTGAAAACGGTGCGGTTGATGACGAACAAAGAGACTGGGAAACTCCGTGGCTTCGCTTATATTGAACTTGTGAACAAGAGGGCATACAAGGTATTTTACTTCCTCTTCTTAAGAAAAAACAAAAAGTATATATTTTTTACTGTTCAATTTTACATCAGAATCGGTGGGTGTAATGGTTAGCGCATTCGCTCTGATTCTGGTAGGTCGTTGGTTCACTCTCAGGCTGTCACACCAAAGTCTTCAAAAATGGTATGTGTTGCTTCCTTGCTTGACGTTCAGCATTTAAGATGTTAAGCGCATGGACCATCCCATAGGTTGGCATCATGAGAATGAGGTAATTCCCCAGTGAGTGCGGGGAGCAAATGCGGTGCCATTGTTGTGACGTCGCTGATATCCAGAGTGCCCCGAAAAGTGACGACACTGCCTCCAAGCTCAGTGGCTGCGTTTGTCTCGTCTGACAGTCCAATGTTGTCTATGCATGTGTGTGGTAGCACTACTCCCAGCCTTAATTGATGTTTAAAAAAATTTAAATTAAAAAAATTATTTTTAAATGTTGAACTCGTGAAAGAGGGTCTATTATCAACAGCCTCGTTTTTGTGATTGCATGTCCTCTTCTTTGGGTTCAAAGCACCCCATAGTCGTCGACATTTTGTTTTGAAGTTGCACGAACATAGCATAGCAATTGTAAGTAGAAAAGGATGAAAAAGATAAACCCAAATACATTTGACACAGTCTTCATTTTTTTTTATTTTGAATTCCATCGACTAAGCCTTTAAACTTTCAAGACAGAGTGGAAAAGATTTGTTTTCCTCACGTTGCATTTTCACAATTGAACAAATCTGATTGTTAGTTTTACTGAACTGCCTTATTTTCAGGAGCGAAAGCAAATGCAGCAATAAATAGACAATAATTTAAAGGTCGTGTGAGACCTCTTCATGTGCCTGTGCATGGCATGGGAAAATGGAACACCAACGACAACAATGGACACAAGCATAAATACCATAATCACCTGTGTATAATCTGCTATCAGGGAACTTTTCTGCTAAAATTCTCAAGAAATACCAGTTTATATGTATAATCCACACCCCAAAACTTACCAGAAATTATCTCCAGCTCATGACTGGAAATTAATTTAACTCAAAAGCAGTGTTTTGTTGATCTATGGAGAGAGCCATTATGGATGGTGTTTAGTTCGGAATAACGGATGACTTCAAACTTGTATGAAACACAATTGATGAACGATGTAGCATGTTGAATGTACCTCACAATTCTTACTGGTTGATGTGTGACATCTATCAGATTAGCACAGTAGATCTCGTAACTTTCAAATCTTTAGTGAGTCATTAACTTACAGTAATTCCGAAGTGGTAATTGTGTGACAATACACATGTGTTGATCCCCGAGATTATTTTGCTGCTCTGGTGGTGTATTTTTTTTTTAAGGTTTTGAAAGCAAACAAAGAAATACATGCCATTATATTCTCTTTCTATCCCTCTCTCACCCTCCTTCTCTCTCTCTCTCTCTCTCTCTCTCTCTCTCTCTCTCTCTCTCTCTCTCTCTCTCTCTCTCTTATCTCTCTCCCTGTATCTCTCTCCCTGTATCTCTCCCTGTCTCTCTCCCTGTCTCTCTCTCTTCTCTCTCTCTCTCTCTTTCTCTTCTTTCTCTTCTCCTCTCTCTCTCTCTCTCTCTCTCTCTCTCTCTCTGTGACTTTGTATTGCCTCCACTGATGAAGTCACCGGAGGCATTGTTATCTTGCCAAAACGAAGTTTTGCTAGACTTGTTACTTGGTAAGTTTTTGTTTGTTTGTCTGTAATCATTGGATTTTCACCTTTATATCACTCTGTAGAGCACAATTCTCATCGGAAACTCTTGTGGGTACACATATCGTAGTATTATTACAATACCCTTCAGCACACATAAAGGTCAAGGTCAAGGTCACTTTGGCGGTAATCATGGAGGTCGACGACCCTTATTTTTGAGTAATTTTAATCGAATCATCTCCAAACTTTATGGGAATGTAGTATATTTGGCGCTCAGCTGATTAGTTTTTGGTGGCGATTGGCCTTGACCTTCATGGTTAGCGCCTGAGGTCAAACATATTTGACCCCAAGGTCAAATTTTCAAGTTTTAGGAACCTATCGTGTAGTACCTCAAATTGAAACACTCGATGAGTGCTTTCTAGATATGTCAAGCTTGAGACATTATGACGTCATTTGGTGACGTTATGAGGCAAACGCATATTTTTCATGGTTACTCTGCAGAACGATTCTCATCGGAATTCTCTCGTAGGGCAGATATTCCTCAAGGAGTCGCTCCTGGTGGATAGCAGCTCTGTTCACCTCAGTGGACCTAAAGAAGTCCACGTGGTCACCTTTTGGCAAGATACGGGTCACCCTAAGGGTGACATTGGTTTATTTTCAGGTGTCCGTCCGTACATACATATGTCTGTCCATGCTAATTACCTCCTCCACCGAAGGTGGAAGGAGGTTAAGCCAAAAAAAACAAAAACATTTGTTTCCTATTGCATGGCCAAAAAAAATTGGGTAGGTAGGTAGGGAATTTTTTTTTTGGACAATTTTTTTTGCCATGAATACATTCATATAACTCGTTAAAATGTTTATTTTCCATGGTGGTGGTGTAGTGGTGGTGGTGGGGGTGGTGGTTGGTGGTGTTGTAGTGGTGGAGGTTGGTGTGTGGTGTGGTAGTGGTGTGGTGGTGGGTAGTGGTGGTGCAGTGGTGTGGTGTAGTGGTGTGGTGGTAGTGTGTGGGTTGGTGTGTGGTGTGGTGTGGTGTAGTGGTGTGGTGTGGTAGTGTGGTGGTGGTGGTGGTGGTGTAGTGTATGGTGGTGGTGGTGGTGGTGGTGCACTCGACTTGCTAAAATGCACTTTATTCTGTCTTAAATTTCTCTACATATTTAACAGTGCATGCATGCTGAAAATATGCATTGTTTATTAATATATATATACATATTACAATATATTATATATATATTATATATATATATATATATTAGTTGTAGATTTCCCGCCCGTCGGCGTGCGAACGACGCGTCTAACCAATAGCGTCGCTTCGCCCACCGAACGGACAATCAGTCGTGACTTTCTGGAACAACGCCAGAAACCAGTCACGGGGTGGTTTTTAATCCACCCGGCCCAGTCCGTATTCTACCCGCGCGAATAGGGTCAATCGCCGAATATCGATATACCTAAGTACCCCGCGGGGTAACCTACCGAGGGGCCGTACCTCGGCGAAGGCCTGCTTGGACACGAACCGCTTAAGCGGGTTCCGTTCGTTGTGGATAACCGAGCGGGTATTATCGCCAGACCTCGCCGGACCTGATTCTATTTATCGGCTATTTAAAAAACCAACTATATCGAGTGCAGATGGGGCAGTTCAATGAGGGAATGGACGCACGAACAGGTTTACATTCACACAAGGACATTTATTATAATAAACACGTATGCAATTAAACAAGGCAAAACACGTAAGCAATTTATACAAGCAACAAAGACGACAAAAGAACTACATCCGTCTATTTATTATGTACAGTCACTTGCACCTAAAAGCAGTTCCTACTTATTAGACGGGCCCACGGACACACGTATGCACACACACACACCAAGAAATAGGCAGAGGCCTTTAATAACGGGCTCCGCTCGGAGGACAGGTGGAGCTGAAACCAGAACCTATCTCGAACTCTCCACCTCGTGTGTCTTCAAGTTGTTCGGACCCGGGCTCCCGCGAGAGCGAGCTGATCCAATCGCCGAGCCGCGATCCTTCCCGAGCTCCGCGAATCCTCCCGCGCTTCTCACACGTGCTGGTGAGACGAGGCGCCGATCCTTCCCGTTGATGCGTCGCTTCCCTGAGGAACCACTCTCCGCGCTTCTCAACACGTGCTGTGAGACGTGGCGTCGAACCTTCCCGTCGATGCGTCGCTTCCCCGAGAACCACCTCCCGCGCTTCTCAACACATGCTGGTGAGACGAGCGCCGAACTTCCCGTCGATGCGTCGCTTCCCCGGAACCACCTCCACGAAGAGGTCGATGAGTCGCACCAAGCCGGAACCAAAATGGAGAACAAAGAGCTCCATGAACCAAGAAGAAGAAGCCACCACTCGCAGCTCGAGCCGAGCGACCAGCTTAACTTCCTTCCAAACAGGGCAGCTTGAAGCACAAAGCTCTCTCCAAGCCAAGCAGAAGCCGAAACTCACGAACCGTCAAAGCAAATAGCCTCCAAAGAGCTCCTCCCGAGCCAGGCCTCAGCGAAGCTCACTGAGCCAGCCGAAGCAAAAGCTTCCGAAGGCCTCAACCCTAACCCAACCAGCAGGACCCGACGGTCTGCTGATCGCTACTCTCAACTCCCTTCTCCAACTCTGCCCCCGAACAAAAGAAAAAGATCTCCTCTTATCCTTCTCCGCCCCCCCTCCTCCACGCCCGGCGTGACTCATGCCCTCGTGATCCATCCCCCCGCTCAACACGGTGGGAGGAGTTGTTGACATCATGAGTCACGGGACGGCAGGGTTCTTCCTCTTCGCAGAAGGGGGGAGGATGTCTCCATTGTTCGTTCCCTAACTATTAAATCGATCCGCAGCGCATCTAATCGATTTTCTGAAATTAAACAATGAAAGGTGAGCTATCTAGGAACAAGCACTTATCGACTTAGCTGACTAAAGGAACCTGTATGTTGTGTGCAATCGAATTCCAAATTCGTAACATATATACTAGCATATACCCGTGCTTCGCACGGAGTTGAATGCGTGGCAAAAGGTGGATGAGCATAATAGTTGATGTTATGGAAGCTGGGGAGGGTGTCATTCGGGATGTTGATGCACTATGGTTACCTGTCCTTAGTTTCTAAAGACCTCCCTGTAGATGACATTTTGGGTGAGTGTCTTGTTGCTGAATAGTCATTGTGAGGAATTATTGTCCACTTTGATAGATATATAGGAGTAACCTCTTGCAACGTTGAAAATGCACACATATAGTTGGCCATGGGAGAACACGGGCTGGAGGTATATCCGAGTTGTGCAATGTTTGGCCCTGGCATTTGTTTATGGTCATCGAGTATGTGAGTCTGACTGGAAATTGCATCCTCTGCAGTATGACTGGAAGGTTGGCGTCTGATGGCAAGTTTAACATGATATAGGCCTAGCCCTAGACTGAACAGGAGCAGTGGAGGGTGACGAGTATCAGAATGCAAATTCAATGAACGGCACTTTTTGGCGCACATCCGACGATCGAACACCGCTTGGACGCTTTAATTTGAAGATCACACACGCAAGACACAACACAGGTAAAGATGCGGTTGATATTGACAATTAATGTAATGAACGGCAGTTGTTTGGGTGCATCCGACAATCGAACACCTCTTTAATTGAACAGTTAACACGCACGCATTCCAGGTACAGAATCTATTGTCGGACACCGCACTTTCGAAGAACAAAGAAAAGAAGAGAATCCGGGCAATGAAGGGATGACCTCATACCCGTTCCCTGTGTCCCCCTACCTTCAGATATAGCCTTTGATGTTATCTGGACGTTGGCCTATTGCAACTTATTTTCAGGTGTTTTAATATGTACGTTGGATTTCAGACACAAATTGACAGTCTAAGAGGGGTGTTCAGTCGGGAAAGAGCCAATCGGGGTACATCATGTTGGAAGAGCTCTGGCGCTCATTGTTTCTCCTCCTTCCACGCGATTTTTAAAACATGACAACCATTGTGATTCTGAGCTATACTATTTATTATCAGTTGTGTTTATGTTCAGTGTTTGATGCAATGAGTACTCCTTACTTGAGTTCATATTTGGATAGACGGCAGCACTTACCGGACAGCAGTTCAGCGATGGCGACGAACGGGAATAAATGCGGCCGTCGATGGGTTGAAAATCTTGTTGAAGCCACGTTGTCATCCAATTCCAGCTTAGAAATTTAGTGCATCGTCTTGGTCACATTAAGAAACCCCAGTATATGGAAATGAGCACATTCCTGCCAGCGGTTTCAGAGGAAGAAACGTCAAAATACGCGCAGACGTTAACAGAAATAATATTTTTAATAATAAATCTTTTACTTTAAATACAAATGTTTCTTGTTACATTTTTTGTGTCAAATTCACCTTCTGAGGTAGTCAGCATGTCAAGAAGAGGTGTTACATTGCAGACGCTGTTTTCGAGGGTGCATTACGCCTCTCGGTGGTGACGGTCTGTCGACGACAACGTAATGACGTCAGCGAATGACCGATGATGTCATGACGGAATTACGCCTCTCACGGTGACGTCACACGTCGCCGTGCAAAAGAAACGTAAAAATTAGAAAATCGCCCAAAATTCCCAAACCTGTCCGTCTGCACGATCTCACATAGCACATGCTGTCATTTAGACACAGAGCACCCGCATTGCCGAAGGTGGCGACAATCCGTCGGCAGTTTTGGAGAGATAGTAAATTACACGCAGACGTTAACAGAAATAATATATTAGATATATTTATATTATATTATAATTATTTATATATATATATATATATATACATATATATAATATATATAAAGTTTAACAGCAAGTTTAGTGCATTTTGCAAGTCTATTGCACCACCACTACACCACCACACCACTACCACCACTCCTCCACCACACCACTCTCACCCACCACCAAATCACCACCGTCACCATCACCACTGTCACCATCATCACCACCATCACCCACAATAGGTGAAACTAACCGTGAAAAGACCGATCCACAAAGCAGTCCTCGTTCGCGTTTGACTCGGGCGCCACCATTTGAAACTCTCACTGACGTTAACACGCGGGATTCAAAATGCGGCGCCCGAGTCAAACGCTGCCGAGTCCAAATGTCAACAAAAATCGTAGGGTCGGCATATAAAAGCAATGGGTCGGTAGGAAACCGAAACAAACTCCTTTTTTGTTTTGGCCCTATGTTTTCACCCCTCTTGTCTGTCTGTCTGTGTGCAGGATATCTGAAAAAGTTGGACGGATCCGAATGAAATTTTGTGGTGGGTTGGTGTGTGACAAGGACGAACTGATTAGATTTTGTGTGAAGATCCGGATCTGGATCCGACTACTAGATTTTTTTGAATGATTCCTCACAATTGAGAGATAGGGCTAAACAATATAAAACACGAAATATCAAAAAGTTGTGAACGGATTCGGATGAAACTTGGTGACAAGTTGGTGTGTGACCACGATGACTTGATTAAATTTGGTGAAGATCAGATCTGGATCCGACGACTAGAATTTTTTAAGTGTTCTTCACCATTGATAGATCGGGCTCAAAACGATATATATAGCACGATATCTCAAAATGTATTAGGCCGGATCTGTTCTCGTGATCAGCATTACAGGCGGAGGTATGCGCTCCACGAGTGCCCTTCGAGTTAACCTCCGCCATCGAAGATGGACGGATTACTGTTTTTCACCCTGTCTGTTTGTTTGTTTGTGAACAGTATTACGGAAAACTCCTCGCAGGATTTTGACAAAACTTGGTCGGGGATTAGGTATGGTCCAAGGATGCATGCATTAGATTTTGGACTTGGTCAAAGTTCCAATATGGCCGCTATGGCGGCCATTTTTTTTCTCTGTTTTTCTCTGCAACAGCTTATCCGATTGACACATTTTTAACCATAGGTGCGACTATTCATGTCGGATATTTTAATGATAATTGTCACAGGTCAGTGGTGTGGCAGCCATGTTGGAAAAACTTTGGACCTCTATTTTTTTCCATGGAGTGGTTTTGGAGAAACACACACATATATATGTTATATGTATATATATATTATATATATGTATTATGTTATATATATATATATATACTTATATTATATATATATTATATATTGAAATTTGGCACATGTCAAGTACTCCTCATGGGAAACAAGTGATATTTTTTATTTATTATTTATTTATGACATTGTCATTGAATATGTTGAATGCTTTATCCATCAGTATGAGTTTTTGAGGGTCATGTTGGGCTAAATTGTATGGGGGGGAATTGATGTCATTGGTCACGTGGTTCGGCAGCCATATTTGTTTAAACATAAAAACCTTCTGAAATCTTCTCCGAAATGGCTGAACAGATCAAGGTGAAACTTTACAGGTATGATTGCCTATCCATGAGGAACAAAAAATTATCTACCTATGACATCCTAGGTCACATGATTTGGCAGCTATGAATTTTTTTGAAGAATAAACCTTTAAAAATCCTCTCCAGAACGGCATGACAGATTGAGGGGAAACTTCACCCACATGCTCCCCCCAAAATTATTCCTCTTGAACCGCTTCATCAATTGATGTGAAACATCACAATTATGATCTAGTAGTGATGTGGAATATTTGTTTTAAATTTCAACTTGATCAGATGCATGGTCTGGCAGGCAGAAGTATTTAATATTTTGAATCTGGATTCAGGGATTTATCTATGTAAATGTGTATCGTGTAGCACCACCTGGTGGTGGCAGAATTTCAATTTGCGAAGGTGTGGCAGAAGTTTTCAAAATGAAAACATTTTCATCAGAGGGGTGACCAATTGTGTTTGTGTGCGGGATTCCTTTTATTTACGGTATTCTTTTCTTTTGTCCTTCAGAATGCCTTTCAGTTGCATCAGTCCACAATGAGTGGGAGGAAGATCAATGTGGAATACACGAGTCCAGGTAAACCAACTACTGCTAAGAGAGAGAGACTGCAAGCGAAAAACAAGCAGAGGCTCCAGATTGAAGCACAGCTCAAAAGAAAGGGAAGACTTGCTGCTCAAAATAGAACTTGAAGCACAGCTCATTGGGACAGAAATAATAGCTCGCTTTGTGTGGGGGTCTAATCAACATCTGATTTGTCATCCTATGTCATACAATCTGGATTCATGGTGGTTTTTACACTTTTTGTTAAACTGAATTAGACTGTCCCATTCACTTTGTCTTGTTTTTCATTGAGATTTGTTCAAGTCACATAGCTGAATGTTTCAATACAAATTAATATGAATGGTGTTGCATTTTTGCCACTTTCATAACATTAGTTGTTTTATAATAACTCGCAATATCCACTCCCTCATGAGAGCTGGCAAGGAGGGGAGGGAGCAGGGTCATGTGTCTGTGCATACCATTCAGTCCAACCAACAGGTGGAACTCGCACGCATGCACACAAGGCTCCTTTTATCATACAGAAGATTTTTCATTACTCATCCAGATATCTCCTAGTGCCTGCCAGACTCAAACGGTACTCCAAGACAAAATATTGTTGCATGTCGATGTCAGCTATGTTGTAAAGGAATACATTAACTTTCTGCACTGTCCAATCAAGAACCAGCAAGTCTGAAAAAATAATTAAAATCACCCAAACTGTGCACCTCTACCTTTTCAAACATAAAGTCTGGAAACATGGGCGAA
>CM068952.1:39565450-39586643 GCA_035128595.1 Eptatretus atami
AGAGAGATGTCCGTAGTCCACCCGCGCGAGATAGGGTAAATCGCCGAAAGTCGATATACCTATGGTACTCGCACGGGTAATCTGCCGAGGGATGGGACCACGCCACAGGCCGACTCCGGACACAACCGCTTAAGCGGTTCGTTCCGTATTACAGGATAACCGAGCGGAGTTATCGTCGGCCTTGACGGTTCCGATTAATTACGGGTGTTTTAAAAACCCACTATTAATCCCTTTACGTGATGCAAGATGGAGATTCAACAAAGGAAAGGACGCAGCGAAACGGGGAACAATTGGACAAGCACACTTTTATTTCACACACACAAGCACGTATATACAGCCATACAGTAATGCACATATAAAAAGCAAGGAACACAATGCAGAGCTACAACCGAATTTATATTATTACACAGACACTTAAACAGTTCTAGTTTACAGACTGGGCACACACACACATTTACACCAAACCCAAAAAAGAAAATGGAAGTGCGACTTCCCTGAGCGTGTCGAGTCCTCCTCCCGCGACCTCAGCTCCCAGCTCCTCCGGCGTGGTCGGTGAGCTCGTGCCTCACGCCGCACGTGTGGTCCGCTCGACAGTACGGACGGGTTTTGGGAAACGGACGGGGTTTGTTCGGCGCTATTTTCCGCGCTCGCTACGGGTCCCAGGGCTCCGGCGATCAAAGAAGCAAGGCAAACGACGGCAAGACGAACCCATAGGAAAAAGAACCCGACAAGAAGCTGCCGAACCAGAAGACCAACACGAACCCTCCTCGTCCGCCCCTTTTGTAGAGCGGGGCTCCGCCCTTTGCCCGCGCCCCGTTCTGGCTTGGAGCTTCGTAAAAAGGGGCGTGCCCTCCTGTTCCCACTCCCCGTGCCATGCGGGGGCAGGAAGTCGTCTGGCTCGGGGCCAGGAATTATTCCCCAAAATCAGGCCCCCACCTTTTTTCACCTTTGACTCTGGCCCAAATCGCGCTCCCCCATGCCAAGCAGGGAAAAGCAGAAGGAAAATCCCACAGGCGTTGTTGTTTCCCCGCGCCGTATGACGAGGGAAGAAAGATTCGGGCGGGAGATGCCCTTCGCACCCGGCCGCCGCTGCCATCCGCCCCTCCCATCCGTCCCGCGGAGATGTGACCGCACGGTGCTCGTTGAATGGCGAGTGGCGAAGATGTGGTAGCGTAGTTGTGGAAGGTGGCGTCGTGTAGTGAATGGCGTGATCGTTGAGATGTTGGTTGTGGCGATGTTCGTTGTTGTTCTTGCACCAAATTAACAATAGCCAAAGAAAAACGGCTAACTGAAGCGTCGCAGCCCGAATGGATCACATATATTCCCTCTATACAACGGGTTTGGGCTAACTACACATGAACTTACCGATATATCTCACCTGAGGACCCTTTATGGTGTAATGCGAATTTCCACAACCGTAACAATATATAGTTTTTTGCCCTATCTCAATGGTGAAGAATCACTCAATCAGATCTTCACCAAAATTGAATCAATTCACCCTTGTCACACACCCAACCTGTCCACAAGATTTCAGCTGGATCCATCCACAACTTTGAGATATCTTGCAGACAATCAAAAGGGTGAAACAACCTCCTTCACCTTCAGTGGCAGAGATAAAAAAAAAAGCAAGTAAAAACTAGAAGGCACAGAACAGATACCTCCACCTGGATTCCAATCTTCACGAAAGTCAATCAATCGGTCCTCTTCACACACCCAAACACGTCTATAACTTGAACATCGTGATATATTGCTTTGCCCCTCCCCCTCCCCCCCCCATCTCAATGGTGAAGAATCACTTGAAAATTGTAGTATCTGGATCTGCAGCAGATCTTCATCAAAATGTAATCAGGTTGTCCTCATCACACCCAACCTGTACACAGACTGGGGTGAAAACCACCTCATCCACCTTCAGTGGGCAGAGATTAAAAAAAATTCAATTACAAACCCTCCACTTAGAAGTTTAACATTTTAGCACAACACGAATGTTGGATTAAAGCTCGAGAGGAAGCACTTGTATTAGTAACTCTCAAACTGAAATTCCTTTCTTTCCCCCTTTTCTTACATGCTTTGTTACATGAAACCAAGCATGTCTTCGTCGGAGGAAATAAACAGCCTTTTAGCCACTTGCACACAAACCACTGCAGTTTCACATCGGTACCAACCGCAAGCCAAACCAAGCAGGGCAACCCGCTTTGACCAGTTTTTATATATATTAGAAAAACGAGATAGAGAAGTCAGCTTCCAGATGGTTAACAAAAAAATAAAAAAAACTTTAAAGTCTGTTGTGAAAATATTTGGAGGCACAGCTGAAAATAAAAAAACGGTAACAAACCAAGTTGAACCGACAATTACATTGGCAAATGTGCAAGGATATCTAACCTCCACCCCTCAGTCCAAAACACCCTTCGCAAGGTTCAGGACTTCAAGCTTCAAGAACATGACAAGTAATACGAGATAGTTCAGAGAACACCTGACCCAGCACATCGTGCAAAAAAGGACACCAGTCGGGGATTTTAAACTCGAGGTTTGCATTTGAGCACAATCGACAGTTCCTCTGAGCTGGAATAGTTTTAATCTCAATATTCCCAAACGCTAAGGGCGAGCGGCAACTTTGGTCAACATGGCATAATATTTTGTCCAAGTCCTCCTAACTTGGGTATTTGGACATGGCAAGGTGATTTTTGTTTGAGTGTGCAAAACATATTTATTGTACAACTAATGAGTTAAATTGTACAAGTTCTCTTTTGGAATAAAATGAGTGTTTTAAAGGCAAGGCAAATCGCACAGACACACCTCGGCCCGGTGACTGTCAAACAGACCAATATTGGTCAACATCAAATGGAGCCACCTATCTGGATTTCAGGCTTGTTTGCCCTCAGGACAGCATACCGATAAATATCCAACAAATGACCACATTCGTCATTTAATCATACACCACCTGACTTGTGGTGAGCACCACCACGGATTTTGCCTCATGGTAAAACCGCGTGTTCCACAAAGAACAACCGTCTGCCACCCAGACAATTGTTCCCGGATTTGAAGTGACACTTTGGTGTCGGACGATGTCCAATGGAGATCAGGAGAGTGCTCACACACATTTCGATTTTCCCACCGATTACATCACGTGCTTTCTGGTTGAACGGTTTTGCATTAGCAGGAACAATAGTCTGGGTGGCAGACGGACGGTTCTTTGTGGATTATGCGGTTTTTACCATCTGAAACAATCCACGGCGAAACAATCAGGAGGTGCATCTGATGCATAAACGACAAATGTGGTAATCATTGGTTAGATATTTATCGGTATACTATGATGAGGGCAAATAAGTCTGAAATCTGGATAGGCAGCTCCGTTTGACGTTTAACCGATGTTGACCATGTAATCTTTGACAGTTGCCGGGCTGAGGCTTCTGGGTTGGAGGTGACACGCTTTGGTGTAGGACGATGTGCAATGGAGATTGGGGGGAGTGCTCACACGACACGTTTTGATTTACCCGCCGATTGCATCATGGTGCCTTCTGGTTGAATCGTTTGCATTCACGGATACAATCGTCTGGGTAGCAGACGGACAGTTGATCTTTGCGGATTATGCGGTTTTACCATTAGACATAATCCGTGGGGATGCTCACAAGCCAAGAGGTGCATCTGATGTGTGCAATATATATCTATATATATTATACATATTACTAAAAATAATAAACAAACAAAACAAACATACATGGAAGTTAACCGCTGTTTCTGCATAGTCCTTCACCACCTTATTTAGCACCTTAAATTTGTTATTCACACCTGTTAATGTACTTTATATGTCATCCTTAAAAACAGCAAGTTTCATGTTTGGAATGATTTCCAATTTTGTTTCACTGCTTGACATGTCGATGCGCAAAAACGAGAGAAGCCCTTGAATTTCCGTCCAGGTGGTGAAATAATTAACTTGAAATGTAAATCGAGTGAATATCAAACAATGGATGAACCAAGCACAGCAAGTTTGTTCTTTGCTGAGAACGATCAAGCAGTGAGGTGAGATAGATCAAACCCCTCATCTCTGGCTAAGCAGTTTAACGTTTAAATTTCACGCCACCAACTAGGGTATACTTTTTTGTTGTTGTTCAATGGAACACTGATAAATGCAATCTGGTTCGTATTACACAAATGTTTGCCACAAAACGAATACACTTAATTTGCAATGTGCAGGCATGAATCATTTTTTCCTCGTCATGGATTTCACGTTTTGCCATATTAAGCCGATTATGGACGAGAGCAATACAATCGATTCTGTTCATGTGATCAAAATTCAGTCTGCCACGTTAACATTGTATGCTCGTCAAATATTTTTAGGCAAATGTTCAAAGGATTTGAGATCGGTATATCCTCATGAATTCCGATACCAAATATCCTCGGTTGGACATTTTTGTTTGGCATTTGATAAAACCAAAATTATATAAATTATTATGGCACTCAGAAATCTGACTTTATTCTTCGCCACTAATTGCAAATGAGAAGCCACGATATAAGGCTAGCACTGTTCGTACAATCATTTCAAAGAAAACCATAACCCCTTGCATAATAAAGGCAAAGCAAATCACAATCCCTTCAGCCACCTGAGAAATACCTGGATACAAGCTTCAGTGTTGGGGGAGTTGAAGAATGTCAAAAATAAAGGTCTCGTGAAACACCCATACCAAAGACGAATACAGAAAGCACCAGCCATGTCCCGGGAAAACAAACATTTAAAGAACCTTTGAACAACAATGCACAAGTCGAAGAGGAAGCCCGCTGGTGATGTCATATTGTTCCTCCGTCTTGCGACAAGGAAACTTCAGCAATGAGATGGCAATCCACCTGCAGGAATGAAAATGTACCCACAATGAGCATCACATTCAAGAGCAAAATCAAACCGGAACATAGCTTCATGTCCAATCCCTCCAGCTCTTAGAAGCAAAGCAGAACTCAGTCCAGTTGGCGTTTGAAAGGGAGATGTCGATGGAATGTTGTGCATTCAAGAGCAATGCACCGTCACCTCAAGTCGGTTCAGAGTTGAAACAGACAAACTGGTTTTAGGTACACCAGCAGCAAGGGGCACTACAGCACTGAATTTAGGTTTTCAAGATGTCTTTCGAAGAGATGGTCAATGTCTATCCAAGCTAAATTCAGTGACTGGGATGTCAAATTAGGTCAATTTTATTTTATTTTTTAAACATCTTAAACCAATTTAAACAATTTTATGACTCGTTTTGTGCAGGCATGGGATAGGGTCAAGAATTTAGATAAAATCGGACAAGGTCAGAAAAAGCAGTGCATGGTGTGTACACAATTTTAAAACGTTTTCCAGAATCAGAAATGACCGATGAAACACATTTCAGGAAAAACTAAAAGGCTGACCATGGATTTTTTTTTTTTTAAGTTTTTTTTTTGAGCAGTTTCAATATCTTAAACGGCTACGACAGGATATCAACCCACAAGAGGTCACGGGTGGAAGTTTTTTTTTTTTTTTTGAGACAAAGCATCAGAAAGTTTTATTTAATATATATTTTTAGGTCAAAAGATCATCACTCAGAGCGGTCTTACACAACACGTACGCAGGCACATGGAGCTTGCGCAGACTCATGTCCTCTTAAAAGTATAAATTTGCAATCCACAGGATCAAACCTCTTTCTAAATACGTAACAAAAACAAAACTATTTAATGCATGCCAAAAAATGAAAGGCATACACAAATAAAGGGGGATTATTGATGCATTATATATCTGGTGTCGGCTTAATGGTTCGGGTGGTGGATTTGGGATCCTGGGATCCAGAGTTCAAATCCCACTCGGCTGTTGAATTAATACCAGGTGGGGTTGACTCTGCCCGTCATCCTTCCGAGGTCGGCAAAATGAGTGCCAGCTTGCTGGTGTCCTGTGTCGGAGTGGCGACCCGTCCAGGATTGTGCCAAAGAGCCAAGGAGACTGCTTAGGCAGAACCAACGCTCCGCACAGAGTATGGTCCCAATGGATGGATGGATGCATTATGGACATGGAACTGTATACAAGACTGGAAAGATGATGATCGATGCGAATTTATCGCCGCCCAGCGCCATCTTGGTTAGCCCACTTCATAAATTGTGGACGATGCGATATATTCTCGAGAGATCTTAAATAGCGAATGTTAATTTTGAGTCGAAAGTCAAAGTCGATGTGAACACTTTCTCACATAAAACAATGCACTGTGGGACTTGGTGAATCGTGTACTGGGCATAGCAATATGGCGGCGTGTGCGTCGAGAAGCTGTGCGATAGGCAGAGCAATATGCGGCGTGTGCGGAGAGAAGGGGATGTGCGATGGGCCGAGCAATTGGCGGCGTGTGCGGAGAGAAGGGGCTGTGCGATGGGCAGAGCAATATGGCGGCGTGTGCGGAGAGAAGGGGCTGTGGCGATGGGCCGAGCAATATGGCGGCGTGTGCGGAGAAAGGGGCTGTGCCGATGGGTAGAGCAATATGGCGGCGTGTGTGGAGAGAAGGGCTGTGCGATGGGCCGAGCAATATGGCGGCGTGTGCGGAGAGAAGGGGCTGTGCGATGGGCCGAGCATATGGCGGTGTGCGGAGAAGGGCTGTGCGATGGGCCGAGCAATATGGCGCGTGTGCGGAGAGAAGGGGATGTGCGATGGGCCGAGCAATATGGTGGCGTGTGCGGAGAAAAGGGGCTGTGCGATGGCGCGAGCAATATGGCGGCGTGTGCGGAGAAAAAGGGGCTGTGCGATGGGCCGAGCAATATGGCGGCTGTGTGCGGAGAGAAGGGGCGGTGCGATAGGCAGAGCAATACGGCGGCGTGTGCGAAGAGAAAGAACTGTGCAATGGGCCGATCAATATGGCGGCGTGTGCGAGAGAAGGGGCTGTGCGATGGGCGAGCAATATGGCGGCGTGTGCGGAGAAAAGGGCTGTGCGATGGGCCGAGCAATATGGCGGCGTGTGCGGAGAGAAGGGGCTGTGCGGATGCGAACACATGGGTGCCGTGCATCGTGAATACCAATAATCCTACCAGTCCAACATACAATTCAATGATTCTGGACCGAATTCCATAATGTTACAACGTCTCTGTTACACATGTCGAACGATGAAACAAAACAAACACGCATGTGACGATGCAAGGACAGAAGCGTTTCATATGTTGAATAAAGATTTTAAAAAAAAACATTCGGTAAAACGGCGACACATGAAGCGACTTGATGATCAGCACGTACCACGAGCTTTCGGTCGTACGTTGGTCGCCACGTGGTGGAAGATGCCGCCAGATGATCATCGTCATTCAGCAAACGAAATAAAACTCTAAGAGAAAAAGGAAGTCAGAAATCTTGCTTAAATACTAGAAAATGCGTCATCACGTTGAACGTCATGACGTCTTTTTAAATTTAAAAAAAAATATATATATATATATACATATATTTTTTATACACCTTATATCGACGAATAATCTCATCGGATTCCCACATAACCGAACAATTAAATCATAGCCACGTGTTTGCTATAAATTTCATTTTCCACGTTTGTCGTAATTAATAAACGTGCTTACGTCACGACGTACACGTAACTGCGTAATGACGTCACACAGTCGATATTCGTGAAATATCGTCCTCACTCAAAAACAATACTCACTTTAGCTTAATTTCGGAAAACATTTGAAACGCGAAGAATCGTTTCTGTTCGGAATTAAAGCGAAGCAAAACAATTCGAACCGCCGAACGTTTTACGGCATTTCAACCGGAAGTAGATTTTTTTTTTAAATATGTTATTTCAAACATTCTATTTAATACGGAATTAAACGCACAATTAAAAGAGAACAAGATCCGATGCATATGTAATGGAGGGTGAAAGTAATTTTTGACGGGACCGTGTGAAGGCCGCGGTGATAAAAGCGGCCGGAAGTGTTGCGCACGAGACGCACATGCACCTGGAGGGAGCCGGTGACATGTCGGTCGTGTTCAAGCTGGAGGGAGAAAACATCAAGAAGGTTCTTTTTCGCTCACGTTCGCCGTCGGGATCGAGGTTTATCGAATTTATGTGTGCCGCGCGAGTCGGCTTCATCATCATGATGATGATGATGTATTAAAGAAAAGAAAAAAAGAAGAAGATTATCCACCATCGAAGTCGCTGTGTTGTCTTCGTGTTTTACCCGTTTTATCACAACCCAATGTTTTCTCCACGAACCGAGTGTCCCATTCCACGAGGATTTGTGTGTTAAAGTGCGATCGAAGCTTTTCGTGGATTATGTTTTGATTTATATAATAACGGCCTGAGGAAGGGGGGGGGTCGAAGTGAGGGGCTTTGGGCCTAGACAAAGCACCTCGTTTTTGTCCAATCGATCTCCTTGCTAACGTTACTCTCTCTCCCTCCCTCTATCTCTATCTCTATCTCTATCTCCTTCCACCGTCTAGATCGAAATGTTCCGAGAAAGGATCAGTAAAGAGGTAACGACCGTCATTCGGACTTTGAATCGTTGTGTTTGTCACTTGAGCCGGGCCTGCTGGTTGTTGACCTGTCCTTGTGCCGGTTTGCAGGCCGAAGAGCTGGTGGCCAAGTTGTTTCCCAAGAAGCTTGTCGACTTGGACGCTTTTCTGCAGGTTCATGCCGAGCACCCTTTTTTTTTTTTTCTCTCTTCAACCACAAACTTACCGTCTGCTGTGAAGAGGGCAGCACCGAGAAGAAGGGTTTTTAGAAAACGTTATTCCTTAAACTACAAACCTAACAGTAGCAGCTTTAGGGTGATGCATCGTTTAAACTGTGAACTGTAAAAATAATACAATATATTTTTATTTTTTGTTGATGCTTTTATTTTTCTCACCAAAAAAAATAAAAATAAAAATAAAAAAATAAAAAATAATAATAAAAAAAAAAACTTTTATTTGAAACTTTGAGTAAAGATAACTGTTTTATTTTAAACATTTCTCATGGATATGTTGCTCTCAGAATTGCAAGTGTTGGTGATTATTTTTGGCCATTCTTCTTGGCCATTTCAATACAGTATATGCATGTCACTTTGTGCCGGGTATTTAACACGGCTTGGACACCACCTTGGCACACTTTCTAAACACTTCTTTGCCACTTGAACGTTCTTGCACCTAATCTCCACCCCACTGTGAACGAGAACATGTCCAATTTCCCCAAAAGGCGCACAGCATACTTGTAAATACATGTGAGCCACTGGGGGGAATTGGACGTTGCATGTCGTGAGCCGCTGGGGGAAATTGGACGTTTGCATATCGTGAGCCACTGGGGGAAATTGGACGTTGTATGTCTTAAGCCACTGGGGGAAATTGGACGTTGCATGTCGTGAGCCGCTGGGGGAAATTGGACGTTGCATGTCGTGAGCCACTGGGGGAAATTGGACGTTGCATGTCGTGAGCCGCTGGGGGAAATTGGACGTTGCAAGTCGTGGGCCACTGGGGGAAATTGGACGTTGCATGTCGTGAGCCGCTGGGGAAATTGGACGTTGCAAGTGTGGCGCACTGGGGGAAATTGGACGTTGATGTCGTGAGCCACTGGGGGAAATTGTATGTTGGCATGTCGTTAGCCACTGGGGGAAATTGGACGTTGCATGTCGTGGGCCACTGGGGGAAATTGGACGTTGCATGTCGTGAGCCGCTGGGGGAAATTGGACGTTGCAAGTCGTGGGCCACTGGGGGAATTGGACGTTGTATGTCGTGAGCCACTGGGGAAATTGTATTTGTATGTCTTAAGCCACTGGGGGAAATTAGAACCGTTGCATGTCGTGGGCCACTGGGGGAATTGGCGTTACAAGTCGTGGCCACTGGGGAAATTGGAATTGTATGTTCGTGAGCCTCTGGGGGAAATTGGATGTGTATGTCTTAAGCCACTGGGGAAATTGGACGTTGCAATGTCTTAACCACTGGGGGATTATGACGTTGCATGTCGTGGGCCACTGGGGAAATTGGACGTTCAAGTCGTGGGCCACTGGGGGAAATTGACGTTGCATGTCGTGAGCCCTGGGGAAATTGGATGTTGTATGTCGTGGGCCACTGGGGGAAATTGGAGTTGTATGTCTTAGCCACTGGGGAAATTGGACGTTGCATGTCGTGGGCCACTGGGGGAAATTGGACGTTGCATGTCGTGAGCCACTGGGGGAAATTGGACGTTGCATGTCTGGCCACTGGGGAATTGACGTTGCAAGTCGTGAGCCACTGGGGAAATTGGACGTTGCATGTCGTGGGCGACTGGGGAAATTGGATGCGTTGCAGTCGTGGGCCACTGGGGGAAATTGGACGTTGCATGTCGTGGGCCACTGGGGAAATTGACTGTTGTATGTCGTGGGCCACTGGGGAAATTGGACGTTGCATGTCGTGGGCCCTGGGGGAAATTGGACGTTGCATGTCGTGGCCACTGAGGGAAATTGGACGTTGCATGTCGTGGGCCACTGGGGGAAATTGCACGTTGCAAGTCGTGAGCCACTGGGGGAAATTGGACGTTGCATGTCGTGAGCATCCTGGGTGAAATTGGATGTTGTATGTCGTGAGCCGCTGAGGAGAAATTGGACGTTGCATGTCGTGAGCCGCTGGGGAACATTGGAACGTTCATGTCGTGAGCCACTGTGGGAAATTGGACGTTGCAAGTCGTGAGCCACTGGGGGAAATTGGACGTTGCAAGTCGTGGGCCGCTGGGGGAAATTGGATGTTGCATGTCGTGAGCCATGGGAGGAAATTGGACGTTGCATCTCGTGAGCTGCTGGTGGAAATTGGACGTTGCAAGTCATGAGCCACTGAGGGAAATTGGACATTGCATGTCGTGAGCCACTCGGGGAAATTGGACGTTGCAAGTCATGAGCCACTGAGGGAAATTGGACGTTGCATGTCGTGAGCCACTCGGGGAAATTGGACGTTGCAAGTCGTGTGATGCCATTTTTGGTGTTTATGCTTCCTCTGTGTGTGGATCATTTAAAATGTACTGTAATTGGAAACAATTTGACGCAGCATCGATGTGTGATGACAAAAGTTAGTGTCGGTGTGTTGTCATTCCTGGTGACATGGCCTTAATTTCAAGTTTTACAAGAAATGTTTATTCAGAAGTGGCAGATCAGTAGTACCAGTGGTGTAAATATTTTTTAGATGACTGTGTCATTGTGTACATTGTCTTGTGTGTACGTACAGTAAGTGATAAATTTCACCTTCAATAGTGTGAGCTTCAATGTCCATGAATAGCAAAAGGTTTTTCATTCAGGTAATTACTTCATCATATTGCTGAGCAGCTTCAACACAAAACATTTCATTACTTTAGGAATTGTAATTATCCCTACGCTTTTTGAGAAAAACCATGTTGTAATTGTCAGGTGGTTTTTTTTTCTTTTATCACCATCTATATACAACTGAGGGAAAGTATGTTGTTTGTATGTATCCGCCCCTCTGAGAGAATTTGACCTGTCAAGCTAAAACTGTCAGGGATTAAAGAGGACACCCTGAAGTTGTGCATGTTTTGTTTCATTCGATCAAGCATCTTGACATTTTATTCCTCTTGGCGGAGGTTGGGTGCAATTGGAATTGTCCAAGCTATATAACCACAATTTATGATTATATATATATATACACACACACAACACACACACACACACACACACACACACACGTAGTAGGCATGTATTTGCTTCATACACGTAACCTGGGTTGTTTTTTTATTTTTGGGGGCGAGCGATCAAGTCAGTGGTCTGTTGCCTATAAATCGCCCCAATAAAAGGATGTCAGTAGAACGTGTTGCACGCTTGGAACAAGATTGCCCATATGGCGGGTACTCTGCTAGTCATGTCAGCCTTCAGCCAACATGGAGTAATTTGCAATTGAATATAATTTCCAGGTAGTCACATGTTCCCTTGTTCTACAGGAAGACATTCTGAATGTCAAAGACTTGGCAACGCTTCATTCGGAGCTCAATATTCCTATCCCGGATCCAATTCTCTTGAGTAACGACCATGATGGAATTGATAATGTAAGTATAATTGATTTCGAGTTCTTGCTTTGCATCAGTAAGATGGGTCACTAACATAGATATATTTGACACTGCACTCTTGTATATGAATTTTCTATGTGGCAGACATGTCATAATCTATATATTAATACTGAAGGACCAATTTTGTGCTCCTCCTAGCGGTCGCGTCACGTTTTTCTCGGTACTGTGACCTGGACTGAAAGAAACTTCGTACCTGTAAGAGTGCATCGCACATAGTGGCAATAGTCAACTTTCAACTCTGAAGCAGAATAAACACTTTTCGTTTTACATTCGTTTACATGGCGACGTGTGACATCACCGCTGAGAGGCGTCAGGACGTCATGACATCATCGGTCATTCGCTGACGTCATATACGTCTGTCGTCGACAGACCGTCACCACTGAGCGGTGTCATTCCATCCCTCGAAAATAGCGTCTGCAATGTAAAACCCTCTTCTGCACATGCTGACTCCTCAGAATGTGAATTTGACACAAAAAAAATGTAACAAGAAACATTGTATCTATCTTCTATCTATATACGAGGTGTGTTCAAAAAGTATCCAACCTTAATTTTTCGTGCGTAAACGAATGAAGCTAGGGAGGCGTGGTTTGGTGCACGTATGTAGGCGATCCTAATTCGTATGCGTGAATATTTTCCTGCCTGCAGAAGCTGTCAGTCGCCGACAGACCGCCGATGAGTGAGGAAGTGTAAGTGAGCGCCGTCGGATTTTCGTTTTTGACAAAATGACGGAAAAACTTTCACAACGCTACTGCATCAAATTTTGTGTAAAGCTTGGCGATTCCCAAGTGGAAACGATCCGCAAGATTCAACAGGCCTTCGGGAACGAAGCAATGGGCACAACACAGATAAAAGAGTGGTACAACCGCTTCAAAGATGGTTGCACATCAGTGGAAAGTGAAGCACGTTCTGGTAGGCCTCAACACCCGAAATGAGATCGTCATTGACCAAGTGAGGACCCTGCTGATGCAGGATCGTCGAATGACGATCAGAGAACTTGCAGACGAGGCGGGCATCAGCATTGGATCCGTTCATTCCATTATGACTGAGGATTTGGGCTTAAGGAGAATCTCAGCGAAGTTCGTACCAAAGCTGCTAACGATCGAGCAGAAGCAACTCCGTTTGGAGATCGCACAGGACATACTGGAGACTGTGAACAGCGATCCCAACTTCTTCAACACAGTGATCACTGGCGATGAGACCACAGTGATCCATCATTTTGTCAAAAACGAAAATCCGACGGCGCTCACTTACACGTCCTCACTCATCGGCGGTCTCTCGGCGACTGACAGCTTCTGCAGGCGGGAAAATATTCACGCATACGGATTAGGATCGCCTACATACGTGCACCAAACCACGCCTCCCTAGCTTCATTCGTTTACGCACGAAAAATTAAGGTTGGATACTTTTTGAACACACCTCGTATTAATACTGAAGGACCAATTTTGTGCTCCTCCTCGCGGTCGCGTCACGTTTTTCTCGGTACTGTGACCTGAGAAGTTTTGACACGGTGTTTGTACGTCAAAGTAGACACGTGCACAAATCAGGGGACTTCTTCACAAGGAGTAGTGTACACCAAAGATGTCGTGTACAAGGACGTTTTGTAGGCCTCATTAGGTAAGGCCATGGATACATCGACTGGGATCCGGCTCTTACAAGAGCCCGACCACTGGTTGTCATATTGGGCTCATGGAACGGAATCCGTCTGTGACGGGGTTTCGGCTAGTGTTTAATATAAATAATCAGCTTTCTTTGAAGTACACTTTGTCTTTTATATTCAGGCTATAATTCCAAATTGTAATTATAAGAAATCTACTTGTATATATATATTTTAATGCCAAAAATTTACCTGGAGGATTTCTTGTTTGCCAAGATCTCTACATGGCAGATAAAATGAGCATGCCTGCCATAAAGTGAGCATTGGCATCACATATATATATATATACACCCTACATGAGTTTGGCAGACAGATTGCCTCCTCCTTGAAGGTCATTAGTGAGCCTGTCTGGTTTTTCCTGATCCATTGTCTTCAACACGATGTCTCCAAAGGTTTTGACTGTGATTATCAAAAATGTCGATTGCTAAATTATCCATGATAATTGCTATGATCATCCTCCTTTAGCACCAGGGAAAGAAACGGAAGTTGACTGCCGCCGATGCTGGCTGTGAAGGTTCGTTCATAGCTTGTCGTCCCTCTGTTTCTTGAATGTTACAGTTGCTTTCATGTAAAGGATTTGTATAATTGTCAGTGTTCACATACCTTTGCTATCACAGGAACAAAGGTATATGCCTTTCTTAATGGGAATGTGAGGAGCAACCAGAACCTGGTGACTTTAATTGAGAGAATCAAGCCAGAAATCAGAACGCTTATGGACAAATGCAACACGGTGAGAACTTGTACTTCATCCAATGTAATTTTCATTTGTGATTTTATTTATTTATTGATTTATTATATTAAAGTCCAATAATTTTTATATTATTAAAAATCATTGCATTGTCCAAGCGATGGAATGTCGTATTGTAGAGTGAATTGATTGTCCCATCTGCATTTTTGTTTGAAGCCTTCAGCTGATGTCAACTATCTGATTTTCTTTTCCCATGTACATTCAGGTGAAAATGTGGATTCAGCTGATGATTCCAAAAATTGAAGATGGAAATAATTTTGGAGTGTCAGTTCAGGTAATGAAGCATCACTTGTAAAAGAACATGTTGGTTTCATAAAGATGACACTGATTTTGAGAAGGACTTTGTAAAATGTACGGCATGACCCAAACTCGTCCAGATGTTTGCATTTACTCAAGTCCAAGTTCACACAAATTTGATTTCACATGCAGTGCAAACTTCTTTTTTTATGCCTCCGCTGACAAAGTCGCCAGAGACATTATGTTTTCAGGTTGTCCATATGTATGTATGTACGTCTGTCCGTGCTAATTTTTTCTGGTTTCTCTGCAACCGCTTATCCGATTAACACAAAATTTTCACCATATGTGCTATTGCTCATGCAACATGTTTTAATGATATTTATGATGTCATAGGTCACATTGTGTGGCAGCCATATTGAAAAACTTTGGACCTCCATCTCTGAAACTGTACCATGAAAAAATGAAACTTGGCACATGGCAAGTACTCCCCATGGGAAGTAATTTGTTTTTTTTTTTTTGATGATGTCAGATGTTTTTTGATTATTGTTATCTTCGTTGTGATGTCATAATTACAGGTCGAATGCTTTATCCAATCAGTATGAAAATTTTTGAGTGTCATCTCGGGCTAAATTGTATGGGGGGGGGGAGGGGGTGCCAAAAATTGATGATGTCATCGGTCATGTGGTTTGGCAGCTTTTTTTTTTTTTTTAAACATAAAAACCTAAAAAAATTCTCAAACGGCTGAAGAGATCGAGGTGAAACTTCAGAATTATGATCCTAGTAGTCATGGGGAATATATTGTCTTGTCCAGAGGGTTTCGGGCCGACTTGGACGGATGGCCAAACAGTTTTCCTTTGAAGGCTTCTGTGAGAATCTCCGAGATTATGGCGCGCGTGGGAAAGCAATGCTAGGCGCTTCACCAGGGCGGTAGGACAGCATGGGTTTTACTCTCGAACCCACAACAGAAACACGGACACAAGCAATTAAATAAATGATTTCATTGAACAGAAAATCAATAATTATAATGAAAATGAATCAAGACGTGAGGTAACCGAAATCTAATTTTGAGGCGCCTCCGCACTCAGACACACACACACAGACAAGGGGTCATATAAAATACAGAAACTAAAGAAATCCCTTTTCATTCCTTGACTTAGCTGAGTCGCGGCGATATTTTTGCTGAGGCAGTGTGCTCGGACTGCATCGTTGCTGCATGGGTAACCGCGCCCGAAAAATGGCACCGAGCAATTTGTGAGGCAATATTCGACGTCAGGGCTCCCGAACCGCAGTGTAGCTTCGTCGACTGTGCTTGCCGATCCCGCCTGCAGAATGGTGCCGCCCCCTTCGGTGATATACACGAGGCTTCGAGGTCCGTCTCTCATGACTCAACGGAGAGCCAATGGCCAGCGTCCTGCTCCACCACACGAGCCAATTCGCCTCAGCATGAACACGAGAATCGTGCCTTCTTCATGCCTTAAAGGAAAGCCATTTTGTCATGCTGAGAGGAAAGCAAAGCGAGATCTTCCATCCCAGCCACATTCCTCTCTTGACCGCGTGCGTCCCTCACACCGAACTGCACTCGTGCGTTCGCTTCCCGCTACGAGCTGCTTCCCCGTCCTCTGACTTACGTGGCGTCCCACGTGCTCTTCTTCTTCATGCGTCTCATGTCATGCCCATCAATCTTTAGCCTCAGGGGTGTGACTTCACCCACCGTCACCCTTGTAGGTGAGGCTTCTTGCCTACTTGGTCACGTTATAAAAACACCATTTTTCCATTGCTGCTTTGTAATACAAAAAACAGAGGGAAAAGTCACAGGGGGGCAATTGCATACTGGGGGAAATTATCCTTAATTCCTACCTAATTATCACCACCCACCCACCCCCCCCCATTATTGTGACAAGTACACTGAAGTCACAGTTTCCCTACTTCGTTTACATTGAGATGTCTCCTACACGTCCACGGGCTGAGCAACTCTATATTATGATCCTATCTTTCCAATGAAATTCCTCCATCTACTCCACAAACATAACACAGCCCCCTCCCTGGAACTGTAGCTCCAACAAGGTTCAATGCAGGCATTATCATTCCAGCCTTACCACTTACCGACTCGCACCTAATTAGCCTGGTCATATGTGGATTGTGGTGTTTGTGTCCTTTGGAATCCCCCAAAAAGTCTATTTTGGATGCTTGTGTTTTGCTTGATCATGCATTTTTCAAAGTTCCATCACTGTTTTTAGGAGGATACAGTTGCAGAGCTGAGGACAGTCGAGGGTGAAGCTGCATCATTTCTTGACCAGATATCACGGTAATCCTGATGCACTACCTTCTGATTACCATCACTTGTGGCTTTGATTCTTACATTTAACAACATGCAGCATGAAGAGCCAGTGAATCACTTTATTATTGTTATCTTTTTCCATTTCAAAAATGTGCCTTTTTCATTTCCCCAAAAAATCAACAATCAGATTTTATATTTTTTATTTTTTTTGTAGACCAAGTTGAGGCTCATGTAAGAGCTAATTCACAGAAATGTACAACAAGGCAGGAGACAAGAGGGGCACGAGAGGGAAGCACAAAATAGTGGGGAACAAAGACCATCGGATATCTGTGAAAGGAAGAGGGATGGTGCAGGGTACACGGGGTAAACTAGATGGTACTTCAGCGACTTTCAGGAAGGAAAACAGGGAAAATTAACGGGGGTGGTAAAGATCAAGATTTTGGATGGGGGAAGATATGTGATGTTGGTGAACAGCTGTTTTGAAGACTTGGAGGGAGGAGTGGGATTGAGAGTGTGGGAGTTTGTTCCAGAGGTGGGAAAAAAGAGGAATGAAAGTGTGAAGGTGAGCAATCATTCTTGATTTTGGCAATTTCACCAGAAGGGGTTTATTGGTGGACCTTGAGCACCAGGAGGAAATGTAGGGAGGATAGAGCAGAGGGGGCAAGGCTGGAGAGGAGACCGGTGGAAGACAGAAAGACCACCAACTTGCTTCCGGCGAGAGTGTGAGACCTCCAAAGACTCAACTTCATCGCGAGAGATACCGATGATCCTAAAATCGTTGGTTTCCACAGTGTGAAGTCGAGCTATGTATGAGACAGGAGCACCACTCCAGAGGAGAGAGCAGTACTCCATCAGACTGCGGATGAAAGCTTTGTGTGTGGTCAGGAGCTCAGGTGTGCCAAAGAAGGACTTTGCATGACGTAGGATGCCCAGTCAGCAACTGGCTTTGGAGGCCAGCTTGGAGATGTGGCTTTCCCAGGAAAGATCGTGGCAGATAGTGAGGCCCAAAAGTTTGAATGAAAGGACTTCTTCAAGAGGATTGTTGAGAAAGTAGATGGGGGGGGGGATTCCAGATGGTCCTTTGGGAGAGACATGGAGAGTGTGTGAGATTTGTCAGGATTGAAACACATATTCCAAGTGTTTGACGAACTTGTGATATTATCCAGGTCTGCAGAGAGTGAAGTGGCTGCTGCTTGCCGATCAGAGGGATGAGAAATGGTATGGCAGAGGGTGGAGTCGTCAGCAAAGGGATAAGGAGGGTTTTCCATGGAATCTGAGAGATCATTGATGAAAACCAGAAAAAGCACAGGGCCAAGAATACTGCCTTGAGAAACTCCAGCCTGGACAGGAAGAGGAGATGAGGGAATTCCATGAAGTCACGCACGCATTGACTGCGACCGGAGAGGAAATCCGTGAGCCATGAGTGAGTAGAGATTGCCTTAGATACCATAAGAAGAGAGTTTGGTGAGCAGTGTGGGATGCCAGACCACATTGAAAGCTCGTGATATGTTGAGGGAGATTGTTCTGATCTCATATTTGGCATTGAGGACCTCCATCCATTGTGAAAGCAGAAGCAGCATGTCCAGGGTTGTGACCTGGTGTAAATCCAAATTGATGGTCAGAAATCAAGCCATTGGAGAAGAGGAAGGATTTGATGCTGGAAGTGATAATGGATTCCTTGACCTTGCTGATGATTGAGAGAAGGCTGATTGGTCTGTAGTTGCAGGGATCAGTTTTTGCACCTTTTTTATGTAGAGCAGTAATGTTTGCTGATTTCCCAACCAGATGGCAGATGACCTTGAGAAAATGAGAGGGTGAACAGAACAGAGAGAGGGTGAGCAAGAGCAGCAGAGCAGGTTTTTAGAACACATGGGCTGATGCCTTCTGGACTAGTTGCAGAATCAGTCGAGGTTTGACAGCAAACTCTCCACCTTGTCAGGCGAAAAGGACACAGTACAGGAACAGCTGGGTGCAACTGGGTCAGGTGGGTACAGAAAGCGATGGTTTAGGGAAAGCACAGAGTTAGGCATTCAGCCTTTTCACGTGCAGTATCAGCTGTGTGACCATTTGAGGTATGGGAGGGGATGGAGGGGGAACATACACCAGAAACGGACTTAACTAGACACCACCAGGATTTGGAGGGGGGGGAGAGAGAGGTTTGACAGTTCAGATTTGAGATTAGAAAGATGTTTCCGGGCTCTCCTCTTGGTAGACACACACATGTTCTGAGCTTTGTTGAAGGAACTGAGATTGTGTTCAGTAGATTTTGCCTTCCACGAGGCGAAGGCAAGTTTTTTTTCAGGGCAACTGCCTCGCCGCATGCTTCAGTGAACCATGGGCAGCAGGAAGGTATGACAACTGAAGACGAGATTGCATAAATCTGAGAGAGAGACAGACCGACAGACCGACAGACAGACAGACATAGAAAATTTCTTTGAAAGAATTCCCAGGATGAGTTGATGTCGGAGAAAGTAGACATGGGAGACCAGTCTCAAAGTTTGATCGCTGCCTGAAGACCCTGCCAGTTGGCCTGAGTGAAGTGCCAGTCTCGTCGGTGCTGAGGTGGTTCTCTAATAACAGCCAGAGAGATGTCCACTTTGACAAGCATGTGGTCAGATGAACCGATTGGAGCAGAAGAAAAATAGCAGACATTTTCTGGGAAATTGGTCAAAATCAAATCCAGAAGAGATGGAGTACCGTTGGCTGAGATCTTGGTCGGGAAGTTGACAGATTGAATCAGTCCCAATGAGTCGCAGAAGTCCTTTGCTGAAATGCCATGGCAGGTGAGGGAGGTACCCACACCCAGCCAACTGCCATTATGGCAATTGAAGTCACCACATATGAGGAAAAGAGAGTTGGGATGAGAGGACAGAAGTTGGTCCATGCTTTCGGTGAGCAAGGTGTAAATGGAGTCATCACCGTTTGGTGGATTGTACAACACACATATAAACAAGAGGTCAGAGCAGAGGGGAAGCCTTAGCCAGAGGTATTCCTGGAAGTGTGGGTCAGTGAGGGCAGTGCATGGTGAGTGGAGAATGGAGTCTTTGATGAAGAGAGCAACTCAGCCACCAGGACGAGGCTCAGGTCTGTCATACCGGAGGGAGATGCGAGGGAGTCACCAGGGAGAGATACGAGGGAGTCAGAGACCTCTTGAAGGAGGAATGTTTCTGTTAGGCAGATTGTCTCATTTGCCAGTGGCAAACTGCATGGAAAGATCAGTCAGGTTAGAGTGAAGGCCCTGGATGTTTGAGGTCTGCACTGTCAAGGAAGAGGGAGGGGAAGAGGCTTTGGGTGCAGGGGAGGGGAATGGGATGGTGTTATTTAACGGAACGATGGGCTCAAACTCAAGACCCGAAGATCTTAAACCAGCCACCTCATCATTAAGCAAACTTATTATTTTCCTGTATTAAGAACATAAAATGAAGTTTTATTTTCTTGAGGTATTAAAATCATGAAACCTGCTTTTAATAAGAATGATTATAAACTTGATCCAATAATGCAATGGCGATGTTTTTGATGGTGACGGTAAAGACTGGTTGATGGAGATCATGATGCTGGAGGTTTTGAGGGCCCATGATAATTTGGTGAACAAATGTAGAAAATCGTTTTCCAAATCGCGTTGACCGCAGTCCACAAACATTATCTCAATAAATTAATCACAATTGAGTGAATCCACAAATGGAAAGCCCTCCTGTACTTCAATTTTAATGAAATAATGATTTTAAAAATTGTTTAAAAATCTGGAAGTTTGGTGCTACTGAAGCAGTCTTACACAACAACCAACCTTATACACTCTAACACGGTGACTCTGAGTTGTGATTTAGTAGATGGAGGCTTTATTGATTTCCACTGAACGCAGTGCCAATCAGCACGGTACATCGCCATATTGGCGGTCTCTTCTTCACCCGATATGCTCACTCTCATGTTTGACATATAACACATCAATATATGTAGCACGGTTCTTGGAAGTATGATGAAGGCGATTTGTGTTCTTGTGTTCAAGTATATAATTCAATCTAAATAAACGTTTTAAGACGTATAAATAAATTAATTCAGGGTTCGACTGCCGTTTTCTCCAGCGTCTATGACCTCACCCAATCGAACACGTTACATTCGTGCCCTTTGTATCCATTATGACGTCCCTAAAAATACTGTAGTAAGTTTCCAGTTTGGAATGTTTTTCAAATTTGTTTGATTGCCAGGCAGGCAAACAGAGTAACAATATCTCGCTCCTCTCTGCACATGTTCGGGAAAAATTCAATTTAAACTTGAGGCGCTACACTTTATATATATAT
>CM068952.1:39599880-39614966 GCA_035128595.1 Eptatretus atami
GCTCTTGGACACATTTGTCCTTGTTATTTCAATAGTACACTTGAACACTGCAGAACACAAATCACCTTCTTGTCACTTCCAAAAACCTCCAGCTTAGCAGTATTTGGACAATATGTTATGCCCTCTTGACCAATCAAATTTGTCGCTCGTGCTCTCAGCTTTGTGGAATATCGAGATTTAGATAAAATGGTGGCTCGTAGGAAATATAGATCGTACTCGGAAACGCAAAGCAAGAGTTTAAATGACCCTTCCCATGTCCTTTTTCTCAATACTGCGTGCGGCAAAGTGTTTTTTGAACTCTGTAGTTTTCAATTCCTTTGTTTGTTTGTTTTTCTGCTCAGCACAGTTGAAAATATATCTTTGACAAAGCTTGTTGGATGACTGTGCCATTCTGGTGGCGGCACGTCGAGCCCAATCGTCATGATTGCTCTTTTTCTTTTCTTTTATAGTCGTCCCAAGATTTTTTTTTTTGGCCCTTACATCCTATCAATTGCCATTTCTTCCTCTCACCCATCCTCGATGGGTACATCCGCTAGTTTATAGTCAGAAAGCCAATTATGCTCCAACAATGGGTCGCAGTGCCCTGAAAATCGACTTAAAAGAAACTGAACAAAAATTGTTTTCCAGGTACTATGTTTCGAGGGCAAAGCTTGTGGCCAAAGTCGCCAGATATCCACACGTGGTAAGTTTTTGAAATGAATCTTCTGTTGTACTTTTTTGGGGAGAACCTCATGCTGTCTGTGTGCTTTCACACATGAATGATTCACTCTTTGTTTTTTTTTTGTTTTCTCAACAGGAAGATTATCGACGAACTGTGGATGAATTGGATGAAAAGGAGTACCTTAGCCTCCGCATCATTGTGTCAGAACTCAGGAACCATTACGTATGTCTTTCTTTCAGTACTGATCATCAATCGTTAATTTGTGCTTTATCCTCGTCTCTTTACTCTTGTTGGCTTTGATGCTCATGATGAGTCACGACCAATCAGTTGGATGAACAGTCCCTCTGAGACTCCGTTCAATATATCGGACGCACAGCTTCCCCTCCGCCTCTCCGTCCGAACCTTTATTCCTCAAAAGTCCTTGCAGTTCTGGTCTCTTATCTTATCGCTTCCTGGCCTGAAATTTCGACTTGAATTGTTTAATCATGAATTAACCATTTCATCTTGGTGAAGAGGTTTTGGATCTCAAGCAGTTGCACGAGACCGGTTATCTTTAAATTTGTACCATTCCACTTACCAGCTGCGTACCTAACTTTTTAATGGAAACAGACACGTAAGGTACATCATTGGGTTTATGCTTTTGGAAAAATATACTTGGCCAACATTTATCCTCAAATTTTTACCAGTCTTTGATTTTAACGATTGGTATCACTGCAAAAGATTACGAAAACCAGACGATGAATGGTTCCAGTACGAGCTCCTTCGTTAACTACAACATCCTGTTTTAGTATGATGTAATGTGGAAATGTGAACACAACAACTAACATCGTGACGATGTAAGTGTACATTGGAGCTACGTTGTCCGAACCGGATTTGTCGTGTTTTTATTTTTATTTTTTTCTTGTTACATCTTCGTCCCTATGTTGCCGTTTGTGTTTCCATCCAATTTCCCCCGTGTTAAATCGTACTGTCAAATACCTGAGATAGGTTCAGGGAGACTTCGTTGACCTCTTGTTGATATTTAGGTCCTACGACTATCGCTGAGAGAAGCAGCAGAATATCCATAGTTGAGGGACTGGGAAGGGATGCAAACTGATGGTCAGAGATGAGGCTGTTTGAAAAGAGGAAAGATATTACCGTAAGTCAGTGGCAATGATGGAAGGCATGACTTTGCTTACAATTTCAAGAACACATCTTGGCCTGTAGTTGAGAGGATTTGTTTTTGCACCCTTCCTAATAATGGGAGTGATGTTGGAGGACTTTCAGGCAGGTGGAAGGTGGTCACAGAGGAAGGGTAAACTGAAGAGAACAGACGTAGAAGCAAGGACAGCACAGCAATATTTGAGAACCCTACAGATTGGTTGTCCAGTAATATCAAGTCAGTGTCTGTTCTTTCAATTTTCATGACAGCAATATCAGTTGGTAAGGGGTATTCTGTTATGTGGGATTTGTTTTGGGATTTATTCGACAATTGATTAAAAAAAAACAATTATGTCTTCAGATCTTCAGTTCTGGTGCCGATGTATTCGGATGGATGGATGGAGTGTTGTTGAACAAAAACCGTCATGCATAATGGAATGAAGAGGGCTTGCACTCAATAAAGTACACTCAAACTCTATTTCGACGCTTAAAAGCTGTGACACATCATTTGAAAACTAATGAGGTACATCATCAGCCTCGCAGCTTTTCCAAGAAATGCCAAACAATTGGCCCAATTTTTCTGCGCCCGTGTTGATGAAGATTTCAAATTTCACGCCGTGACGAGCCTGTGGTAAAGGTTCACCGACCATATGACTCGACGCTGCTCCTGATGAGCGATTTCTACATCACATGACATCGTTAGGAGTGACTTGGCAATAAATGGACAATCAAGAACATCGTGAATTTTACTAAAGGTGGCAGGATGGCCGAGAGGTACGCACAATCACCTTTAAGTTGTCCAGCCTGTGTTTGAATCTCGGCCCGGCTATAAACTGTTATTCCGGTGTTTCACAGGCAGGGATATTTGTGTGTGTGTGTGTGTGTGTGTGTGGTGTGTGTGTGTGTGTGTGTGTGTGTGTGTGTGTGTGTGTGTGTGTGTGTGTGTGTGTGTGTGTGTGTGTGTGTGTGTGTGTGACGTTCCTCGGATGGATGTTAAACTGGACGTCCTGTCTGCCGACATTAATTGGTGCACGGTAAAGATCCTATGGTATCCTTCACGAAGAGTAGGTGAGCTATTGCCGGCAGCTTGGCCAAGTTCCAAATTCCTGCCCCAACCTTTGTCAAAAGTCAGCCTGGCCAGCCAGTTCGTGAAATTTGGTGTTTGTGGCATTCCTACATGATTGCCTTTTATGATACTGGTCTCCAAGGTTCAGGTCAGGTCAGGTATGGGAGCAGCGCATTGCTGTGACCACCTTCCGCTGGTACTCCAGGGGCCTCCATCTGGCCATCCCTCAGGCAGATGCCTGGCCCATCCCCATCTCCTTGAGATGCTGATCAACCTGCTGCAACCACGAGGCACATGGTCGGCCCATTGGCCTCCTCCGCTCAGGAGACTCCCTCGCTGAGAGAATCTGGTTAGCAGGATCAGCGTCAGGAAAACGAGCCACATGGCCATACAGCCGCAGCTGATGCTCATGGACTATGCAGGTAACAAATCTCATTTGAGTCTCTCTCAGCAACCGCTTGTTGGGCACAAAGTCCGACCAGCGATAGCCAAGGATTCTCCGAAGAGACCTGATACCAAAGGAATTAAGTCTCCGTCTCAGATCCCTGGTAACAGTCCAAGTCTCACATCCATAGAGCAAGACTTGGAAGCACATCACATTGAAGGTTCAAAGTCTCACATCCAAGGTTCAAACACCAGATACTATGTTGATTCGTTCATTATCTATTGATGTCCTTGCAAGTTTTGTTTAAAGTATTATGACGTCTCCTGAAGTCCTTGTATTGTGTGATATGTTTTAAAGTTCTTCCATAATCGGTCGAGATTAAAAAAATTAATTGGTTTGGGGTTTTATGAGGCTACCAATGCTTCAGCTTCCAAGCGTTCCTTTACCAATCACGTAGCAACTGATTATGAAACTCTGCTTCCTGACACTGAACTAAAAGGTAAAATGTCACATCCCATGTGTACATTGCATATGTGGAACCTGCCCGTCACCATCTCCATTGCAGGTGCTGCTGCACGACGTGATCATCAAGAATATCGAGAAAATCAAGAAACCAAGAAGCGCCAACACCGATGCTCTGTACTAGTCGAACGCCGAATGGCGGCTTCACCCGGATCCACCCTGGAATTTTATCTCGAAGCTTCGTTAATTTCCTTGCATTGGCCGACCACACAACCTCACGGTGTGGTCTCTGTTTGTTTGTTTTTTGTTGTGTTTTTTTCCAACTGAATGACGTTTTTGTGGTATTTTTCGTTTTGATTTGACTTCAGCATTTGTACTGTGTGCACCGTGGACCATCTTGTTTTCAGAATGAAGCTGCTATCTGATTCTGCGGTTCACATGTGCGTATGTTGGGAAAGAAATGGTGGGTGGAGGGTGGAATGAATCTGTGGATTAAAAGTCGATTCCCTTAATTTTAATATTTTATTGGACATTTAGCAGCAATTTCAAATTGTAAATTGGCCACTTCAAAAGGAGAGAGAAAAACATTTAGTTGTTGCTCGTTTTCCCACACCTTTATTCTAACAATTTTCCTTTTACGTTGTAATGCCGGCTGGCAAACCACCTGCGTGTTTTAAAGTTAACGCTTATATATATTTTTTTTAGGTGTTCAAAAACTCGTGCTTGGTGAAGTCAGGGGTTTGGTTATCTTCCAAATACAGTTTCACTTGTGTATGATTTGTCTGCTTTGAACCATAATAAAATGACTGGGGGAAATTGTTGAAAGTTGTTCACATTTTTCTTTAAGTGTGTGAAAATGTCGATGGGCTGACGGGTGTCGGATCGACGTTCGGCGCACGTTTCCAGGCAGGGAGACGTTTGAGAGTAATGTGCTTTTGGTCTTCGGGCAATGCCGTGAGAATGTGATGGATGCATTTACACTTTTTTTGTTCATCTTTACAGATGGTGCATTTCTCGGTGTCTTAAGGTAGGTAATGTCACGTATGAAGGGAGTGTAATGAGCGTGCTATTCGTTGTTTTAATTATAAGCTCTGACTGTGCCTGGCTTGTTTATCCTCCCGTTGTCGGGCTGCTGAGACAACTTCTTTGGCTCGGGCTTGTCGTCGTCACTCTGACGCAGTACGTTCGACTGAGGGTGCAGGAATTTGTAATTTGTTCAGGGTGCCGGCGCCATCCTATTCTTTGCCAACGACGCCATGGGATCTGTACCATGCACCAACTAATGCCAGCAGATGAGACGCTTTAACATTTTCATCCAAGAGACAGCGTGGTTTGTACTGCAACTCCCTTCCTGTTAAACACCAGGATGACAGTTTATGTTTGCGTCGAGATTCAAACCCAGGCTCGACAGATCAGAAGAAGTGAGGTCGTCGCTAAATTTGCTTTCAAAATTTCATCAGCAAAGTTAAATAATCAATGTGAAACTTTTTCTTTTCTTTTTTTAACCCCTTAAAGTTGAAGGACACCAAAACAAGTTTACCTGCCGTGGACGCAAAAGCAGAAACGAGAATGCACATGAGAGAGAGAGGTACCGACTCGCGCTGTTCTGTTTCACTTTGATGTCATGTACATTTTGTGACGTAATCAGCCTGACGCAGGAATGTGAAGCTTAATTTGACGTATATTTATATTGACATAAACAGATAATGAACTGATGGGTTGTTATTATTTTTCATTGGCAATTAGCATTATTGCAGGATGTGAAATTTTTTTTGACAAGTGATGTTTAAAAAGATACCAACAAAGCCACGCAAACATTGACGGACACCCTAACCCTAACTTAGGTGTGATCTCCCCATCTTCGGAGTGGAGGGCAAATTTATTTTGTGCCCATGAAAGCAGGTTTGCACAATTGGAGTGAAATTGACCAAGCCTCCATGATTGAGAAGAGAAGCATAACGGCACAAGTCAGCACCTCCATTTGATGTGCTGTTGCTCAGCATCTGACTGCTGTGCTGAGAGAGTGTGTGTGTCTGCAAAGTAGCTAGAATTGCCAATATGTTGTACATGCATGCAAGTGGCCAATACTCACGTGCCAGCCGACGGTGTAAATATTCTGATTCTGATGTACCATACTCTGTTGCAGATCATTGGTGCTGCCAAACTACTTTCTTGGCAAGGGTTGTACTGGGTGGTTTGCCATTGCCTTCCAAGGGAGTAAATGCAGTCCTGTACTAATTTTCATCGCATATTTTTCCTGTGAACTCAAACTTGAACTTGTCCGACACATTCACAATACGAAACTCTATGCCAAATTTGGTGATCCCAGTTGCTGCCCTCGTCCATTAATTCTGTCGACAAACACAAACGGGATCATCACACCACTCATAATCTCGAACTACAGTCATGGCATGAGTAATCAAAGTAGATCTGTTGGAAAAAAAAATTGAAACGGGAAAAGAAACCGAGAGCAAAGATAAGTAGATATCTGCGATCGCCAAGGGTAAGCTTCCCCAATGATGGCCATATTTTTTGGACTGCTGTATAACCTTGACATTCAACATTTAGGGATAGAGTATAACTTGAGAAAATGTGTCTCCATCTCGTCAGGAAATTCCACATTATGAAAATCAGAGGAAAATTATTCAAGTTACGGTCAAAATTGTGTTTTTTGTTAATTAGGTCACAGTACAAAAAAGTAGGTCAAGGATATTAATTGGTATCAGGTGTACAACTTCAGTGCAGCTCTACTATTGTGATGCAAGAACATCTTGGAAGGCCAAGGGGTCTTTGAGATTCCACATTGGCAAAATCGAGCATTGACTTTTTAGGTCATCTCTATCATCTCAGTAGAGATGACCTAATAAAGCCAGTCTCGAAGTCTGTCCACCCGTCCGTATGTCCGTCCGTCCGTCCACAATCAAACCGAGTGGAGACAAATAACCAATAGTGGAATGGATAGAGGTCGATGAGACATGCACAACGATATAACTTTCAAGGTCGTCCAAGGTCGAGGTCAAGGTCACGAGGCTGTCAAAGTTGCGAAAATCGTCGATTTCAAATCGTATCTCCTCCCTCATTTATCAAGAGAGATCAAATGATAGTAGTGATTCAGATACTATGGACTATTATCTAGAACAACACGAGCCATTTTTTTGAAATTTGCTCTCGTTCCGATTTTATAGCCCTTCAAACTTCGCTCTGATTCTTACATGTCCGGTGCTAATTTGAAGTGGTCATCCGGAGGCCGGTGCCAATCTCTGAAGATGCTCCGGGTCCTGCGCTAATTTTTGCCCCGTATGGGCCGTTCATAAAGTACATACAAAAATGAGGGAGGGTGGGTGGTTTAAAGCCCACGTACGGGCTGCGTACAGGGGTGGGTGGGTGGTACGACGGCTGCATACATACTTTATGAAAGTGGTGTCGGACTACATGAAAGCGTTTCAGAAGATGAAGGTGAGCCTGTCGTCATCGCGGAGGAGGAAATATCCCCGTTCACAGGAACATTTTCGACGTGATGTTGAATCCGTGGACGTCAATAATTGTTCCATATTACTGTATTACCATAGTTAATAATTACTGATGCATTTGAGATAAATATTACAGTTCGTTGTAATCTTCAAGTATTGTGATGTGATATGAGACGCATATGGGGGTGGTGGGTGGTCACTCGCCTACATACAGAGGGGGGTGGGTGGTTTTGAAACCCGGAAGTGGAGCGTACCTACTTTATGAACTGCCCCTATTCCAGTCTGGCACAGAGTTACTTTTTGAACTTTTTTGAGTTAGGCAAAAATATGAGTTCTGCCGAGTTGTATTGATCATTACGATCACTGGTTATCGACTCGGATGCACACAGCATTTGGTATGAGTGCAGACACTGTTATGCAACTCAGATGCATTAGTGTAATTATGTCATCGTGGAATTGCCCACCCGACAATCCCGGCTCACTGGCTACCTGCGTGCCTGATCGTTTTAGAGAGAGTTTACAACACGGTCGATCGTAATCACGTTCCAGAATTCCCATATTACTGACCATTTCGTGGAACCCCAGGTATCACAGAAATTAGCATTAAAGCGCGCCTGCTGTTGTCAGGATCACTTATTCAGAAAAGTGTCTCCTTCATCATTTATTTGAAGTGACCGACTGTTCTGGCGATCTGCATTCTACGACCAGATCCACGAGCCATGGAATCGATTATAGATGCCCCTAATTTGATTTTGCTTCTGTCGACCTCTGGCAGAGATGACCGGCACTCCCGCTCGGGGGTATTTTTTATTTTATTTTATCAGACCAACATTTGATCTTGACCTTGACCTTTAACCTGGAGGGTATGATGCAAATTAAGCGTAAATGTGCCTTGCTCTCGACTCGAGAGGGCAATGTCGTTCCAATTTGACAAACCTTAGTCGAGCGGGGTATCAGCGTTAAAATGTCTTATTATCGGTCATGACCTTAAAATTAAGGTCGTCAAAATAAATTATTTAACCCTGTATAGTTTTTATTCTCATCATTGATGCAAAATTTCATCCTCCAGCTCGGACATTGGCAGGAAGAAAAAAAAATACATGACTGTTGGTTTCGTATGCCGAGGGGTGTAAGAAGCTCTGCGTTGCATGAGCTCATGGCCCACTAATTGTTCAAACAAACCCCACAACAGGTATAAGCCTCCCCTGTCTGATAGGGGGGAGGGTTAATTTGCAACTCCTGAATATCATTCACATCATGGGTTTAACCACTTCGTCTGGTTTTGTGGAGGAGCTCAACCAAATGAACAATTCTATCGATGCAGGTGGACAACTTGCGGCCTAACCGTGAAGTACTTTCCCAAGAGGGTCGTATGAAACGGTCTCATTGATTTTTCACAAACTCTTTAATTATTAAGTTATGGAGCCTTTAAAAAAATATATACTGCACACAGCATCAATCCATTCATTCACCCAGTAACTGTGTGGATGGAAACCTCAAGTGAACATTAGTTTGCTCCACGGCCTGCCACGTATTTTTGTATCCGATAATTATCGGATTATAACCAGAGTTGGTCTGCTTGCGTCATTTGTGCAACCAATCACTGAAAATTCTACCTTTTCCACTTCTGTTACTCGCTTGTGATTACTTCCCCTTCTCACTCCTCTTCTTTCCTCCACCCACACCCTCTATTTGCACTCCTCCCCACCGCTGAGTGAAGTTCTAATCACGTGACTGAGTGGATTCTGGAATGTGGTTGTAATGGAGATGAACTACACTTGAAGAATTTGTAGCTTTTTACCTCCACCACCGAAGGTGAAGGAGGTTATGTTTTCACCCCTTTCTGTCTGTTTGTTTGTGTGCACGATATCTCAAAAGGTTCTGGACGGATCCGGATGAAACTTGGTGGACAGCTTGGGTGTGTGGCAAGGATGAATTGATTCGATTTTGGTGAGGATCCGAATCCGGATCTGGATACAAGAATTATTTTTTTTAAGTGATTCTTTACCATTGAGAGATCGGGCTAAAATCGATATAGTACTGTGTGGCATAATATTTCAAACATGTTCTCGTGGATCAGGCATTACGTGGCGGTGGTGTGCACTCTACCGAGTGACCTTCTTGTTGCTTGTGTGATCCTTTCGTGTACTTTTATAATACATTTTACTGTTGCTTTGAGAAACATGACTGCAATGTATAGTTATCTTGTGTGATTTTTGTGTAGCTATTTAATAATTTACTGTTGCTTTGAGAAACATTACTGCAATGTATAGTTATTTGTGTGATCTTTCGTGTACTTTTATAATACATTTTCTGTTGCTTTGAGAAACATACTGCAATGTATAGTTATTTGTGTGATCTTTTCGTGTACTATTATAATACATTTTACTGTTGCTTTGAGAAACATGATGCAATGTATAGTTATTTTGTGTGATCTTTTCGTGTACTTTATAAATAATTTTCTGTTGCTTTGAGAAACTGACTGCATGTATAGTTTCTTGTGTGATCTTTTCGTGTACTATTATAATAAATTTTACTGTTGCTTTGAGAAACATGACTGCAATGTATAGTTTTTTGTGTGATCTTTTCGTGTACTTTTATAATACTTTTACTGGTCTTTGAGAAACATTACTGCAATGTATAGTTATTTTGTGTGATCTTTTCGTGTACTTTTATAATACATTTTGCTGTTGCTTTGAGAAACATGACTGCAATGTATAGTTATTTTGTGTGATCTTTTCGTGTACTTTTATAATACATTTACTGTTCTTGAGAAACATTACTGCAGATGTATAGTTTATTTGTGTGATCTTTGCGTGTACTTTATAAGTCATTTCTGTTCTCAGAGTTGACATCGTCACTGCGCCTGTATACAGCTGTGGATCTCCGGTACGTTATTACTTATGTTGTGAATCTGCAAATGTAAAGTCGTCGGTGTCCCCCCACCGGATCTTTTCGTGTATTTTAATATACATTTTGCTGTTGCTTTGAGAAACATGACTGCAATGTATAGTTATCTTGTGTGATCTTTTCGTGTCTTTATTAAACATTTTACTGTTGCTTTGGAAACATGACTGCAAGTATAGTTATTGTGTGATCTTCAGTGACTTAAATACATGTTCCTGTTGCTGGATCATGCTGCAATGTAAGTAGTGTGATTCTTGTGTATCTTAAATTACATTTACTGTTGCGTTTTGAGAAACATGACTGCAATGTATAGTTATTTTGTGTGCTCCTTCTGTGGCTTCATGGTTCCTGCTGTATTACAATAATGAAACTTTACTGATGGATCCGCAGCATCAAGCTCCCATTCCCGCTTCTTCAATTCCAGAAAGACAGGCTTTTAAAGCAGGCATCTTTATTATTAAATGGACACTTTTGTTGCGAAAAAATTGGTTATTCGCTTTCCAACGGTACCGTTTTTATTATCTTATGACGGCAGGAACCTTTGAGAAAGAAAATGCCTTAAATATCAAGTTAACGATCAGGACTGCAGGACAAGGTGGTAGAAAAATAGGTCCAAGGATTGATGACGTCACTTGTCAGGAGCTAATGACAGTGCACCTGGCCTCGTGCAGCCGGTTGGCAGCATCTCGTGACTTGTCCACGTCGTGAATCATCGTCCACGTTTAATTTGGCCAGTTGTCGATGTGAATGACGAAACCTTTTTGTCAAAATGAAAACCAAATTTGACCGTGCACTGCTTGGCTCCTTAGTGATGAATAGGGTTCCGTTTTTACACGGCGGTGATGTTTTCACCCCTGTTTGAGTTTGTGAGCACGATATCTCAAGTTATAAACGGATTCGGACGAACCTTGGAGAACAGGTTCGGTGTGTGACAAGGATGAATTTATTGAATTTTGGTGAAGATCTGAATACTAGAATTTTTTTCAAGTGATTCTTCACGAGAGAAATAGAAATAGAGATAAAGATAAAAACGATATGTAGCATGATATCTCAAAATGTGAGAATGCATCAACGGCACAGCTGCATTCCCAGCAATGATACAACCAACAGCCATCGGCTGCATCCAAGAAATAAACGTCATGTTTTGTGTGTAACGCCAATCATGCCAAAACGAATGGGCCAATTACCGCCACACTTGGTGAACATGGGCTACTTGGTTTCATCTATTCACAAGGGTGTGGGATGCAAGGTGTACGAAAATGCTCGATGTAACTGTGTAACATGTTGTGCCACCTAGTGCTGGTGGTGACAGAAGGTATTACAACTCAGCTCTCTCTATAGAGTGCAGCCTGTGACTGCTGGTTGCATCATTGGTTGGGACGCGGCTATGCCGTTGATGCAGTGTCCCCCTTACCAGTGCACTGGTATCATTTTGCGCGGACCTCAGAAGGATGACAGGCTGAGTCACCTCTGGTGTATTGATTCAGCAGCCCATGGGGCTTGAACTCAGGACCACCTAGGATCCAAGCCACCACCCTAACCATTAGGCACACCAGGCTTACAACTCAGCTGTGGAGATACTTACATTTTTGCACTGTACATGTCCCAGAGTGGGAAGGCCCAAGCCAATCTCCACTAATCATGGGGGCAGCGGGGGGGGGGGGGGATGGAGGGGAAGGGATGAGGATCGGGGAAGGGGTGGGCTACTTGGTTTCCCTGTTGCCTGGCAACATGGGGCAACCCTGTGACTGAAATAATAACTGTTACCCCCTGTCATATTGGTTGTACAAAGCTTTGGCCATTTTCCATTCATGCCCAAAGTTCGTTTCGCAGAGCACCATCAGATGGGATCAATGATCAGCACTCTTATCTCCAACCACAGTGGCACGTTGGAGTGCTCTCGGGTGAGGAAAATCACATTGGGGAAGCCGAGGGCTTTGCCAAGACCAACTCTAATCTGCCTCTCTGCACCCAGAGATTTCCAATGGGTGTGCCTCACTTTTGGCAATCCCTTTCCTTCAAGGTGCTCTCGCTCATTCACAAAATGAATGTGCTGCTTCGTCAAAGGTATGGTGCCATTGGTATGGCCTCGATGCACTGCTGCTTTGCCACATCTGCTTGGTTCGAGAATTGGACTGCATAGGAGATAAGGATGACAGAGAAGAAATGTAAAAGGTATACATAAAGTGTGTCTGGTGTTGGCTTAGTGGTTAGGGTGGTGGCTTGGGATCCTTGGGTCCTGAGTTCAAGCCCCGTTCATTGGCTGCTGAATTGATACACAAGGAGGTTGACTCAGCCTGTCATCCTTCTGAGGTTGGTGAAATAAGTACCAGTGTGTACTGGTAGAGGGGCACTGCATCACCGACACAGTCACGCTTCCAATAAATGATAGCTGCCATATGCAAGAAGAAGAAGACAAAGTATATGACTGGTGGAGATTTTTTTTTTATTTCCATCTATCTTTTTATATGGCTTTGTCTTTTGAAGTCTTTGTTCCATTCTGCGTTCCTGTGTAATATCTGTGACACAGAGACCCTTTTAACTGTACTTTATACCCTCCTGGCTTTCACTGACAGTTTGACCTTGTTATGAACACACTCCAGGGAAGCTTGACACTCACCATCTTAAAACATCGGCTACCGGTCCCCAAATACACATGGCAAGTTTGGTCCAGATTGGCCAAAGGGAGGAGATTCATATTACCCTTAATAATTTATGGTGGAAATTTTAACTTGATATAACTTGATACAGAGAAACTTTTAGCTCATTGTTGCCCCTAAATTAATCACATTACAGGTACAAAAGAGAAGGTGGGGGGTTAAGTTGGTAACTGGGGGTGGGTGGGATATGTAGTTTCATGATAGGGATGAAATCAATAAATCCTTTCACAGCAGTTGAAATAAAAATGGACTCAGCCTTTTAACCATGACTATCCCTAGTGTTTGCTTAATGGTTCAGGTGATGGGCTTGGGATCTGACGATCGAGTTCAAAGCCTGCTTGGCTGTTGAATTAATACCAGGTGGGGTTGACTCAGCCTGTAATCCTTCTGAGGTCGGCAAAACGAGTACCAGCTTGCTGGGATGATTGAACCATTTGAGTATCCTGTGTCGGAGTGGCGACCCGTCCAGGATTGTGCCCAATAGCCCAGGAGATTGCTTCGGCAGCACCGACGCTCTGCAGAGTATATGGTACCGATGGATGGATGGATGGAGATGGATGGAACATGACTGCCTTTCATTGCTGTGAAGTTAAGCCTGGTGTTGGCTTAGTGGTTAGGGTGGTGGCTTGGGATCCTTGGGTCCTGAGTTCAAGCCTTTTTTTTATTTTTTTTTGTTTATTTTTTTTTAAAGTATGTCTATATTGGCGCCAGTGTGAAACCGCCCTCTTGGTTCGTGGACGTCCTGTACGCAGCGGATTCGTGTATCCATGAGTGACTGACTCAAGTACGGACGCATGCACGGTGTCCATCTATCTTCTCTGTGCTTCCTAAGCGTGAAGTCTCTCTCTCTTCTCAAGGTTAGTTCTTCTGTTTACACTCTTATTGCTTCAGCTTTATTTGTTTAAGTTTTGTTTCAAGTTACATGAGGTGTGTTTTTTTTTTGTGAATTAAAACCTCGGTGTGAGTCTCATTTAAAACGAGCAGTACTGTTTTTTTTCATTGCCAATAAATTTGACAAAAAGGGGTCATTTTTTCCTTAAACTAGGTATCGAAAAAAAACAAAGATTATATTTACCAATGTGAACTACGATAAAAATAAGACACGGGCCCGTAGTGGCGTGCGCCTAATCTGGCTACTCAGCGAGGCTTGGTGGAGGATCGCTTGAGACGGGAGCTCTTGTGGGCCGCACTATGAGAGAGGTGTAGGGCAGCCTGGAATCATGGCGAAACCCAATCTTATCCCCTGTGTCGTAGAGGTGACCAGGTTTGCGTCAGGAGAGAGCATCTGGCGTAAAACCTATGCCCAAATCAGTTATGTGCGATCATAACGGATGATCTGCTGTGGTGACCCCTAACGGGAGCACTGAAAGATGAACAACAACTACGATAAAAATAAAAAAGAGCAAGATATTAATATTGTATATAATAATTTTTTATGCAGGGGTTCCCCGAGACATGAAAACTATTTTCAAGGGTTCCACAAGGGTCAAAAAGGTCTGAGAAATGCTGGACTAGAGGGTTGGTGGTGGTCATAGGGCAGCTTAGCTGCCGGGTAGCTATCATTTCTTGAAGTGTTGACTGTCTCTGATGCAGTGCCCCTTCAACCAGTACACACACTGGAACTGATACTCATTTTGCCAACCTCAGAAGGATGACAGGCTGAGTCAACCCCCTGGTGTATTAATTCAGTGGCAACGGGGCTGAACTCAGGACCTGAGGATCCCAAGCCACACCCTAACACTGAGCCAACACCAGGCTACTAGAGGATTAAAAAAAAATTATTATATCAGTCACAGACGAATCAAACTTTACATTATTTTATGCATCGAACAAGAAAATGAAATCTTACAAACCAATCTGTCATGCTGGAGTCTGTCAGTGTGAACTGCCGGACAGTCAGTCTGCCACTTGTACACGAAATAGGCCGTTTTCTGGCACTTGCAAGTGGCTCAAATTTATATGTCTCAGGGCCAGAAACTCCATAGTATAAATTCCCATCATCCTCCGATCCGTTCCTCGACAATATCGGAATGAAAACACTCAATTTCATCGCCGCTGAAATCACTTCTGATTCGCAATCTCGCCATTGTCACACGCTGTTTCGAATGTTCACGGTCTACGGAGAACGTGACGTCATAGCATCTTCGGTAACTTCTGGTCTTTTTTCGATCACCGAGAAAAGTTTTGACTTAAAAAGTTAATTTTAGCATATTTTGAGTTCCAAATGTAGAAAATAAAATACCCACGTTTATTAATTGCTTACAACCTTCAAATCACGCAAAGTATCAGCAACCCAAAACCTGCTCTTTAATTCAGCAGCCCAACAGGTTCTGAA